>JBBPDA010000001.1:33127719-33138108 GCA_037974385.1 Arnoldichthys spilopterus
CGTGCACACGTGGAGCAGCGGGCAGCTATCAACAGCACCCGGGGAGCAGTGTAGTGGGACGGTACCTTGCTGAAGGGCACCTCAGTGGTGCCTGAGCCGGGACTCGAAACTGCAACCTTCAGGTCTCAAAGGCAGCGTCCTAACCACTAGCCCACCACTGCACCCACTGCCCTTTTCTGAACTTTCCTGAACGTTTCTATGTTGGGAATGAAACATTTCCAGGAGTTCTAGCAACCAGCTGTCTCCATCCCGATGCCCTACTTCTGGTTGGAGTTCTTACCGTTGAAACCCCAAGGAGAACCCAAGGCCCTAAAGTTCACCTTCTTCATCGATACCCACCTATACACTAGGAACTGCTTACCTCTTCTTCTCCCACGACCAGATCGTTCATCACTGGGGCCTTCTGATCACCTGTCCCAAATAGTTCAACTACCATGGACCAACTCCATGTGCTTCATATGCTAGATATGTTTTCTTTTTCATTTGGTTGTTATTGTTATCTGTTGTCGACCAGAGGAGTCTTGGTTCCTCCCAAGGTTTCTTCCTCCCACATAGAGACTTTTCCTCTCCTCTGTCAAAATGACCACGTTCATTAGGGACCCAGATTCTGTAAAGCTGCTTTGTGACCGCGTCAGCTGTAAAAACAGCCATATACATAAAATAGACTTGGTTTGACATCTCCCAAGTGTTTCTCATGCACAGCTCATTGAAAAATGTGGTGAAATTCCATGGATACATTTGTTACTTTCAGTTGATTCCACGTTTTCGTATGTAAGTAGAAAATGTATTTTTTTTAGGTTTTTTAAAGTCGTGTTGTGTGTGAGGTTGGCCCAATCAACATTAACTGGCGTTAGACCTAACGGGCTAACCTTCACTCGCTCCTCCTCATCAGTGAGCCTTGGGTGCCCATGACCCTGACACCGATTCACAAGTTGTCCTTCCTTGGATCAATTTTGGTAGGTACTGCACACCTGGAACACTCCACACGACCTGTCGTATTGGAGATGCTCTGACTCAGTCGTCTAGTCAACACAATAAGGCCCTTGTCAAACTGGCTCAGATCCTTACGCTCCTGCTTCCAGCACATTAACTTCAAGAACTGATATATATATCACACCCCTCTGACAGGTGCCATTGTGATGAAATAACAAGATAGTCAATGTTATTCGCCTGTCAGTGGTGTTAATGTTATGGCTGATAGCGATATAGTGATAGTGTGTGTATAAATAATCATATATCATTTTATACACATAGCTAAAATCTGCCTTTACCTTTCCTGCACCCTCCCTGTATCGTCTACACTTCCGACGTTTTCCTTCATGAACTTTTTCGGGTTCTCCTGGTGCCCAGGCCCTGCTTTTGGAGGCGGTTTTCAGTCCCCGCACTCCCAAGGCACTGTGTCTGCGCATTACACAAGTGGCCAGCCCTGAATGTGAGCTGGATGTGGAGAAAGGGGGGCGGGAAGTGTTGTGGGAGTAGAGGCCCACCGCACAGCCATCGAGCCCACTCGATGAGGGCCTCCCGCTGGGCAGGAAATGTAGGGGAACTGCCTAAGCATCCAGGCCCCATCAGCTCCCTGCTGCTCACCGGCTTTACACCAATTCTTTATTATGGTGTTTACTGCTCGGCTCGCACGCCTCGCCCACCTCCACCCCCACCCGGAGCCAGGCAGGCTACTTACACTCGGCAGAGAGAGGGAGTGAGAGAGAGAGCGAGAGAGAGAGAGAGAGAGAGAGAGCGCAGAATAGAAGGAAAAGAGGAGATTAGAAAAACAAACAGAAAGAAAATGGGTCTGCTGGTGCTGGCTGGAAGTAGGAGTAGGTCTGGACTACGCACACGACAGAGAGAGAGTGAGAGAGAGAAAGAGAGAGAGAGAGGTCGAGCAAATGAGTGCGAGAGGGCAGACTGTAATGAACTAATAGATGGATTGCATTAAAGGAGCCCCAGCGCCATCAGACTCGAGCTCTCACACGCACCATACATCAACATTTGTCACCTTTTTTATTTGATCAGATTAATCTAATAAATGATTTCTCGTCCAGCGCCGCGTCAGCCGGCCAAGTGCTTTCACATCTGGCTCGGGGGAAGCCTAATGCAGTTGTGCTGCGGTCGTACGGAGACGCAGGGGTGCACTCGGGCCTCCGTCGCTTCCGAAGCCCTGGGACAATAATGAAATGAAGAGAAGGGAGGGGGAGGGGGAGGTTGGGGGGCGTTCAGCGGCTGGTGATTTAACCGCCTAAGACAAGTCGGGTGGCAAAAGAAAGAGGAAGGGAAAAAACGCGTGTAAAAGTTTGGGGTGGTTTGAAGGTAGTGACCTGTGAGGACGTAGCTGGTGCGCCGCAGCTGCTCGCTAGGAGGCACACCAGCCAGGGCCCGAGGGCTGGCCTTTAAGCCTGGGTGAACAAGGCCCCGCGGCTCGCCTCCATCCACCCCCGGCCCGCCCCGCTCCGCTCTCAGCGCTCAATGACTATTGACAAGCGGCTCGGCTCGACCCCTCCGGCGCAATACCTTAGTCACGTAAAAGCGCTGCCCATAACGAAAGCGCGTGCTAAGGGCGCGCTCGTCTTCTCGAATTAACCCCCGCTCCCCCTCTCGCCTCCCATTGTTTATCTGTTGTGGCGCGCCGCCGCCGCTTCGCCACCCCATACACAATTAGGCCTTTCGCACAAGTTTAATCTCGCGGTAAGTGGCTGCATTCACGCAGGCGGCCGGCTGGGTCGCTCCAGCTCTCGTCGATGACTTTTTTTTTTTGCACACGGGGGAGGGGGAGGGGGGGTGTTTTCTGAGCGAATTTCAAAATAAAGTGTATGTAACCTGTCATTATTCTGCACTCACGGAGTGGGGCGTAAGTGGATGAAAATTGATCCAGCAAATTGAAAAGGGGGTTAAGTGTTTTTGCCCTATCGACTCCAGACGAAATGACTGTTTTATAAAATGCTCATTTCTACCCCATTAGCAGATGAGGCCTCTGCAGCGATATTCGAACGGCTACATTGTGGCGCGTAGCAGCCGCAAGACGTTTCAGGGGCGATAATGGCTCGCGCCCAGACGACAGAAAGGAGATTTTAACTCTGCAGATTACATCATTTAAAGCCATCACGGCAGGTTTCTAATAGAGGTGTGTGGTGAAATGGTGTAAAATGGCCCGTTCGCATCTCCACAGAGTGGCCTCTCTACTGACGAATTTTTCACGGCTAAAAAAAACATGTATATTTGATATAAAAAAAAAGTATTTGAAGCTGATTTGCAAGATGATCTTATGAAGATATTGAGGCAAGTAGGTTTGTCAAGTTGGGTTAAGTCAGGTCCGTCAGGATTCGGGTCCGAGGCCCTAATGAGTGAGCCAATGGCGACAGAGGTGAGGGGAAAACTCTCGAACCTGAAGGGAGAATATGTTCAAAGCTTTGGCAGAGACACAGAAATAAGGTCAAGATCGCCCCAAATTATGCAATAACGACATATTCGACTTCATGATCCTTTCCTGAGTTTGCGCTCCAGGTTCATTGTCGTGCTAGAATCTCTGATCTCTTAAAGAGTGAGGTCGTCAGAAATGTATCACAGCAGCATTTAAGGTGAAACAGAAAGCAGTGGTCCTGTTTAACGTGGAGCCTAATATAAGAAGCTATCTTCACCATCATAAACTCCATTGCTAGCATAGTAAGTTCAAATGCAAAGGACCCGGCAAGTTATTTCAGTGTTAAATTAGCACAAGTTTGCTGCTGTGTATATGCATATTTGTGTCTGTATGAGTGGCTGACCTCCTTCAGTCAGAAACTCATTGTTTAACTGAAGTGGGACAGTCACTGCTGCCTGCGAGAGGGAAGGCAGGGGTCCAAGCGGAGTCAGTAGCCTATATATATATATATATATATATATATATATATATATCGCTCAAAGAAGTGAACTATCCAAACTGTTGGATATTCTGCTTAAGCTTTAATGAGCTTATTTCATTTAATATATATTTGTATATATAAAAGATTTACCTGATCAGTAGAGCTGATGTCCTATGACTATGTGTAAGTGATGTTGTCTCGTAGGCGGAGGCCGAGGGGACTCCTCTGGTGGTTGCAGTGGTACCCTCTTTACCCAGAGGAGCAGCAGTGGAGCTTCATGTCATTGCTGTGCAAGACAATCCTGCAGAGAGGACATCCAGCTACCAGACCTCAAAGTTCCCAGGAGGAACCATCCACTGGAACCTGCTACAGTCCAGCAGCGGCCAATACGCCACACTCTCCCTTTGCCTGTTCCTCACTGGGACATGCACAACGTCAATGCCCACTGACAGCGAGACTATTCTGCAGGCACTGTGCACCTCCTTCCAGCAAGCTCTGGCGCAAACGGGGAAGGCCGTGTCACCTTTGTGTGCCAGGGTGTTCTACAAGAACAGCAGCAAGTTAGCCAGAGAGGTTTCTGCAGGTAAACGTTGCCACTGTCTTTTATGATTTTATTTTTGCAATTTGCCTAAATACCATTTATATTTTTGCCCCATTATTATCTAGATTTATTTTCACTTTGAACCTATAGATATATGAATATTTTAGTATACACTACCGTTTTAAAGTTTTAGAACACATCATTTTTCTTATTTATAATTTTAACATATTATAAAGCAGTTAGACTACAGTGAATAACCTTGAATGGTACAAGGGTATGTTTTTACAATAAATAAATGCATCATTAATAAAATGTTAAGATCACCAAACACTGAAATATTATGTAGATTTCATAGAAAACATACTTTTCCCCAAGCATTAGAAACTTAGAGTTTTCCAACAGAGCTGAAACACATTGCTGCGTTATTAGCACAAAACTGTAGTGCAGGAAGTAGTACTGTATATCACTATCACAATGGGGAGGAAAAGGCAGGAAACAAAGGCCAGACAGTAAAGTAATGAGCCAAAACATTAGAATAAAATAACACAGCAGTAGATTTAGTTCATGGAAGAGCAGCAGAGTCTCCAGACTTCAGCTCCACCTTCAGCTGGACAGAAGGTGGTGAAAGTAAAGCAGCAAAAGTTGAGGGAGCTCTAGGAATTCTTTGCCAGAATTCAGGGCTTTCTAAGGATTTCTAGGAATTTAAGGCTTTATATATTTCCTCTCTTTTAGGAAAGCTGTTAGTTAACCAGGTCCATCATTTCTGAACCATACCTATTTCTCATTACTTTTACCGTTTAAGATTATCCACTATAATCAAACCGATTGAATTAGAGTAAAAAAAAAAAAACTGGGAAAATGTGGGTGTTCAGATGCCTGGATATATGCACAGGAAGTACATTTTCTAAGCAAATCAGCAGTGTCTGAATGCTTGTTTCTCCTCGCTGCACAGTCCCTGTGAGAGCGAACAGACATATCCATGAAGGCCTCTTGTTAAATGAGCCCACATTTTGTTCAAGTCTTCCGTGCTCCACTTCAGGAGCGACCCGGGATGTTTCCTTCGAACAAAAAGTTTTATCGCCTCCCAAGAGGGCTCTCGTGTCCCTAGAAAAGGACGAGGCATTTATCAACTTGACACAGCTGTTGTCTCCTCTTTGAAACGATCAATTAGTGTTTTGAATGGAAGCCAGAGCGGAGAGTTCACTGTCATTTTTAGGCCTCGCTGTAACTTGTTATTGTGGGAAATGAAATTATGGTCACAGATGATGAATAGAAATGAGGACAGACGTGTCTGAGTGTCTGGACCACACGATTATTATTTGTTTTTCAGAAGTATGTAATGGCTGTATATAACACACTGCGTACAGCCGGAAGACACATGTCACGTTCTGCGCCGACAGAACTGAACCGAGCAGTTCTGCAGAGGGGCCGAATGGCATGTGAACACCCGCTGCGCCAGCGTTATAGCACGAGAGCAGTGCTATTGGGCCGTCGCCACCAGCACCACAACTACCGATGTTTAAGCCCATCAGAAACACACACTGTGGGCATGTGAGATTGTTCTCTAGCTCCTATTTAAGTGCAGCTGCTTAAACGACTGTCCGTTGATGTGGAATTTGATGCTCCTATGAGGGGTGCCACAGGCCAGCTTCGCGGGTCAGAGCTCCCGCTCAGCGACTGAATGCCATCGGGAAATAAATAAATAAATAAACCAAGTAAATTTAGCTTTCGGTCGTCACCGTCGGCTGGAAAAATACACAGCATGTTGTGGCTAACGCTGTTGAAACGGGAAAAATCGCGCACATCGCTTCTCCAGTCATACTCAGTTACATTGGGGGGGCAGCTAAGGGGTCAGGTGTCTTGTCCAAGGGCGCTTCAGACGTGGATGTGGGAGGAGGAACGCGCGGTCATCCCTCCCACATTTTCCCTGATGGTAGGGACTGTTCGACCACGGCTGTCCCTAAGCCGACCTAAGGCGTGAGCTTCAGCTCTGGCTCAGAGCTACGGGTTCAGTGTGTTGGGCATTGTTGAGAGAGGCAACTAGGGTCAAAACAACGAATGGGAGCCCACCTGTGTGAGTCAAATACTGGCTAGATACAGTGTCAGTGGCAGTTCATGATCTAAGCAACCTCGACTCTGACTTACGTTTAGGTGCGTTATGTTCAGTGTAGGTTTGTCAGGGGGCAAAATTGTAAGCTAGGGTCATGTCCTGGAAAATGATGTATAGAAAAGAGTGGGAACCCTGGTGTGTTAGAAAAGGGAAGGTTACTAAATAATAAAGAAAGAATACATACAAGTTTTCTGACAACAAAACGAAAAAAACAAATCCCATCATCTGTGGCAGCTGCAGGGCTGTAAAAATCCCATGTGACAGTCTACCTGTCTGTCCATCTGTCCACCTCCATGCACTCTCCTGCGCAAGACCACCAAAGTCCTCTACAAGGCCAGTCAGATACATGGCAGAGAAAGTGGGCAGTGGTGGCCTAGTGTTTAGGACCTTGCCCTTGAGAACAGAAGGTTGCAGGTACCACTGAGGTACCCCTGAGCAAGGTACAGTGCTCCCCGGTTGCTTCTCATAGCTGCCTGCTGCTCCACGTGTGCACGTGTGTTGGGTTAAATGCAGAGGTCACATTTTGTTGTGGCGCTCGAGTGTGATGGGGTGTGTTCACAATGACAAACAGTCACTTTCATTTAAACTGCAGCTTCGGTCGACAGGAGAAAATGAGTGAAAGAAGTCAGAAATAGCAAGAAACTCATCTAGAGGGAACATCAGTGTGGCTTTTCCATCCTATGGCAGGATTTAGGCAGTGCACCCCCATGTGTTCTGGAGGAGTGGCTTGTATTTTTTTCAAAAATCTGCTGATTTCTCTACAAATGCCAACCACACTTTTAATGTGGAGTACACAAACTAATATTTCTATTTAGAATTTTTAGATTCATTTCTAAAAAAAAAATTTCCAGTAAAATATCACCTTAAATAAACAAACAAACTTGCTTAATTTGGTTTTTTATTCTATCATCATGTACAGTGTTTAGAAACAAGAATCTAGGTCAGACCTTCTGCCACAGTGTAGAACCTTAACATCATGTAGCTGGTGATTCTTCACATTTACAAAAATGTTTCTTTAGGGAAAGTTTTCTTTAGGGAGCCTTAAGCCCTCCTTGGAACCTGCTATTGACCGTGTAGAACGCCCGAGGCATTGGTGCACCAGGATCAAGGACCATTGGTCCAGAGCTTCAATGCTTGGAGGTGTGAAACACACACAGCATCCTAAACCCAGCGCCCCAGCCTCCACTGCACAGCTTCCCTGGTGCTCGTTCGGCCTTGCGGCCACAATGCTCACTCACCTCGGCATAAATAAACGGTTTTCATGAGCCGATGCCTGCTAATTACACAGCCGTTTACCAGTTAATGTGAACCCGTTTGAGGTGCACTGTAGCACAGCTAAAACCCCCCTGGCCCAGGGCTCTGGGCTCTCTCACCAAAAGCCCTGCAGACCCATCAGAACCAGCGTCCTCACACACACACACACACACCTCTGGGATTTATGCTGAAGAAGTGAGTTAAACAGAAAAATTAGATCATACTGGTCGTCCAGTGTTATTGTTTGGAGTCATTGGGGCATGCAGTGGTTTGAGGACGGTCCCTTAAGTTGCTGTATTAGTTCTGTTACTCCACTGGTGTGGTGGCATTTGTAATTAGTGTAACTCAAGGTTATTCAGTTCTGGTCCCAGACAGCCACAGTTTGGGAATTTGCAGTCCAAACACACCTGGTTCCATTGTCAGTGTATTTACTGGTATATTTACCAAACTGTGCTGGACACTAGTCCTACAGGACCAGAGCTGAATACCCTTAATGTAATGCCTGTGAAAGGGGGTTTTATTGGACTTGGTGTTCAGGTGTGTCAGGAATTGCCATTTTGACTCGTTGAATGTCAGTTTAGGATTTAATGTAATGTTTAAATGTCATATTTACAACAAATTATATTTATTTAAATA
The DNA here is from genome assembly GCA_037974385.1 of Arnoldichthys spilopterus. Taxonomy (NCBI): domain Eukaryota; kingdom Metazoa; phylum Chordata; class Actinopteri; order Characiformes; family Lepidarchidae; genus Arnoldichthys; species Arnoldichthys spilopterus. Next base: position 33,136,097 of record JBBPDA010000001.1, read on the forward strand.
TTATATATTCAACACATTTTATTTCAATCTCATATTAACCATTTTTTAACCTTTAACCATTGAATGACTATATTACCAACAAACTTCATTCGTTTAAATATCATATTTCCAACAAATTGTATGTATTTAAATATTATATTCCCAATAAATATTTTTTTTTGGGGGGGGGGTAGCTAGATAGTCAATGGTTTTCACTTTACCTGTCAGTGGTGTTAATGTTATGGCTGATTGGTGACCAGTATTTTCTCTGGGTCTCCATGATGGCACCCTGGATTATGAGATACTGGCACTGTAGATCCCTACTACTGACCTAGCACTTTCTTGTTGGCTTGGCGTGTCCCAGCCTTGAGCTACTGAAGGATTTCAGTGCGTTGGACAGTGTGAACACTCACTGCGCTCACCCCAACTTCGGGACAAACTCACTTTTGAGTCTTTGCATATCACCTTCACTGCTCTGTTGAACCGCATGTGCATTGTTTGAGGCCAACGGCAAAAAGGAGAGTACAAAAAGCCCTAATATGAAAGAGCTCTCTTTGGGACACTGGATTTGTGTGTGAAGTTCAGGGCGCTGTCCACCGTTGATCTTGCAGGGGTTCGACTTCCCAGGGCGTACCGCATGCTTAGATGAGAAGGCGCTTTGCTGATTGCAAATGAAAAAGAACGAATAATTCCTGAATCCTCTGTTCATCAGTGGCGCTTTAAATCAGTGCGCTAATTACCCAGCGTGGGCTTTTTGCCTGGACCCTAATGAAAGAGCGCAAGCTTTCACCTTTCTGTCCCGTTTTCCCCTCACAGTAGTGCCCATTTGTCATTGGGCCTCATTGTGAAGCCACGTCCGTCAGCTTTTTCATTAATATGCGCCGCCGTTTTCGTGCCTTCATGCGGTGCGAGGTCATTCAGATTTATGTAATCAGGTCGGCCTATGTCCAGCGAATGCGACGGGGCGCCTCAGTGTGTCTTAGCATGCTGACACTCCTGAACAGCCAGAGACATCCGACCAGCCAATGAGGGCCCTTGTCACCAATTAGTGGGCACAAAGTGGCTGCATGAGGAGTTGGTAAATGAGATCTTAGATGTCCACTGACTCACGAACACGAACCCATCAGCCAAAACATTAACACCACCTGACAGGTAAACTGAATAACATTGACTACTTATTGCATTACGATGGCACCTGTTAGGGGAGTAAGATATATATTTAGCAGCAAGTGAACAGTCAGTTCTTGAAGTTGATGTGCTGGAAGCAGGAAACATGTCAGAGCATCTCCAAAACAGTGGGTCTAGTGAAGTGTTCAAGGTATGCAGTACTTAGTACCTACCAAAAATGACAACTGGTCAATCAGCTACAGGGTCATGGGCACCCAAAGCTCACTGATGCATGTTGGGAGTGAAGAAGAGCTACCATGGGTTAAAAAGTGAACGCTGACTCTGATAGAAAGGGGTCGGAACACACAGTGCACCATAGTCAGAGCCGTTTCAGCAGCACGAGGAACCTACTCAGTATTAGGCAGGTGGTCTTAATGTTATGGCTGATATTTTGAAAGCATTCAGGCAGGCTGCGAGGATGTCATTTTTTCCGGAATGGTTACGTGTCCCCTGGTCGAGGGGTTAAGTGCAGCCTCTCGTTCCGGGGCAGCTCCTTCAGGGCGGTCGTCCTGTAGCCTTGCCTGCCCCGGAGGTGAACGCTCGCCCAAAAAGCAGGAGGGTTGACTGAATAAGAGTGCTTTGGATTCATGTGCTGTGATCTGTGTGTGTGTGTTTCAGGGCTCGAGGGCTGTCTGGAGAGCAGGCTGGGTCAGAGCAGGCCTGCGCTGGTTCCAGTGCCTGTGCTGGAGCTCCCGGACTACGCTGTCCTCCACCTCTCCTGCTGGCTCAGCACGTAGTGGGCAAAGAAACCTGTGCACACTGACCTCAGGCTGGACCAGAGAGATAACACACTCACTCTCACACACACACACACACACACACACACACACACACACACACACACACACACACACACACACACACAC
>JBBPDA010000001.1:33177971-33190012 GCA_037974385.1 Arnoldichthys spilopterus
CCCGGGCCGGGACTCGAACCTGCGACCTTCAGGTCCCAAAGGCAGTGTCCTAACCACTAGGCCACCACTGCCCACCACACTTTAAGCCTTTTTAATTAGTCTTAGTCCCCTTAGTTAGAAGATGATCAATAAAAGCTGTTTTTTGGGCAGTGAGTGTTTCCGTTTTCTCAAAAAACACTAATACTAGAATAAATACAAATAACAGTAAAGCAGTAAGCAGTGGTTTTATGGGACGGTGTGTTGGCTTGACCATTCCCAGAGTTCTCCTAATGGCTCAGTGTTGCTTGTAGATGCCATCAAATCGCTGGTTTGGGCTCAATCAGTCCTTCATTAGATGAAATCAGGTGCGGATGGAACTTTTTTGCACAGCACTGTATATTGAAAAACATTGGGATCGCAATATGTAGAGGTATAATCGCGATACTGAAATTTTGTCCAGACCATGCAGCCCTACGGTTGTTTATCTCCGCTGCTGGCTGGCGTCGAACTGTGATGGATAAGAGCTCGATGAGGACTTCATCTAATAGCAAGCCTCCTCTAGCGCCTACTGTTTTACATATATGTAGATGTGTAATTACAACGGCCCCTTGCTGTGTTCTCTCCCGCAGGAGTTCAGGGCGTTCGAACTGCTGCGCAGTGGTCTGGACAGATCCAAATACCTGCTGGTTAAAGAGGCCAAGATCATCGCCATGACCTGCACGCATGCGGCTCTCAAGCGACACGACCTTGTGGAACTGGGCTTTAAGGTAATCTTCCAAGCATGAGGAAAAGGCCGATACGGCTTCACGCCTGGACGGTGATCACATCACGTGTTCCTCTTTTGTTCCAGTATGACAACATCCTGATGGAAGAAGCAGCTCAGATCCTGGAGATCGAAACGTTCATTCCTCTCCTACTGCAGGTACAACCTTCTGTCATGTCTTCAGCTCAAAGCTTCCTACTACCAATCATATGCAGGCTGTCGGGCTGTGGTGTAGAGGCCTGTTAATTATGAGCCAGCCCGTCTTTGGTCTTTCTTCTTCATTCTTTCTGACCGCCAGAGGTTTGCTTTTGTGTCTGGAGCCGGTCATGTTCAAGTCGAAATGGTTCACAATATAATTTTATTTCATCCCTTTTACTGAGGGAGTTTTTAAGAGACCCCCAAAGCAGCCGTTTTAGTCCAGAATATAAACAGTGAGCGTTGAACCGTGACCATAAAAAAAAAAAAAAGAAATTGTTTGACACTAGAGCTGTTTTATTACAGTTTTAGATCATAGATCTATCAGAAAAGCACTGAAGAAATGAAGTGTTGGCGCCCTGCTCAACGCCAGGGGCTGCTGTTGTGAAAGTGGTCTCTTTGTTTATTTAACTCTTGCCGGTTTTGCTTTGACGCGTGTGGAGTGTGTGCAATAGCTGTAGGGAATGGCAGATGTGTTGTACAGCGCTGCAGTGTGTTTCTCAGTTGCAGTTCTCTCAGTTCTCACTGCATTGACTGTGTCGTTTGTTCTGTGTGATTTATTCATGGATCCACCTTCAAATGTAAAACAGTGAAAATATAAAAGCTCTGAGCGTAAAGACGATGGCGTCTCGACTGACATACTGAACTCACATAACATTCCAGTCGAACACGGGTGTGACGGGATGCGTCTGGGGAAAGTGGCTAGCGGCACAGCCGCGTGAAGCTACGCGCTGAAGGGTTAAGTGGTATGACCCAAACTTGTGCCACATTACATTCAAAATAAAGATTTAAAGATGTAAACGTCTATAAACTGTAACGGGAGCCAATATCCTTCACCGGGGTGACCAAACCGGGTCCTGGTCCTGGTCCACAATTTCCCTATTCAAACACACCTGGTTCAACACACCTTTTCATTGCCAGGTGTAGTGAGTGTGTTGCAGGTTCAAGTCCCAGCCTGGGCACCAATGAGGTACCCTTGAGTGAGGTACCGTCCTGCTACACTGCTCCCTGGGCGCTGTTAATAGTCACTGTACTTCAGAATGTGCTGGGCACCGACCCGACCCCACCGCCCTGGCCCTGTTATTCACCAACACTTGAAATAGAGGTGATCAATGTGGCCAAAATATAGTATCGCAGTTCTTGAAGATGGCCCATAATAATCATCATGCTATTTTGCGTCGGAGAGCGAGACAGTCACACTTGACTGTAGGTGCTCCAACTCTGGCACACAGTTGTCACATAAAGCCCTGATGCAGTTTATTGTGTGGTTACTAAATGAACGCAACACGCTGAAGCAGTGAGCAAACACAGATGCGCTCGCAGATGCCTTCAAGGGGCTTTGAAACGTGAGTCAGCCTGCGACAGCTCGGCTGTTCAGTCTGAGGAGGTTGCAGCGTCTCTCAGAGGGAGGTTTGTTTATTGAGAAGCAGCAGGCTTGGAAGGCGTTGACACCCACTCAGGCTGCCCTGCGTTGTTGGTACAAGGCTCACCTCTCCATTCGGCCACCTGTCGGTGTCTTGGCTGGGCACCGAGGAGACTCCCCACTCCAAGTAAAACAGCAGGTCTAGCAAATAAGAAGCAAGAAAAGTTAAGCAGTTGGGGTAACCTGATCAGCGGCAGGGGGTTTATGCTTGGAGTGGAAATTTGCGAGTAGTTTTTCACAATATTTCTTTCTTTTTTTTTTAACACATCCAATGGTTTGGAACCAGCGATGTCCTGCTTAAATAAACGGAGTACCAATTATTTTGGTTCAACATTCCTCACACCTTGATCGGATTCATTCGGCTGTTTTGTAATTAAAATACGCAGGTGGTCCGTGTTCTAGAAGTGCCAGTAACGTTACGTAACAGAGTTCTGTTTTATTCTTGTTCCTGGGTACAAAGTTAGTTTTTCCTCCTGCTTATAATCGATAGAAAAATGGCTGTTGTTCCTCAAAAAACATTGCTTCTGTTCTCAGTACAATGACAAATGTTTCCAAATACATTCTTCATTCATGTTAAATGCAAAGTAGAACGTCCAGAATATCCTGGAACTGTAAGAACGGTCCAGAAGTTTCTAGAAGTTTTCTAGAATCTTTTAGAGCTTTCTAGAACTTGTCCAGAAAAGATTTTGGGCTGTGGTCATAAAATCAAAGTTTGTGATAAATTTAGCTGTTTTTACATAACTTTTAGTCATAAACAGTTGAAATGTAACAGCCAGGAACAAAAATGGAATAACATGTAACGTGTGATCAGCACTGTCACAATTGCTCAGTTATAATCGATTACGTACTTAATAGAATTGATTGATTAATCTTTACAGCCCCAAGAGTCGACTTAGCAGTTAGTTCTTAACAGGAATGATAGAGAGGGTTTTTTTAAAGCCATGCCCTGCAGTGTGAAACATTTCCACAAGGGGGAGCCCTTTTCTTTCCGATCACTGTAAATCTACAGCATTAAAAAAAAACAACCTTCAGATGAGTATGATTCATTGTTTATTTGCTATCGAGACTCTTTGAAAAAGGCTGCTGCTTCCAACCTCTTGTTTTAACAAACTAAAAATAAGAATTGTATTGATATGGGCCCTTTTTAACATTATACAGAGCTCATGACTTTATAATGGGGTACATTATATTCAATATTCAAGTTTTAAGCTTGAGGAAATGGATGTACTGGTGTTCTGGGTGTTGTGGTGGCATTGCAGTTCGGGAGTTGCCCCTGTGACCTGAAGGTCGCCGGTTCAAATCCCAGACCGGTACAAGTACCACTGAGGTTAGTGTGAGCAGTGTACCGTCCCCAAGCACCGCTCCCCTGGGGCTCCCCGTGTCAGCTGCCCTCTGCTGCTACACGGATGGGTTAAATGCAGAGGTCACGTGTCGTGGTGCTTGGTGTGCTGCGCTATGGAGTGTTTAAAATGACAGATCCTCCCTCACTTAAAAATGTCTGATTTTAGGGGAAAATAATCAGTTTTAAATTAGAACATTGGTCAGAAAAGTGGCAACTGTGTGATTTTAAAAAAAAAATTTTTTTTTATTCAAATTGTCTTCTACTATGTAGGATATCCATCAATTCTACCTGGACACTCGTTTATCTGATTGATCTTTCAGAGTCAGTAAAATTAACGTTTATTTAATTTTTGTACCCTCACCCCATGCATGTGCTCCTCGTTTCCTAAACTTTTTCCTACTCCTTTGCACCAATTACAACTTCTAGATCGATCAATGATTCAGTTCTACTGTGAGGAGCTGCAGGTCCTTATTTGGTGATAAATCTAAGTTATGAATGAGGTGCGTCAGAGGAAGAGAACCACAAACCTCCAGAGCTAAATGTAGCCTTCAGTGTAGTTAAACACTGACAGTGAGAAACGTGGTTGTTTACCCCTCTCAAGGTATTGTACCGGAAGCCTTAGGCCTGATAGAGTAATGGATGCGTGACCTAACACTGCTCCTCCTTTGTGACAGAACCCAGAGGACGGCTACAGTCGTCTGAAACGCTGGATAATGATTGGCGATCACCACCAGCTTCCTCCTGTCATTAAGAACATGGCTTTCCAGAAGTACTCGAACATGGAGCAGTCCCTCTTCACCCGCTTTGTGCGTCTGGGAGTGCCCACTGTGGACCTGGACGCTCAGGGCCGAGCCCGGGCCAGGTCAGGCTGTTCTTCGTCAGTGCGTACACCAATCAGCCATAACATTAACACCCCATTGGCTAATCTTGAGTAGGTCCCACTCAGCTGCTGAAACAGCTCTCCAATCGTTTAGCTATTACAAAAAACCCTTACGAGATCCTTACGCTCCTGCTTCCATCACATCAACTTTAAAACTGTTCACTTGTTGTCTAATGTATCTCACCCCAACCCCCCTTGACAGGTGCCATTGTAATTAAATAACTAGTCAGTCAATGTTATGCATGTCACATAGCAGTGGTGTTAATATTATGGCTGATTGGTGTACGTTGTTAATTGGTTTGCTTTAATGCCGCTGCCCCTAAATCTGATTGCTCTGTTGTGCATTGCAGTCTGTGCAATCTGTATAACTGGCGCTACAAACAGCTGGGGAACCTGCCTCATGTGCAGAGTCAGTCTGAGTTCCAAAGACCCAATCCAGGCCTGAGCTACGACTTCCAGCTCGTCAACGTAGAGGACTTCAATGGTGTTGGCGAGTCTGAACCCAACCCCTACTTCTACCAGGTCAGTATGAGCCTCTCTTCAGCTCTATGCACAGGTTTAAAGCCCGCCAGCCCACCAACCCGCCAACCAACCCGCCAACCAACCCGCCAACCAACCCACCAACCAACCAACCAACCAACCAACCAACCCACCAACCAACCAACCCACCAACCAACCCACCCACCTACCAACCAACCCACCAACCAACCAACCAAGCTACACCAACCAAGCCACACCAACCATCCACACCACCCACCAGCCACACCACCCACCAGCCACACCACCAACCCACCAACCAACCCACCAACCAACCCTCTAACCAACCCACCAACCAATCCACCAACCAACCCACCAACCATCCACACCACCCACCAACCACACCACCCACCACATCCCTCTTTACTTACATTGGATGCCTAGTCTTCACTGATTGTAGCTTCTGTGAATGAAGCAGGTGTATCAGTGACCGGTTTGCACTTGCATGTTGCTTCAGGTGAGATCTGTTTAAACCTGTTGTGATGGTTAGACCCTTGGTGGCCCTGCTTGCATTTTAAACGATTTAAAGCTGACATTTCTAAATATTTCTGAATATAAGAGTAATCGTGCAGATTGTGACTTGAGGGAAAGATCCTATGATTAATTAATCACCCAGTGTACAGATGTCTTAAGAGAAAGAGCATATGGATGTTCACCGTGTGTGTACGCGTGCATGAGTGTGTGTACACATGCTGAAAGTTCTCATTGTTCTTAAGTGGTCAGAGGCCATGTGCTTTAGACATCATGTGGCGCGAGCATCACATGAGTCTCGCTACATTTGCTTGATGCGGTTTTCAGGCATTCGGTGGGTGTTGCCTCAATTATGTGTATAACAAGCACACACACACACACACACACACACACACACAGAGCTGTGATATCTGGGAGATCCTGTCGCTGGAGGAGCAATAAAGAAGGCACTGTTTGCCAAGTCAGTTTCTGCAGCAGCTGAACAAACGTCCATCAGCAGCCATATAGGCCTCTGAGGACCTCTGGCTATGGCAGCGTGCTCCAGCAGCTATTCCCCTGCTCATCAGTTACACCTCATTAGTGAAAGCACATTTACACTAATGTTCCAACTTCAGTGGATCTGGGTTCAGCATTAGAACGGGTGCAGTGTGGAAAAACCGTCTCTCTTACACTTGTCAATGTCACGGATTTTGACTCCACTTAAGCAAACCCGATGTGGTCTATTGATTTTCCTTGGGTCTGACTAATTGGTAAGTGTGCGTAGTTACAGACTCGTTAAAGACTAATGCTATTAGGGCGGGTGATTTTTCTCCTAGCCGCTGAATTGGGCACGATATGTGTCTGGGCTAGGAGTTTAACGAAGGTGACGCAATATATTGATATCGGCCATAATCACGATATTTAAAAGGGGAAATATTGATAGTGTTATTAATGCGCATACGATAATACCATGAATAATCATGTGCACTAGCTATGTGATTCACTCTCCCAGCAGTAGGTGGCAGTATTGCTCCTCACTGTTGACTTTAGTTTTTGTTTGTTCTTATTTATTTATTTTTATACATTTTTAAATGCTATTTATTTATTTTATATAAATAAATGAATTAAATTATTATATATTTAAATTACATTATAATCTAATTTATTATTCATTATACCTCTGTGCATGATGATGTTCTGTGTAAAAAATAAAAGACTTGTCTTGCCTTTTAAGAAGTTCTGTGATTGGTTAGAGGCTCATTTGCACAATGCTGCCTTCAATATCCCTATTGCAGAGATTATCGTGATGTACAGATAATACATTGTGCAGCACTAATACATTGTTTCAAACCCAATTTTTGATGCATATGTGGATTATTACAGGGATGTGTTGATAAGCTCATGCACTGAAGTCGCCATCTACCAGCTGCAGTGATGAGTAGACACCATAAATTAAAGCTTTTCCCACTGAGAGAAGAGCGATACTCTCGTAACACTCTCTTGCGCTCTCTCTCTCTCTCTCTCTCTCTCTCTCTCTCTCTCTCTATCTCTCTCTCTCTCTATCTATCTATCTCTATCTCTCTTTCTCTCTCTCTATCTCTATCTCTCTTTCTCTCTCTCTATCTCTATCTCTCTTTCTCTCTCGCTCTCTCTGTCGCTCTCTCTCTCTATCTATCTATCTAGCTCTATCTCTCTTTCTATCTCTAGCTCTATCTCTCTTTCTCTCTCGCTCTCTCTGTCTCTCTCTTTCACTCATTCTGTCTCTCTCTGTCCTCAGTTGCTGCACTCAAACTCATGCCATGGTTTGAGGCTGTGCTGTTGCTATGGTTACCAGGATTTCTTCAGTTGTAGCACATAAGATTCCGTTTGTATAAGGATTTATAATCATATAGATGTTCAAAATCTCGCTAAAGCTCACACAACCTCTCCCCATTTGTAGATGATTTCATTGTGTCTTGGTTGAACTTTTAGCTGTAGTGCCCCCCCACCCCCCCACCCCCGCCCATGACTTCCGGTGGTACTGCTCCGTTTTGTCTATACCTATAAGCTTTCAGAAAACATACACAAATCAGCCGCAACATTAACTCCACTGGCAGGTAAAGTACATGACATTGACTATCTAGTTATTTCATTACATTGGCACCTGTCAGGGGGTGGGAGATATTAGGGGTCAGTTCTTGAACTTGATGTGCTAAAAGCAGGAGCGTAAGGATCTGAGCCACTTTGACAAGGGCATTATTGTGATGACTAGGCGACTGAGTCAGAGCATCTCCAGTCTGGCAGGTCTTGTGGAGTTTTTTAGGTGTGCAGTAGTTAGTACTTACCAGGAGTGACCCAAGAAAGGACAAGTGGTGAATCGACGACAGGGTCCTGGGCACCCGAGGCTCACTAATGGATGTGTGAAGGCTAGCCTGTCTGGTCGGATCCTGTTGCTGTTGGGATTAGGGCTGGGCCGTATTGTACCATCCATGATCTACAGGCACTTTTTGCCATGATGAGAATTTATGATATCGTGACACTGACGATATCACTGATGCGTTCACACTCTCACTGTCGCACACGTTTACACTATGTCATTACTATTCAGTGTTTTTACAATATTTTTGTTAGTTTTTCTAGCGATTTGGCTATAAATCCTGTAATTGTTTGCGTTTTCACTGGAATTGTAGTTTGTGAATAATTCTTTACACACTTTCTTCTGTATCATCCCCTCCTGTAGTTTACCCTTAATCCAGATTCCACTCCTGCATTATGTAATCACCAGTAGATGTGACTCTCGGTAGCCAATCAGTTACATCAACAGTTCCATTACTACTGGTGATTAAATCCAGGAGCGGAATCTGGATTCAGGGTCCAGGTGTAAACACTGGTTTAGTATGTGATGGTTTACTGTTTGCACAGCTCTCAGGACTGTGTGGCCATAAAGAGAACGCTGCATACGTACAGAAACAGGAGGCTGAACACTTCCAGGATGATGATTTTCCTCTATTTTATCATCCTTGATGCCGAAAGATGACGAAGTGAGATGCTTTGACCAGTTCTGTAGCCCAGCCAAGGTGAAGGGGCTTGAGGTGTACGTGGCAGAAGAATCACTGCTGACCATCAGATGGATGTATGCAAAAGGAGAGACGAGGTCTAGCGCCGCTGTGCAGCATGTTCACTTTTTTAGGCTTTTTGTCACTGGCTTTCTTGGGGCCATGGGACATGAAACCTTTCTGTAGATGGTTCAATGGCGGGTCAGTGAGCTTTAGAAAGTCCCCATTTACACACACACACACACACACATACACATGCATGGGCTCATGCACAATCTCTCCGTTCCCCCTTTTCCCTGTGATGTACTATATTGGCTCTTGTGGTTTCAGATGCTGCAGGAGGTTCTAAATTGGATGAAAGTCTTTCTTCGTTTTCTTCGTTCACACTGCAGGGCAAATCAGATGTTTGTTTTTTTTTAAGACTCAAAGTCAAACATGTAGCCAAATCTGTCCTGTTTGGTCAGACTGCAGTCCCGTTAACAGAGCGATGGTGCACGGTTTCGCAGCAGTTTGAATCGAACATTTTTCTGATGTTTGTGGCATCAGGTAACCAGAGGCTGAACGCCAACCAGTTACGGAATTTAAAAAAGTTGCATGCAGCTTTTTCTTGCATACATTTCTGTCGAAAAACCTTACAAACGCAAAGAAAACATCTTCATTCCGTTTACATTTGGTTAGTCTGACAGTCTGGAGGATCGGATATATCCCATGATTGTGCTTCAGAGGGTGAACCCAGTAGTAGGTTTCTCTGCCTACGTTGTGTATTAATCCTAAAAGACAACGGATCCACCGTTCAATGAAGGATGAAGCGCAAACCCCACAGGTTAAACCCCTCTGAGCTGCAGACTTACAGGCCTAGAAGCTCAGAGCACATTCATTCATCCGAATCTAGAACAAAACTTGACATTAGAGCATATTCATTTTAATCTTTTGTACTGATCAATAGTTGATATTATTTGAATATACTAATGAATATATAGTAGTTATAGTCGTTAAGGAATGGTACACAAATCTAAGCTCATCAATGTGAACGGTTTCCTAGGTTTTGGTCCAGCCAAGTCATTTTACACACATTACTGTGGATATGACAAATCCGTTTTTTGATTTTTAACACCTCCACCCAGCCTGCAACTGTTAGTTTTTTCTTTGATTGTTTTATTTACATTTTTATATTTTTCTTTTTGACATTTGTTTGTTACTTTGGTATTTATACTTTTTATTTTAGTATTTTTTTTTTTGCTTTTTAAATGAATTTTATATTTTTTTATCTGCTTGTTTTTCTAATTCTTACTTAATCTTTTATAATTTAAGAAAATTCACTTTTAAAAATATATGTATTTGTGTTGTTTTTGTCCTGTATTCTTATTTTTTGAGTGATTTAACCTTTTCTTTAAAAGAGTAAAGCAACAGCTGCCCTGTTTCTAGGCTCTGGATGTGACATTGAGGGGGGTGGAAATCTTAATACGATTTTTAAAAATTGTCACTTTTTCTTCCCGACGTTTACTCTTGCTCCTTTCATTCATCACTTGTATTGTGTTTGTTTTTTTTTATGCCAGTTTGTGGACACAGAACGACTCTATAACCTGTCTCGTTTCTTTGCTGCGTGTTGGTGTAGAACCTGGCCGAGGCCGAGTACTCCGTGGCTCTGTACATGTACATGAGACTGTTGGGTTACCCAGCAGAGCGCATCAGCATCCTCACTACCTACAACGGCCAGAAGCACTTAATCCGAGACGTCATCAACCAGCGCTGCGCCAACAACCCCTTCTTCAGCCAGCCCAGCAAAGTAAGTCCCAGTGTGTTTCTCTGTGTGACTTAGTAGTCGAAATTTATGTTCGTGTTCTAGTTCTTATGGTTCGTGTGTGACCGTATAGTGTGTGTGGGGGTGGGTCATTCTCAGCACCGACGTGGTAGGGGCATGGGAGTCATGTGTGTTTGTGTGTGCTGCACAGAGTGGTTTGGACAGTCTGAAAGTGATGGAATGGTTATATAAGGGTGACTTCCACATTGTAATGCAGGAGCTCTCCCACGGTGCTGTTGAGGGTGTCGTCATATTTGCATATGGAAGCTTTTCCCCAGAACATCACAATGTGATGCCAAACTCATGCTATATTCTCTTTAATGTCACTGTGTGTAATAAACAGTCACTTTTAGGCCCTGTCCACACAGACGTCTGAATTAAGCGTTTTCCTGATGTTTGTGGCCGTTTAGACCGTCCACACGTGCTTTCGGGGCTCGCAATCGGTCGGCTGCACGTTTGGATGGCACTCATTTCTGTCGAAATCTGGATGAGCGCAAAGAAAGCGGCTTTGTTCCGTTTGCATGCCGTTAGTTTAGCTCTGGAGGACTATAGCCTTCCCATGATCCTTCAGTCAGAGCGTGATCCCAGTGGTATATTTTCGCCGTATCAGAAGAGTTTTTAACACAACAACGTCAAGGTTTAGATCTAAATAAAGCAGCTGATCCATATTTCACTAATACAGTGCAGGGTGAAGCTCAAACCCTACAGATTTAATAAAAAACACTGATTACTGCCCCCACAGGTGAACACATGGAATTACAGTCTGGGCTGCAGGTCGGCCTTTAACAGAGGCACACAAACGCGAAAGTAGCGTCATATTCAAGACAATCAACCACCGATACACACCGCAACTAAAACGCCTACGTGGCTCAGAGCACCTTCACTTATACACACTGTTTACTACAGACCTGAATTTCTTGGCTTGAACCTCTGAAGTCTATATGTGGTGAAAACCTGCTGCAGAGCTAGTTACTGTTCACTGGCCACCAACTCATTGGGTCCTCAATCCATACGTTTACTGGACAGAATATTTTAGCAGGATGATGACAGAGCTATTTTTTAGAATATGGTTCAAATCAGTTACTATTCTGGAGTTAGATTTTAATATAGATTTAATATAGTGTTCCCAAAAGATTTTGGTCTGGAGAACATAACGCAGGCTGGAAGGGATATGAGGTCATACATGGAAAACTCTACGTGTAGCATGATTTATACAAGACATGTAGCCGAGAGTGCTTAACAGTGAACTGATTACATAATTAAAGTAGAAAGAGTAATATCAGCGTTAAAATTAGGCATGAAATGAATCATAAAATTGGTAAATGGAAAAAAAAATAATAATAAAAACATCTCAAACTGAATATCAGTCAGCTGCTCTCTGCTCCTACTCATATGGGTTAAATGCAGAGGTCACATTTTGTTGTGGTGCACTGTGTGCTGTGCTATGGTGTGTTCACAATGACAAATACTCACTCAGTCACTCACTCACTCACTCACTCACTCAGCTGTTAAACCAGTGTGGGCCCAAATCTGTTTTACCTAGGAATGGACTAATAGAGTTACACTGTGTGTGTGTGTGTGTGTGTGTGTGTGTGTGTGTGTGTGTGTGTGTGTGTGTGTGTGTGTGTGTGTGTGT
>JBBPDA010000001.1:33197293-33207882 GCA_037974385.1 Arnoldichthys spilopterus
GTGAATGCTGACTCTGATAGAAAGGCCTCAGAACACACAGTGCACCACAGTCATGTTTCAGCAGCATAATGGGGACCCTGCAGGTGGTGTTAATGTTATGGCTGATCGATGTGTATTAGCCATTCTAAATGATCGATTGTTTTTGCTCTTTCGTCTCTGCCTCCGTCCAGCAGCAGCAGCTTTTGCCGCCTCCTCGGCAGGTGAAGGCAGTGGAGGAGTCGGATGTGAATATGAAGGAAGACCAGGGACAAGGAGACACTCCTCCTGCTGCAGAGAGCGAGGAAGGCCCGGGGGAAGACAAGGCAGCGGAGGAAGAACCTCAGACAAAGATGGAGGAGGAGTCCGGGGCGGAGGAGCCACAGACAGAGGAGCATGCGAAGATGCCCGAACACCCAGGCAGAGATAGTGATAGTGGGGACAGTGATGAGGGGGAGGGGCCTTAAAGACAACCCCACCCACGGTGATCCTCACTGGGCAGGGTCTTCCACACCAGACAGTGGATTTCTTTTCCTTGCATCCCAACTTTAATCTTCTTTTTTGTTTCGTTTGATGCAGGTTCTAGTGATTACCGCCGTGAGAACGAGTGCCACAGTCATTTTGTATGAAAGGTTTTGTAACAGATGATTCCTCTTTTGTAATAAAATGACATTTTGTAATTAATTTCAGCCGTCGCTGTGCTCACTGGCCTCGTTTTTCTAGATCGACTGAGGAAAAATGAAGGCAAGGCGGTTTATTTGTGCAGCACACTTCAGAAACACAGTTCGGCAATCGTTTTGCATAAATTAGGACAGTATATGGAAAGACTGACTAAATATGATTTTTTAAAATAATTTTTAGTTTTTTCCTAATTATTAAATAAATATTTCTTCATTAGAATTTATATTATATATATATATAATTTATTATATATTTTTTATATCATTCATTATAAGCTCTATTTAATTTTTTTATTTATTAAAATGCTTGAGAAGAATAAAAAAATGGGAAAATTCATAATATGATATAAATAAATAATAACAATTAAATGCAAAATTTAAGAAGTGACTGAGTTTGGGGTACATCCTAGATCTACCAGATGTTTATTCCAGCTGTGTGTCACAAATGGTAGGAACAGTCAACAGACCGGTCCCTGCAGACCTAACCGCTCTTGACAGTTCAAAGCATGGAAGCAAGTCGGCGATGCACTTTAGCCTTAAACCATTAAGTGCTTTTTAGACATGTAACAGTATTTTGACGCCAGTTCTTTGAGACCCATAGCCAGTGCAGAGACCTGAGGACTGGCGTAATATGTTTCCTGGGTCTTTGCTAAAACGCCACATTCTGAATGTGCTGTAGCTGCCAAAGTGCTTTTTTGGGAAGGACTGAGAAGAGACCATTACAGTAATCTAACATACTGGAAATGAGAGTGAGAGGGTTTTTTACACATATCATTATTACCTCATATACACCAATCATCCATAACATTAAAACCAGTGAAGTGAATTGCGTTGACGGTCTAGTTATTTCATTATAATGGCACCTGTCAGGGGGGTGGGATATGTTAGGCAGCAAGTGAACAGTCAGTGCTGGAAGTTGATGTGCTGGAAGCAGGAGCGTCAGGATCTGAGCCACTTTCATAAGGCCTTATTGTGATGGCTAGACAAGTCGGCATCAAAACAGCAGGTCTTGTGGAGTGTTCCAGGTATGCAGTGGTTAGCTCCTAGTAAAACTGATCCAAGAAAGGATGACTGGTGAATTGAAGGCTCACTGATGCATGTGGGGAGTGAAGGCTAGCCTGCCTGGTCTGATCCCCCAGAAGAGCTGTGGTTTAAAAAGTGAATGCTCACTCACTGCATGAGGGGGACCTACTCAATATGAGCCAGGTGGTTTTATTGTTATGGCTGACTGGTGTAATACTTTTGTGGCTCTTGGTAGCAGCTTCTGAAGTTGCAGAGGTGCAAAGGACTTTTTGTGCATTTGCTTGGCAACCATTTTGCCAAAAAAAAATCTGAAATTGGTATGGTGACTTGGCCTCTAGGAGGCGCATGACCCTAGCTCAATTGTCGTGAAGCACCACCCAGTGAATAATCACAAAATCGCTTCACTCGCCAATATCTTGTAACATCAGGGTTCAAACTTCACAAAATGTTCAAAATCACGTTGCATCAACACCACATTCTTGGGGAACAGGCCAGATGTGGTGAAATTCGGTCCATAGGGGGCGCTGCATCTGATACAGTTCAGTATCTTAAGCTAAACTTTTTACTGTGGTCACATGTACCGCAATGCTATTTTTCTGAGATGGTGATAATTGGTAATAAAGTTTTTCAGATCCCAAATTCCTGGTGAAGGGGGGTGGCTATTAACACCATGGGGGCACCATGGTAAGTCAAAGCAGCTCAGTTAATTTTCTCCGTGTTTGACTTATCATCTCATGCTTTGACTTTAAGGCTCTGTATAAGCTGTACATAATCTACCAGCTTGTGCACTTTTTCCTGTGTGAATGTAGTCATGTGAACATTTCTGTTGTGCAATTTGCCCTGAATTTCTTCCTCCCCCCCCCCCCCCAGTGCAGTGCAGTTGGCTCTTAAAGGCCTCTCCTCCCTGAGACCGTATCAAGTACTTCCTAGGAAATAGCAGCAACCAGGAGGAATTTGTTGTTGTATTCACTTGGGCAGAGGCAGATCACCATCTCTACGCTGAGACTGCGAGATCCTGAGAGATCCTGGGAGATCCTGAAGCTGCAAGGACTGCTCTCTGAAAACAGCAGCTCTTTACAGAGAAGTTTTTCTTGATTTTCCTCAGGAAGAATCGCTTACTGGGTTCGTGCTGGTTTCTTCATTCATAGAATCTGGGTTTTTGTTTCACACTGTTCCACATTTACTTGGGTTAAAATGTTGCCCAGGTGTTTATCCTTCAGGCTTATTGCACTTAAGGCTTGTTGAAGCTCTTTTAGTATAAAAGAGTTGTGTCTGTACATTCTTTAGACTGAAAGTCACTTCAGTCTCACGTTGCTTCAGTTTTTAGGTCGAGAACTCTGCGGTTACTTAGTAACTTTCTTGAACGTGCTGCATGTCATAAGATTGAAAGCATGTGTGCTCCCACACTGTTGCTGCAAATGCCTTAAAGAAGCAGAACCAGGAAATGAGGGTAAAAACACAGAAAGTAAATCAAAACCAGGACTGTGTCAGCACCACATGCAGGTTTGTTTTACCGTTCTAGCAGAGCTGGATGCACCGTTGTTGTTCCCCAGACAGATATTACTTTTATTCTGTGCTCTTTTTTTAGTTCATGAGGAAAATACAGTAAGAAATGCATCACTGTACTTTTATCTTGAGGTCTTGGCTGCTAAAATGAGTTGTTTGTTGCAGTTCTAGACATAAAGAGGGTTAGGAAAGAAAACCAGCTGACATTTTAATGCAAAATGCATTATTATTTTTCTAAGAAATTTAGTATTAATCATAGTAGAGTGTTGCTGGTAGTGTGTAAAGTAAAGAGCCGTATGCAAAACGTTGGGCCCCGCTGGCCAAATGAGGTGTTGTTTATTTTCTACATTTTACATTATTTTTAACAAATTTTATTTTTACATTTGCAATTTTACATGACTGTTTCTCTGATAAAGGTCATATTAATCATAGTGAAGCATTTCTGGTAGTGTAAAGTCCACTGTCAACAGCAGCGCAGTTGTATACACATGTTCGGGCACCCCTGGCCAAATGACGTGTTTATATTTTTATTATTATTTCATATTTTAAATTATTTTTACAATTTGTATTTTTATGTTTACAACTTTACATTATTATTTCTCTGATAAAGGTGGTGTTAATCATAGTGAAGCATTTCTGGTGGTGTGTAAAGTCAACTATCAACAATATATAGCCATATGCAAAAGTTTTGGCCCCCCTGGCCAAATGACGTGTTGCTTTTTTTAAAGTGTAAAGAAGTACACATTGTCAGCAGAGACACTGCACATTTATTATAGCTCTTCATTTATCAACAACTCTTTACGCATTTAACATCTTTACAAAACAAATAGACAGGCCACATTCTATCATGCATTGTATATTTTACATTAAATGTGGAAAATAAGTTTTAAAAATTGCGCAAATAATACAGAATAAGTTCACACAGGGTTTGAGCAGCAGCAGGCAATTACCTCATTAACTCAGGCCGGCCATGGGACCCTGCACAACATGGTTCAAGCCCACATGATCGGAAATCGCTCTTTTTTTCCATTTCCACAGAGAACCTGTATGTTCTGCTTGTGACACTTGCACAATGTGCTGGTACCACTCCACATGACTATTGTGGCTCTGAAGACCAAAGAGATGGAGGGTCTCACACTGAGGCTATGAATATAAAATAGTCCCACAAGTCTGAGGCCTATTTACCAGCCACATGATGTCCTGACTGTGGAGGGACATTGTCCATTCCAGAGGTCCATTGGTGCTGGTCTTATGACTATTGCTGGCACCAAACATGATCAAATTGAAAGTGACTAAAATGTTGTTTCTCTTTTTGGGATGTTTCAGGCTGTTAGTGAATAATTGCAAGATTTCATTCATTTTAAATCAACATTTTCCAGTTTTACTGGACCAAATTCTCATTACCCCACCTCAACAGAGCCACTTCAGTTAGTCCTAGTATCTCCATTCACTGTCCAATTTATTAGCTGACTGTACACATGCACTTAGTTACAGACTGTAGTCCATCTGTTTCTTTGTAGCATCTGTGGGGCTGAACGATCTGGGGAAAATACGGAATCGCAATTTTCTTTACCACTGTTTCGATTTCAACTTAAATGGACTTTTTGGACATTAAATGGATTTTTTGGACATTGGGCTTGAGTACGACATTACAAAGCTCTGCATTATTAGATTTCATCATTATTAAACTCCCCAAATTAAAATGTATTAATAATGTTGGATTAAAATCGCAACCTTTCAAAATGGAGTTTGAAAATTACAATGATGAATTGTTCAAAGTCATCTGTTACCCCTGTTACCCTTTCTTTGATGGTCCACCAGGGAGTGGGTATTGGTTGGGTAGTAGATCATTCCAGGCACAGCAGTGACCCTCACATGGTAGAGAAATTTCTATGTATGTGAAATTTTTTTTGAAAAAAAAATCTGTATTGCTATTTGTTGGTGATGAGACACTGTGACCACATTGAGGTAATGAGAATATCTTTAATTGTACAAAGTTAGTAGACAAACGCTGTATCGTGTAGAGCTGTCATTGACCTCAATTACACAAATATTGTTTTTTGCATGATTATTATGGCAGTAAGGGTGGGCAATCTCGAGAGCTTTAAATGATAAATTCAATTATAATCCCAATCTGCCCGTTATGTCAAGATTGTCAAGTCAAGGAGGCTTTTTTTTGTCATTCCAACCATATACAGTTCTCACAGTACACTCCAGGACCACGGTGCTACATGAAACACAGGACCGCAAAAACTACACAAATGACTACATAAAGTGCATTGTGTGCAAACATGCAAACATAAAGACAGACAAGTACAAACACAGACAGTGCAGCAGAGACCAGAGCACAGTTATGGTTCTACCAGGTGCAAAGATGCAATAATGTTACAGAGAAGAGCAGATGTAAACATTGATACAGGGAGTAGAAAGATGAAAGGTTAATGTTAAATATCAGTAATAAATACAAAGATAAGGACTAGTTCAGTGTATGTGTGTGTGTCCATCACACATTCTAGTAGTGAAAGCCTGAATGCTTCGATACTTTCTTCCAGACGGCAGGAAGGGGATCAGTTTGAGGGCTATGTCCAGTCATTGACAATGCTGATGGCTTTGCGGATGCAGCGTGTGGTGTAAATGTCCGTGATGGTGGGAGAGAGACTCCGACGATCTTTTCAGGTTACCTCACTATCCGCTGGAAGGCTTTGCATCCATGCCCATGCAATTCCCAAACCAGACGGTGATGCAGCTACTCAGGTTGCTCTCAATAGTCCCTCTGTAGAACATGGTGAGGATCAGTGGTGGAAGATGGGCTTTCTTCAGTCTCCTTAGAAAGTAAAGATGCTGCTGGGCTTACTTGGCTGTGGAGCCTGTGTTCAGGGACCAGGTGAGGTTCTCCCTCAGGTGAACAACAAGGAAATTGGTGCTCTTGATGACCTCAGTGCATGAGCTGTCAATTTGTAGGGGAGAGTGGTAACTTGTGCTTCTCCTGAAGACTTTGCACCAGTCTGTAAGCCGCTGTGACCTTTTATGTCCTCCAAATATTTGTATGTTTGTATGTTATGGGCAGTGGTGGCCTAGTGGTTAGGATGCTGCCCTTGGGACCTGAAGATTGCCGGTTCAAGTCCTGGCCCGAGCACTACTGAGGTACCCTTGAGCAAGGTAACGTCCCGCTACACTGCTCCCCGAGCACTGCTGATAGCTGCATGCTGCTCCACGTCTGCACGTGTGATGGGTTAAATGCAGAAGTCGTTATGGTCCTTTCGTTGTGGTGCTTGAGTGGGATATATTAGGCAGAAAGTGAACAGTCAGTTCTTGAAGATGACATTTGTGATATTTGTTGGGAAAATCTTGATAGTTCTTTATGATAAATCACCTGCAAAACATCCTCTTAGAAGTGGGTCTGTATTTCATGATTGGTGCCATAGGAACTGAGGCCCAAACAGACAAGGATCTGTTAAACAGGGTAAAAGTCTATGTTTATGGTGACGACACCAATAGCCAGCTGGCCCACTTGTTGACAGCATGGAGCATTCAGCATCCAGGCAGTCCAGCCGGAGGCTGCAGAATTGGAGCAAGTCTGGACTTGAGTGGGTTGCCAGACAAAATACAAAAGCGTGTAATTTGCAAAGTTTTATCTCTACCACTAACACATAGGAAGCATGATTTGGAAAAGTATGAGGAAATAAACTGTTGTGTGATGCTAAAAAAAATCACAAGGAATATGTAAAGACATGAGGAATATGTGAAAGGACAGCAGTTGCTCTCACTGGGGTCCAGCCAACCCAAACAATGCACCAGTCAGAGGCTGGAATGCAGGTTAGCATGCCAAGTAAAGTGAAAGAAGAATGCTGTGTATGTCCCCATGTGAACTGGGACTAAATCTGATCATAGAAAGCGAATGGAGTATGTAAGTAGCAGATGGCCGACTGGATTGGAAGGAATTAAAATCCTGAAGAAAACTAAACAACTCGTACGACCTCTGCTGTCTAAAGTCGTGGTTGAGCAGCGGATCACGTGGAACATGCAGCGATTTTCCCCTCATGCTGCTGAAACAGCTCTGATTGGTTCGGAGCCCTTTCTATCAGAGTCAGCATTCACTTTTCAAACCACAGTAGCTCTTCTGTGGGATCAGACCGGACAGGCTAGCCTGTCCCTCTTTGGGTCACTTTTGGTAGGTAACAACTGCACACCTGGACAATCCACAATTATCTATCCATCACAATAAGTCCCTTGTCAAAGTGGCTTAGATCCTTATACTTCAATAGCATGAACATCTGCTGTTATAGCTGAAGATGCTAAATTGCCCCCTAGGTGTGAGTCTTTGTGTCTGCTCTGCCCTGCATAGGCCTCCCTATGAATGCTGGGATAGGCTCCAGCAAACCCCTTCATCACCCTGGTTAGAATAAGCATAAAAAAAAATGGCTGAATGAGTGAATTTGCTTAGAAAATGCCAAACTGATATGTGTTTTCAGTAAAGTTTGTGTGCTTTTTATCACATAGAAAATCACGATTGTATGTTCACAGCATGTACGATTACCACAACCAGGCTGCAGACAGCATGGAGTTATTATTGCTTCTCTCTTACAAAATATGACTGAAATAACAAAAATGATTTTTGCTGTTATACAGGATGGCAAGCTGCGGCTCTTGTTTCTGGGCCATCATCTGGCTGATTGTGCTGCTGGTCCTGGGCTGGCCTCTCAGTATCTTCCTTGGTGGGCTGTATGGCCTCATCGCCCCCCTTACGGCCTGCCTTGGCCTCGACCGGCTGGCAGAACTCTTGCTGGAGGGGGCGAATCTGGGACGGACCTGTGCCCAGAACATGAGACACGGCAAGCCCCTGTGCTGAGGAGCTACACATCCTGTAGGAACATGAGAGCGTTTCAACTGTTTTTATACTGTTATACACTGCAAGAGTCGGCCAGAGTCTAAGCTGAGTTAATAATGAGCCCTGATTCATTTTAACAGCAATACTGGAATTTTGCTTGTCTTGCTATTGACTTGTCAATGTACTTTTTTTCGACGTCAGCGATGTATACACTGATGGTCATTTTCATGTCAACATCCTAAAATGTTGAACATCAGATGGTTTAAATGTAACGGTGGTCATCAGTAGGCTAATAAAGACAAAAAATGCCACAGATTGAATAAAAATACAAAGTTTCTGTACAGATCATCCTGCTTTTGATTGCGCTTTCTTGAATGCATTATAATAACACATCATTTCAAGCCCTCAAAAGTGTAAACAGTCAGTAAAGCAGTTATTAAATAGCATTATACATGTGATTTAGTATGATATAAGTTCTATTTTGAATGGTTCATACAGTGAAAAAAAGTAACACAGGTGAGTCCAGGGGAGGACCTATGAGAGAGGGACCCTCAGGTAGCTTCAGAGAGGGTCCAATGATTTCTGGAAAGTTTTGTTTATTAATTGCAGCACCCAGTTTTCCTGTTTTACTGGCAATTTAACCATTTTGATTGCAGTAATAATATGGTAAATTTGATGGAAAAAACATTTTTCAGGAATGAAGAATCTGGTTAACTTACAGCTTTCCTAAAGCATGAGAAACAAACGAAGCCCTAAAAGTTAATGCAAAAAATTTCCTAGAGGAGCCCAAACATTTGCTGCTTTATTTTGTCCCTCATCTGTCCTTTTCTTCCCAAACCAGCTGGATGGAACCGAAGTCTGCTGCACTTCCATGAACTGAATCTACTGCTGAATCTTTTTCTTCTAATGTTTCGGCTCATCATCTTATTCTCTGTCTTTGTTTCTGGCCTTTTCCTCCCCATTGTGATTGTGATATACAGTACTACTTCCTGCAGAAACCACCAATCCAAATTGCCTGCCCCCCATGTTATCTACATAAATACAGCAAAGCTTCTTAACTTGGGCCTTCAAAGTCTAGAGTGAAATTATAAGCTATGTAAGGTTTTAATATTTATACTAATATTATTAGTATACATATACTACAATATTCTATAGAATAAACTTGACTACTAACAGCCCCAGAGTTAATGTTTTGCTCATATTCTTGCTGATATTCTCTGGTGTTACAGTAACAGTAAAATAATTAATGCACCAATTTACACTGAAGAGAACAAAAAATTGAAATTTTGCTTGACTCTGCATGTTATCTTTGTACTTGTAGACTTTTCTATAGCTTAATGCGAATGAAGCATTTCATAGAAGCCAAGAAGTTAGCTTAGAAAGATTAGAAGAATATTGTGCAGCGAAACACCAAAAGATTTGTTGGGATTTAATACCACTGCACCAGGAGATCTCTAAATAACAAAGAAGGAACTTTTACCTACAAGGTGAAAGGGTGTTTTGTGAAAAAAAAGCTTGTGGAAGAAGCCAGTTTTCAGAAAGTATCATCTTTCATCTTTTAGAGGTTAAAGGATATCAGAAAGAATTCCAGTTCAAAGGAGTTGCTGGAGAGCTGAACTAGATGAAGGAAGCTGGAAACTTTCTAGGTTGTCCTTAAAGCTTTTTGATGATGGCTGTTCTATTGGTGCAAATATATTCCTGTCCTGTACAGAGTCTCTGTGGATGATGACCAGAGATGCTGCTTGAACGTGTAAGTATTTTCAATTGAATTCACTGTTTCTTGCTCCAGTCCTGTTTGATTAACTGTACAGAAGTTTGTCCTACTGTAAGACTTTACTGACACTGATGGCAAAAATATGCCCAGTAGAAAGGTATTAGGTTCCTAGAGGAGCTTTAGGTTTACACCTTGACCAGCAAAAGTAGTTGGTAAAGACATGTTTAGTGTCTATACATTGCTGCCTTAATTTTGCAGAGAAGCAGTTAAGCTGAGATGGTCTTGATTCAATTAATGAGAGACAAAGTCATGTCTTGGATTTCTGAGGTTAAATTACAAATTGAGTGTCAGGAGTGAAGTCTCTGGCAAGGAAAGTGGTGAATTCGGTAAAACTCCAGGACCCTTGACACCTCACCATCCGTAGGCCCTGAAACCACTTGACCAAGACCAAACAAATCATTTTAGATTAAACATCTCTTCACTTCTGCGTCAATCTCCAATCAAGGACACTCTATTCCGTAAGAACCCAGATTTTTCGGCGCTACGGCCCCATGACAGTCTCAACCGGCTACAACTGGTTCCATACAAGGCAAACACTCTTAGTTTACAATTGCTATATAATCTCTTGTTAAACAATTATTCAGTGCTCAGAGATCTTTAATGGCTTTTTGAGGCTCCGTGCTCCTGACTTTTCTGCCTAAACATCAAAAGTAAAATTTGTCTCTGGATTGGGAGTCTTTAACTCAAAACTGGAGAAGTTTCTGGATTGTAAGTCTTAATCAAGTATGAAACATCTGTGATGTGATGAGTCTACAGGGTGTGAGTCTGACTCAGGTCTTGAGTCTCTGGGGTGCAAGTCTGA
>JBBPDA010000001.1:33220828-33256355 GCA_037974385.1 Arnoldichthys spilopterus
AACTGAACTGAACTGAACTGAACTGAATTGCACTGAACTGAACTGAACTGAACTGAACTGAACTGAACTGAACTGAATTGAACTGAACTGAACTGAACTGAACTGAAATGAATTGAACTGAACTGAACTGAACTGAACTGAACTGAAATGAATTGAATTGAACTGAACTGAACTGAACTGAATTGAACTGAATTGAACTGAATTGAACTGAATTGAACTGAAAGTATCCCTATGTGACTAAAAGCTGACTCGACTCGCCTTAACCTCAAAGCAGAAATCTCAGATTGAGGATCTCCGTAGCCTGACTCAGGGACAGCCCCTCTCCCCTCCCCTCCCCTCCCCTCTTCTCCCCTCCCTTCCCCCCATACTCACAGCCCACCAGAGCCCATCCACACATCTTCAAATGTATGTGCACCTAGGCAGCCCTGCCCAGCAGATTACACTAAAACCTTCAAACCGATCCCAAATCACATTAGCGCAGATACTCATCCCTACCTTAAAATAGTCCAACTCACTGTGCGATCCAGCAGCAGCAGTGGCGGCGAGCGGTGGTGCTGGACCTAGGGAGGCCCAGGGGTGACTTTCTGGGCGGCCATCAGGAGCCGTCAGTGGTCCCCGATGGCGAGCACAGCTCAGGGATGGGGGGGGAGGTGGGGGTGGGGGGATTCCCAGGGTCACGGACCTTCTCTAGCTACAAGTATGTGACTTCCTTTGGTGGGTTGGGGGGGTGTAGGAGGAGCCCATGTTCTGTCATTTACACCAATAAGAAAACATGGCCCCTCCCCCTTTTCTCTGCCTGGTTTATTTAGTTTCAGCAGCAAAACTCTGCCGCTGAGTTACACTCTCTCTCTCTCTCTCTCTCTCTCTCTCTCTCTCCCTCTCTCTCTCGCTTTCTCACTCGCTCCGCTCTCGTCTGTCGTTCGCGCTCTCGCTCTCTCTCGCACGGAGCTCAGCCATGGAGCGCGCGCTCTCCCCAACACAATACCGCGAGTAAGACAGAGAAGAGCGGGGAAAGATCATTTTTGGGGTGGCAATTTTTTATTTTTTTTTTTGGCTACATTTTGGCACCTTTCCACGAGCCTGTCCGTGCGTGACGCATGAAGAGACTACTTAAAAGGGGGATTAGCGCCGACAAAGACATTAAACCCAGCCCTCCACCCGTGCCAGCCCGCGAGCCGGGCAGCCAGACAGCGCGCGCGCTGATGTGAAGATCGAACACAGGAGGAGGAGGAGAGAGGAGGAGGAGGAGGAAGAGGAGAAGGAGGAGGGCTCACATTCGTCGGCGCGACAGGAGCGCGAGCTGCTGTGGTCAGTGCGCGCCGCGGCGCAAGAGGGGGAAAGGCTGTTCAATGCGTCCGGCTGATCAAGTGACCTCCGGAGAGCAGTGAGGAGGAGGAGAGAGAGAGAGAGAGAGAGGAAGAGGGAGAAACTGCCGTCTGGTTCGTTTGTTTGCCTGTTTGTTTTTTCCCCCGTGGATTTCATACCGTGCGCGTGCTCCCGTCTCCGGATGAACAGACATGGGGGAATGGACCATACTAGAGAGGCTCCTGGAGGCTGCTGTCCAGCAGCACTCCACTATGATAGGAAGGTAAGGGAGGAGGATTTGCATGCGTGCACGACCGAGGTGGAAGTGAAAAGTGGTAGAACGCGTTTGTGGGCGCGTGCCAAAAACGAAAAAATAATAAAGTAATAAACATAATATAAAAATTAAAAAAAAAAACTAGCAGGGCTGAGGAAAACGAAACGATGACAGAAAGAAAGAAGGAATGAAATAAAGAGAGAAAGCAGGAAATAAAACAGGAAAGGGGGAAAGGAGGAAAGGGGGGAAGAAATGACGGACAGAGAGGAACAAAAGGTGTGGGAAATGGGAAAAGAAAGAAGGAAAGCAGGAAAGGATAAAAAGGAGAGAAAGGTTGAAGGAAAGGAAATCAGGGAAAGAAATGGCAAAGCAAAAGAAAGAAATAGGAGGGAAGAAACAATGTAAGAATTCAAGAAATGGGGAGAGAAAAGAAGGAACGAAAAAGGAGGAAATAGGGAAAGAAATGACAAAGGGCAAAAAAAATAGAAGGAAGTAAAGAAAAAAATGTAAAAAAAAAAGGAAATAAAAAAGAAGGAAAGAAAGTAGGGAAGGAAGAATGAAATGCATGTGTTCACTGGTGCCATTTGCATCCACAGTGCGCCCGTTCACTTTCAGCACTGGACAGCTCCCGCTCAGCGCTGACTAATGACACCACGCGCTTCTCTCCTCCTTTGATTTCAGGATCCTCCTCACCGTGGTGGTGATCTTCCGGATCCTAATCGTGGCGATAGTGGGAGAGACCGTCTACGACGATGAGCAGACCATGTTCATCTGTAACGCCTTGCAGCCGGGCTGCAACCAGGCGTGCTATGACAAGGCGTTCCCCATCTCGCACATCCGATACTGGGTGTTCCAGATCATCATGGTGTGCACGCCGAGCCTTTGTTTCATCACCTACTCGGTGCACCAGTCTGCGAAGCAGCGTGAGAGACGCTACTCCACCGTCTTCCTCACCGTGGACAGCAAGGACCAAGACTCGATGAAGCGTGAGGACAGCAAGAAGATCAAGAACACCATAGTGAACGGCGTGCTCCAGAACACGGAGAACTCCACCAAAGAGGCCGAGCCCGACTGCCTGGAGGTCAAGGAGATCCCCAACGCCACCATGAGGACTACCAAGTCCAAAATGCGGCGGCAGGAGGGCATCTCCAGGTTTTACATCATCCAGGTGGTCTTCAGGAACGCCCTGGAGATCGGCTTTTTGGTGGGCCAGTACTTCTTGTACGGCTTCAACGTGCCCGCAGTCTACGAGTGTGACCGCTACCCGTGCATCAAGGAGGTCGAGTGCTACGTGTCCAGGCCCACGGAGAAGACCGTCTTCCTTGTGTTCATGTTCGCCGTCAGTGGCTTCTGCGTGGTGCTCAACCTGGCCGAGCTCAACCACCTGGGCTGGAGGAAGATCAAAACGGCCGTGAGGGGCGTGCAGGCCAGGAGGAAGTCCATCTACGAGATAAGGAACAAGGACTTGCCCCGCATGAGCGTGCCTAATTTCGGCCGCACGCAGTCCAGCGACTCTGCCTACGTGTAGGAGAGGGGAGAGAAAGAGAGAGCGAGAGGGTAGGAGTGAGGGATTGAGAGAGTGGAGGAGGACGGAGAGAGAGAGAGAGCTAGAGAGTTCCCCATGGGGATACGGCACTGGGCACGGACGGGGCCCGTTCTCCACCGGACGAGCGGGTGAGATTTTGGGTTTGTTTAGGCTTTTATTTTTTCCTGAGCGATGTCTGCGCTGGTGGGGCGTATTTACTCTACAGTGGGGCTGCTCAGTACTTGAACAGAGTAAATAGGCTCAACGTTTTGCACTAAAATTAAAGACACCGGGAGCTGTTTGTTTATCAGTGTTTCCAAACCGACGCTTTTCCTTTTGGACGTCCTGTCTGGAAAGATAACGCACACCGGTCGAAAGGAGAGGCTTTAGTGCAGATTTATCCAGCCAGAGAGTGGGCTATGTGGAGCAGGCTGTGGATTAACCAAGGTTAAAAAAAAATAAAAAAACAACACAATGGGATGGATTCAGGTATTAGGGGCCATCAGGTAATAGGGGACACTCTCGTTCAGTTCAGCTAAGCATCAATCCTGTAAATAAGCTCATTACCATTTTAGGCTGGAAATTGAATACAAAAAACACAAAAAAGACCCTAACCAAAAAACAAAAGTTCCATTATTTTATATGTGAAGTGTGCAAAAAAATACACCCCACATATCTGCGAGTAAATGCGTGTGAATAATAAATCGTTTCACGTGATCTGTTTTTTTTCACATGTGAACGCGTTTCCACATGCAATATGGTTTTTCACATATATGTGAAAACAAAAGTGAAGTGTGCAAAAAAAATGACTGTCCGCAAGTAAAAACATTTAAAATAAAATTATACAATAAATTATTTCATGTCATGTGATCACATATTTTTCTAGATGTGAACACAGTGGCACAAGTAATTCGTTTTTTTAAAGGTGTGAACACGGTTTCACAAGCGATTCGTTTTTTTTTCCAGATGTGAACAAGTTTTTACACAGAATTCGTCTTCTTCAGATGTGAAATGTTTTCACACATAATTCGTTTTTTTTAACGTGAACACATTTGCACACATAATTCCTTTTTTTCCCAGATGTGAACGTTTGCACACATAATTCATTTTTTTCCAGTTGTGAACACGTTTTCACACATGATTCAGTTTTTTCACATATATATATGAAAACTAAAGTGAAGTGTGCAAAAAAACAACTGTCTGCCAGGAAACACATGAATAATGCATTTTGTGTTATATGATCATGTTTTTTCCAGCTGTGAACACTTTTCTCACGTGATTCTATTTTTTTCCCATATATCAATACGTTTTCACAGATAATTTGTGTTTTTTTCACATGTATGTGTGCAAGAAAAATGCGTTTTTCTCTTTTTTCTTTTTTTTTTGTGAGGGGATTCATTCAGGGTCTAGTAAAACTCGTTTCACACCTGTCCCACATGACCTGATGTTTATATAATACCTTGCGAATCCGCTTTAATACGATCCACTTTTTTTTGGTTGCCTGTGTTGCACCATTGACCTTAACGTGAGTCTCCATTCCACGGCTGTGACGAGCTGATTCTCGGCGCGTCTGAAAAATTCCTTAATTTTTACAAACACACCAAAGCGCCCACGGCTTTCATCTGTGAAGTGTTTCTTTTTTTATTTTGTTTTCTTTTGCTTTTATTGTAGCTTTCAAGTCATTTAAGTGCCATACTTGTACATAAAATATATATAAATATATATATAAATATGTATACATATAGATATAAGAAAAAATCTATTATAATAATGATAATAAGAATTCTATACGTTTATGAAAGAGGATTCCTTGCTTGGATTGTGCTGAAGACGCAGCCCAGGTTTGCTTTAACTGTACTAGTGATAATGCAACAATGCAAAAAAAAGAAAAAAAAAGAAAAAAAGGATATAACTGCATTTTTTCCCTTTTAACTTTGCATATGACCGGAATAAAGGAATAAAGTGCTGGTCTGATTTTTTTTTTTTACAGTAATCTCTTTCTTCACCCAAAACGATGGCACAAATCAATATTTTATAACGAGCAACATCAAATCATGGACAGTGAGAAGCTGCTCTGGTGCTACACTTGTTTTTTTTTCTGTGTGTGTGTGTGTGTGTGTGTGTGTGTATGCAACCCAGGCTAATGAGAACAGCTCTTTTTCATCAGAATAACTGCACAAGACAAAGAAAAAAAAAAGGACGCAGGGCTTTGTGTGGATGAGAATGCACCTCATATGCTCTCTGTGACCTGGCGAGCTGTCTGTCCCTTTAAGGCCTTGGCTGTGAAAGTAAATGTGCCGCAGTAACCGCCCGAAGCTCGCGTTTTTGTCTCTGATCTTAGAGATCTCTCGTATGCCACCGTTTGTTCCAAACATGTTGTGCCCAAATATTTTAAGCATTGCAAAAATTTTTTTTCTCCTTTGTTTTCTTCATTTTAGGACTTCTTTCTCTATGGCTTTCTCAGTTCTAAGGTCAAGTAAAGAGCTGCATGCTTAAGAGAGAATGTTAAAGACACTTTTAAGGGAGGATGTCAGTCGTATTTGCCTTGGGAGTTGGTCATTCTGCCCTCTTTACGTTCCTGCTTCTGTCCATTGCTTAAGAAAGACAACAGGAGTGTCTCTGGCATTTTGGGCTTTGGGGCTCCTGGGCTTACGGGGGAGGGTTGCATGCTCTTCCTCAAGGTCAGGAACGGGAAGCAGCGTAAAACAAAAAGTGCTGAACACTGTTGCCGCACCGTGGATAGCGGCGAGGGGGGACTGACCGTTAGGGCGGGATGGTGCGGGGGCGGCTCACTGCAGCACCTGCTGGGATGACTCGGCAAAGCAGGACAGGCAGAGGAGCAGGAGCGCCGGCCCCTCGGCTTACGGGGGCCGTGTCCAAAGCTCACAGACTCAGCCATGAACAGGAACGAAACTGAACGGACCAACAACCAGAAGGAAGCGCAATGTGGCCCAGGGTGGCCGGCCGGATGGTGCAATGCGATACCCCGCCCCCCCTCCCCCCCCAGTTCCCTCTCCTCCACTTCTGTGTTACGACCAACATTCCAAGACTGCGTGTTTATCTGGAATCTGCGAATCTGTGAGACGTTCATGATAAACTGCCTGGAAAGCCCAAGGACCTGTAGCAGAAGACGCTTGTCATAAATTAAAGGAACGTCATAGCAGAAAGATTGTGAATGTGTATGGGATCCAAAAGAGAAAAAAAAGCTTTAATAAAAAACAAACAAACAAACAAAAGCAGCTCCCCTTCGATTGTGAACGTTTCTGTGCTTGACTCATGTACTGAAGTCTCTCTCTCTCTTTCTTGCTCTCTCTCGCTCTCTCTCTCTCTGTTTATCCTGATTTTTTCATGGCTACATATATGCTAAATGATGAACCTACTTGGTTGTGCATGAAAGGCATATGTGCATGCTGTGGAATGTGTGTGTGTGTGTGTGTGTGTGTGTGCTGGGAGGTTTGGAGGTTAATTTCAGTGCAGAAATACTTTGTGGCCCCTGTGGACCCTATTAAGGGTCAATCAACTTAAGAAATGGAACATGAAGCAAAAATGACATTGACAGGGGAAAAAAGGGTGGTGGTGGTGGTGGTTGTGTGTGTGTGTGTGTGGGGGGGGGGGGTGCATGGCGTTACTGTGAAAATCAGGCTACACGTCCAAAACTCATGTTCCCATGAGAGTCCTCAGGAGTTCCACCATCTACTGGCCGAATTTGCAGGTGCCTAAAAACGAGAGAGAGGGATGTGTAGACTTAAACACTTTAAACATTTTTCCTCCTGAGCAATCATACAGTCATATAGTGGGGCCCAAAAGTTGATTCTGCATTCTCTTCTAATTTAACACAGCAATTTCAATTGCTATTATCAGTAAATCTGATAATCAATCAGGAAATATTTCAATTAAATTCTGAATTTTTTCGGCTCCTGCTTTGCCCTCGACTCCACGCGTTAACGAGATTAGATCCACCTGAGAGGCGTCAGAACACAGAGAACAACAAAAAAAAAATGCTTTTCATTTGCTTAAATCCAAATAGTGATCAAGAAATGTGCTCCTGAATGCAGTAAGTGGGGAACCTGCTCAAAATTAGTCAGGCAGTGTTAATGTTATGGCTGATCAGTGCATATATATATATATATATACGGTACTGTGCAAATGTCTTTGGCCCCTGGGAAAATGATCATTAAAGCTGTTTCTCTGAGCAGTGATTTTGTTTTCTCAAAAAACACCAATATTAGAACAAATTCTAATAACCGTAATACAGTAAAGAGTGATTTTATGTGTCAGTGTGTTGGCTTGATGATTGGACGCCCAGTATTACTTGTAGTTTCCATGAAATCGCTGGTTTGGGCTCAATCAGTCCTTCCTTAGATAACATCAGGTGCTGATGAAGCTTCACACACATCCATGCAGTGACTGCAGGCATGGAGGAGAAACCTGGAGCCAAACCTGTTCTTCTAACCAGCTCACACACCATCAACTACTGTTTACACACAACAGCTCAGCCTCATTCCTTTTATGGCTCATCTCACTGTTTTCCTGTTTGTTTGCATTGATTCTAATTGTGTTTTTGCTGCAGAAAGAAAGTCACTGCTTAGATAAACAGCTTTAAATTATTAACGTAGGGGTCTAACACTTTTTTTACAGTACTGTGTATGTATATATATATATATATATATGTATATTTTCCTTCCTGTATTATTTAGCTAAACGTACAGTGGCAGTGTCAAACCACCAAAAATGAGATGAGTGCAATTTTCATTCTAGTGTAATTAATAGAGATCAGTGACTTTAGAGCCAGCTAGTGCACACTCTTCGGGCCTTTACTATTTAACTACAATTGTAAAATATATTTCCACTCATAATTGGATTATAAATGGTTAAAAATGTATTGAGATAATTTAATTCCAGGTTTTAATGTAAAAAAAAACAGATTTTCAGTGTCGTCTCAGGTTTGGACCCCACTGTGTGTTGAAATGTATCATGTGTATCATTTAAAAAAAAGGGATCTGATGAGAAACAACACTGTGTGAGCTAATTTTGATCTAAAAGAGTCTTTCACACGCGAAAAAGCACTGGATGGCATCAAGCTGCCCCTCTTCTTAGCAGCCAGGCCTTCGGTCCTTTAGATTTTTTTAACCGAGTGTAGCGACGTGTGTATAAACGTCAACGGACTGAAGTGAAGATGGATGAAGTACAGTGAATTAAATCTGATTTCTCACACAGAACATGTAACAGAGCTGACGTGTCGAGTCCTTAACTGTGTTCTTCTCTTCGCGTACGAAAGAGATTTATTTTCCTGACTACAGTGTCCTTAAAGGGGGAGGGCGAAACTCTGCAATGCACCAAATACTGGAGTGCAACTTCACCGTTACACTAAACAGAAAAATATTCTTATTTACTAACTGGATATTCACTGATTTTTACACTTTTACCTCTCCTTAAATTAATTGGAACAATTTAATTGTTATAATTGTTGGACCAATTAATGAATTAACCCTTTAATGGTCACAACAAGAAAAAAAAATAGCATTTTGGGCAATGATAGCAATAATGTTTCTAAGCTTTAAATCATAAAACTCTCAATACATATTCTTTCACATTCTTCATTGCGAAATCAAAAAAATGTCTTTGAATGTGTGCGACTGTCTTTGTTTTACTTCTGGTAAGAAAGCTCAATGTAAAGGTCTACGGATTAAAGACTGATTAAATTCAGTACATTTTTTTGGCCATATCTGACCTAACCCAAGTGTTGGAGAAGGAACAGGCAGATTGAGTTTCAGTTAGACACAGTGACATAAAATGTCCTTGACCAAATTACTGACCAGAACACTAAATTGTTCAGCGATGCAAATTCTACATACATTTAATACGCTATTCACAAACATCTAGCATTAAAAAAATCAATCTAGCCTTTAAACAATTAAATCTAGCATTAAATAATTAGATGTTCATGTATTTCTGTCTTTATTCTGAAATAGGATTATGTACATGATGATTTAATACTGAAAATAATAACCCAGATTTTATATGAAGTCATAGTCATAGAACTAATAAAGTCTGGAAATTTCCATGAGATACTTATGAAATTTGAAAAATGAATATTTCATTATTGCAGTCAGTACAGAATCTTGAATGTGGTAATGAGGTATTATGTATATCAGGGTTGTCCCTGATCTTATCCCCAATGGGATGCAGGTTGCCATTGATTCCATTTGGGCTTCAGCTTGATTGAAATGAAAGACCGCAGCCACATCGACGGCCCCTTGTGAATAAGACTGGACACCCCTGATATCATTGCTATTTTGAAGGATTTCTTTAGGAGACACAAGGTTTGGCCTTTTATACAGCCACAACATTAGAACCACTGGCAGGTGAAGTGGGTAACAGTGGCTCTTGTCAGGAGGGCAGGATGTATTAGTCAGCAAATGAACAATCATTTCTTGTAGCTTTTGGGTGAGCACATAGATCTGAGCCACTTCGACAAGGGTCTTATTGTGATGACTGGAAGAGTCAGAACATCTCCAAAAACAACAGGTCTTGTAGAGTTTCAGGTATTTAGTAGTTAGTACCAATTAAAAGTGAACCAAGGAAGGCCAATATTACGCAGGTTCGAGTCCCAGCCCAGGCACTACTGAGGTATCCTTAAGTAAGGTACCGTCCCAATACACTGCTCACCGGGCGCTGTTGGTAGCTGCCCGCTGCTTGACGTGTGCATGTGTGATGGGTTAAATGCAGAGGTCACATTTTGTTGTGGTGCTTGAGTGTGTTCACAATGACAAAGAGTCACTTTCACTTAATGTTATGACTGATACTTTTAACTCAGTAGGTGCCTCAAAAGCAGGGCTTTGATTCCGCTTCTGCTGAGATTACACCGTGAAAGGACACAAACAAACAGAAGAAAGCCCTGAAAACTGGTCTTTTTGATCTGCTGAGTCGGAAGCTAAGAGTGTTTTTACCATGCAGTTGCACCACAAGCACTACAACAACATCACACTTCGTGAAAAATGAGAAAGGCTATCTCTTTGACCCTCTGTGGGTTGGTTTCCTGTGACCTGTGTCCACACATGCTCTCCAATCATCTGTATTAACTGCAATTCATTTGTGAACCAAAGCTTCTTTCACACCCAAAAAAAAAAATGAGAACTGGATTAATAACATAAAAAACGAGCTGATTTTCATTTAATATGTCCTTAAAACATACTTAAAGTGTCAAAATTGCAACATTATGCTAAATGGCACAATCACCCAGCCAATCAAATCATCCCAGTCAAATAAAAGGGGAATAAAATCGGTTTCACCTATTTGTTGGCTTTTCATACCTTTTTCTGTTAATGAATGACTCACAGTTACACAAAGGCTCCTCGCCTCATCTGTCTGAATAGTGGGCGTTTCATCTTTCACCATAAGCTACCTTCCCTAGAGTGTACGCCTTCAGGATATATTCTACACTGTGATTAATTGCCTATAGTCTCATTATTGTTGGCTATAAGGGCAACTCACCAGTGGGGTTCTAAACCAATGCCTAGATCTGTTAAATACATAAAGTATTCCTTTGCAGAGGCATCGTTACACCAGTTTTAGCCCCCTGTATGTGTTCTTCAGGCCCCCTAAATTAAAATGCATAAAGGGTTTTGTTATTACATAAAAATGCAATATGCAGTTTCCTTATTTAGCCGCATCACACTATTATAACCTGATGGGCACTAGGACCTGGGGAA
Source organism: Arnoldichthys spilopterus (assembly GCA_037974385.1). Classification (NCBI taxonomy): domain Eukaryota; kingdom Metazoa; phylum Chordata; class Actinopteri; order Characiformes; family Lepidarchidae; genus Arnoldichthys; species Arnoldichthys spilopterus. The sequence goes on from JBBPDA010000001.1 coordinate 33,231,645, forward strand.
GTGAATGTGCTGCTGGAATGTCTTAAAGCAAATTAGACACAGTTTCAGTTTTAAGCATTGCTAAATAACATCTGAAAGAACTGAAAGAAACCTGAAGAACAGGTTACCGTTAACAGTATTAGGGCAGGTATAATTGGACGATTCATTCTTGATCTTTATTTTGCAGAAATCTGTTTAGAATTAGGAATTTTTTTGCATACCATAAATGTTTTTTGTCCCTCAGTTCCTCATTTAGATGAATAGAGGAACACATTTTAAATGTGTGGGTGCCGTGGTTAGTGCTTTAGCCTCACAGCAAGAAAGTCCTGTGTTTGATCCCTGGGTCAGCCTCGGGTGCCTTTCTGTGTTGAGTTTGCAAGCTCTCCCTGTTTGTGTGGGTTCCCTTCCACTGTCCAAAGGCTTGAGGTTTAGGCTGATTAGATACTCTAACCCTAGATTGGTTGGCCTCCTGTCCTTGGTGTATCCTGCCTTGGGCCCATAACCAGCTAGGGTCTGCTACCAGTTTGAATAATGAATGTTAATGTGTTGCATATACCTATAATAAAAATACCAAAAATTAGCACTGGAGAGAAGAAAAAAACACAACACTCATCTAATATGCTCCAATTCCACCAAGGATACATATTAAAAGCTAAAAAACACATTTTGAGCCATTCATACTTCAGATTGTTCTAGTAGGGCAAACCCAAAAGCCCCTTAGTAAAGGCTTATCCCCCTATTCGGGAATCTCTAACTCCACCCACCTCTTCACAATATTTACATAAAAATTAATGGACAACAACAACAACAACAATAATAATAATAATAAACATATTAATAATAATAATAATAATAATAATAATAATAACTAGATGTACAACATTACAGTCCATAATATGACCTCCATATTTTGGGACATTAAAATGTTGAAGGGTGGAACTTCACAAAATTTGGTTTGCTTCCAAAGAATATGGCAGTGATGCACCTTGTCAAACTTTTGAGGTTTGTACTTTTATATCACCAGATATTGGTGAGTGAAACGCTTGATTTTTGCCTTATTGTTAATCCCTAAGAGCTGTAACTCTAGAAATGAGTCCAACTTTTGACATAATGGTTGTCAAGCAATTGCCCAAAAATGTGCTTTGTGCTTCTCCCCCTACACCCACCTAGAAATACCAATGTCAGCCATGTGGGTCTACAACCACACCAAGTTTACTGTGGATTATGAGTGACATTATTAATAAAAAAATGGTGAAGAAAATGGCAGTGATAAGAAATGAAATAGAAGATAAATAATTGCAATTTCACTAAATGTATTAGTTTATAAAAATCCTTGAATGGTACACTTTGCTGTTATTAGGCATGAACATCACGGACTAATGTCCACAATTTAATTCAGTTCATCCAAAGCTTCATTGTTTGAGTCTTACGCGATATTGGGGAAGGTAGTTTAAGGTAGCAATATATACAAATAATATACTGTCATTTTTTAAATGGATTTTATTGCTGTCAGTACTAAATACTCTCAATATTTCATTTTTATTATTGATATTAATTGTATTATTTATTTTTAAAGGTCACCTTGAGTGTAATAAAAGGCCGCCTTAAATGAAAAGAGTTTTTATTATTATTATTGTTATTTTATTAGAATATTATCATACCAAAATGTTATTGTACCTCCTCTCGCCCCTATACTCCCAAACCCCAGTATCTACCGAAACCTGCAGATTTAACAAACACAATTTAAATTCCCACAGAATTTCTGAAATTTTTCTGTGGTCTCCTTAACTCCCCCCCACCTCATTGTTGGTATCCGCTGGTCTAAGATTTTGTGTTTCACATAACTGTAGCCAGTGTCATCTCAGTACACCTAATCTGCCCTCTGAAAATGCACTATTGTAAGCACACACACACGAGGATGGGGAGATTTGGATGATTTTTGACTGTCGGCCTGTGCCAGAAGTGAGGGAGGTGTGAGCAGATTAATTTTGGAGAGTAAATTTAATATCACCTCTGGATTATGGAATTCACAGATTAAGATTATATTCATTACTGAGGCAACACAGAATCCTCTATGGGGCGAGTCAAAATCAAAACAATCATCCCCCATAATTCTGTAATGATGACAGGGGGGCTGATATCAAGCTCCTTCAACAAGAAAAATCAAAACAAGTCAAAATAATGCCTTTGTTTACTGTCCAAAATGATTCAGGACGTCCCACATCGAGAACCAGCCGAAATTACAGGCTCCTAAAATCCGCCACCAAATCTTCTTTAGTTTGAAGAGTCTTCATCAGTATAAGGTGATGAAGAAGAAAGCAGGCTAACATGTGTTACCACAATTTTTTTTTTTTGCAAGAAGTTACCCACTGTCATCAAAAAGAAAAGATGCTCTGGTATGCAGGGTGTATGGGTCTTTTACCCTGGCCCCCTTCTGCAGAGTCCTACAGTGCTGCAACCTCACTGGACCATCAGAGCTGTGGTAGTGGATAATTGCATCTCTCCTGTGCTCTCTCTCTCTCTCTCTCTCTCTCTCGTTCTGCTAGGTTGGCCCTAATCCTGGCAGACAGGGAGCACCTTTGTTGCTGATTAAGGCTTGTCGTTCGGCGATTTTTATTGGCTGCCAAATGGTGCGTAGCGTATACATTTATCAAGAACAATTGGTTAGCCAGCCAGGGGTGTCCGCCCCACCTGCCAGCTGGGATAACAGAGAGAGGGAGAGGGAGAGAGAGGGACAGTGGGAGAGAGATGGTTTGGTGGGGGGGCTTTGCAGCACAGGCAGGCAACAAATTACAGATGGCATCAAAGGAAGTAATTGATTTAAATTCATTTCGTCAGGGTCTTGATCCCAGGCAGTCTAATTGGGGGCTGCCGGCTCGGCGTGAGTTTGCAGTGTAACGGCTCAATAACACGACTCTTTCTATTTTCACTGTGTCGTTACATCTCTCAGTTCTGACCTGCACTATAGGCGCACAGTGTGGAGGAGAAAAGAGTGAAAGTCTTTTACATATATGATACAGGTAAAGGTCATGTGACCTTTTCATTTATTAAATTATTTTTTTTCAGGTCAACTTAGTAACATTTGTGTGGTTTTATGTTGCCATAATTCATTTTTAGAATGACCATTTTCAGAACCTCTCTTTATTCCTTAGTATTAAACATGGAGGTTTGTTGTTTTGTGGCTTATATATTTATATATATATATATATTTATATATATATAAATGAGCTCTGTTCTGATTGGCTGCCATATGTTATTAAATGTATTAGTCATTGTGACATCATAAAAACATATAAAAAACATTTGTGTAAAAATGGTTTTCATACATGGACTGTGCACTGAGGCGCTATTACATACTACATACTATGTCAAACCCTTTCGTTTTGATGAAAGAAATGTCAGTTTCCATCAATCTAATTAAACCAAAGAAGCTTTTATAAATGATTACTCTATTGTTAACTGAATCTCAAGAGAAAACAACAGTCATGCAACAAGACAGCAACCCTAGGCAGACAATCTGAAAATCTGATGATGTAGGTCATATTTGTGCAGAAATATGAAAATTCTAATAAATAATAAACTTTCATGCACCACTGTAAGAATGTTTTATGTAAAGAAACACAGCATGAGAACAACATAGTGTTGGGTTTACATTTTTGGAAAGAATAAATTTGTTGAAAATTTAAGGCAACTATTTTATTTTATTTAATAAAATATTATCAAAAATGTAAGAAATATCCGATCTTATTCTGATGGCTAATTTTGTTCAGAAATTTTTTTTTCTTTTGGGTCAGTTTTGAAATCAAATCTACATGGTTCTAAGTCCAATTTAAAATGTGCAGTCGGGTCGAATTCTCTGTTTATGGGGTTCAGGCCAAAATGTCAGGGTTGACAAAAGCTCCATCTTTTGTAGCCATTTCTGGGCTACTGTGGTCTACACCCAGTGCCCAATTGAAGCTTTTCTTGTTTGAGGATTAAAATTTTTAAACCCAAGTATTCGACTACATTTTGTCTTTGTTCTTCATGTGAACAAAGGAGACCCCGCTCCCTTGCGCTTTCTCGACTTGTGTGAGTCGCTCTCGAGTGTGAAGCTCGTTAACTAACTGATGAGATCACACTTCACAGATGGGGCTTTCGGGTTTTGATTGCTGACATATTCTCATTCTCACACTGGTGTGTGTGTGTGTGTGTGTTTGTGTGTGTGTGCTGTAAATAAAGGCGTCCATGTGTTTCTGCTCTGCTGATGCAAATGTGTAACATAAGCATACAGGCCTAGAGCACTGGGGCTTCATCCTGAGATGCATTAGTGCACTTTTAATATCGATTTACTGTTTCACTTTATATTCTAGTGGCGTTTGCTTTAAGACTACACAGGATGAATGGCATCCTCTAACATTTAATAATCACACCAGGCAAAAATAGCTAATGTGTCAACGTATTGCTCATAATTCATAAAGCAAAATTTTAGCATTTGTTTTAGCAAAATCTTTAGCACTTCTACAGAATTGTGTTTGTAAAAGCCAGTGGAAGCACAGCATAAAGAAACCCTGCTGAAGGTTGAAGATTGTGTTCCAAATAAGCTTACTGTAGATCTTGCTAATGAGATTGCACATTTGGTTTCAGTGTCTTACACAACAGTCATTTAGCTTAACAAGTAGAACAAAAGTCTTTTTAGATAAGTTCTTTTGCTGCGATTGTCTTTTCGTTTGTTTCATCGTTGTTCCATCAATAGACATTTAGCCATTTCAAACAGTCTAAAGGGATAAAAGATAAAATTCTGTTTTAGATCAGTAGCCTCCAGTTCACTGCGGCGTTTGTTGTCTGAGAATTCAGCATCAGCCAAAACGTCTTATAGGAAAAGACTGTATGAGGGCAGGAGGCCAGAGTGACCAGGTGGATGCTGATGCTGAGGGATCCTTTAAGCGCTAGTCTAATGGTAGTATGGGATGTGCATATGCCACTTGGCAGCAGATGGACAGTACATGCTGAATGGCCAGTTATTTCCTCTATCAGCTGATTTATAGTTACAGGGCCTCAAAATCAAACAACAAAATTGCGACTTTAAATATTAATGAATCACTTTCAACCTACAAGCGCAATGTGTCGATAAATCAGTACCGGGGGGGAAGAACAACAGTCCAGTGCACCACTGCGGAATGCTCAGCACCACAGTGCAGTTCAGAATGCGTAGATTTCATGTTATCGCATACATCAGCCCAACCAGATGATGAACTCAAGAGAAAGGATTGAGGAAAGTGTGGATGTCATACAGCTTTCTTTTCTTCAGGCTTTATGCTGAAAAAGAAAAAAAAATTTTTAGGATCTGCTAGAAACAAACTGCTGGCTTGTCCTTTCGACCACATCATCCATCACTGGGGCCTCTTGCTCATTGTGGGCAGTGGTGGCCTAGTGGTTAGGATGCTGCCTTTGGGACCTGAAGGTCGCTGGTTCGAGCAAGGTACCGTCCCGCTACACTGCTCCCTGGGTGCTGTCGATAGCTGCCCGCTGCTCCATGTGTGCACGTGTGATGGGTTAAATGCAGAGGTCACATTTCGTTGTGGTTCTTCAGTGTGTTCACAATGACAAATAGTCACTTTCACTTCACTTCATCTGTCCTCTGACTAGTTCCTCCTTCATGGACTATCTCCATGTGCTTCATATCATCGCTGTCCAAGAAAAAACAAGTATCTACAAAGCTTTTACAGTAGAAGATAAAAACATTCCTCACTTTTAATGTAAATTAATGGAAGAATATTTTAGAATGAGTAATTTTGGAGTATTTTTATTGGTCTGTTCATCACAAAAGTTTAACACAGCGTAAAGGTAAGCTGCTGGAACCCACTCAGTCCTACTGAGGAGAACCCCATATCAACAGCCCTAAAGTTCTTAAAGTGCTTGATCGAGAGTCATCATGGTCCACCTGTACACTAGGAAGTTCTGCCCCTTTTGTTCCAGTGACCAGATCATCCATCATTGGGGCCTCCTGCTCACCTGTCCCAGACTAGTTTAGCTACCATGGACTATCTCCATATGCATCATACGCAAATGCCACATATGCTGTTCCAAGCAATTCATCTTTTAGCTGATGCCGTCTCTAGAAACTGAGATTCTTTTATTTTTCTTTTTGTTAACTATTGTTACCTGAAGGATGGAAGGAGACTTGGTACCTCCTAAGGTTTCTTCCTCCAGCTCAAGGAGTATTTCCTCACCTCTGTCACCACTGGCTCACTCATTAGGGGCTCGGACCCGGATTCTGTAAATCTGCTTTGTGACAACGTCGGCTTTAAAAAGAGCTATAGATGATGATGATGAGGAGAAGGTTTGTTTTAGTTGTTTTCATTAAGATGTAGCACAAAAAGAGCATGGCACACTAACACTCAAAACGAGTCTGGTTCGGGAATTCTCTTGTGCTGCATGTGTCCCAACTGGATGCAAGCTGGTCTCCCTCCAAAGACGGCTTTGGAGTCACGTGAGCAGCAGGAACAGCTGCGGAGCGAGTGGTGCCAGAGCAGAATGAGGGATGTCCTCTGTACCGCAGCAGGGCTGTGTAGCTGAGTGCGGAGGTGTGAGGTCATGCCTGCCTGTGCTGATGGCAGGGCGCTTAGTGTACAAGGATGTGTTAGTGTGTGGTAGTTTAAGTATGGTTGAGTCAGCCTTTTCAAAAATCAGCTGTATATGAAAAAGGCGTGTAAAAGTACCATGCTCAAACAAACACAAAAAAACAAATATCACTTACATCAGCCATAACATTAACACCACCTGCCCAATATCAAGTAGGTCCCTCATGCTGCTGAAACAGCTCTGACTGTGGTGCACTGTGTGTTCTGACCCCCTTCTATTAAAGTCAGCATTCACGTTTTAACCTAGAGTAGCTTTTCTGTGGGATCGGACCAGACGGGCTAGCCTTCACTCCACACAGGCATCAGTGAGTTGTTGTTTCTCAGGTCACTTTTGGTAGGTAATAACTACGACTCTCTTGTCTGGCCATCACTATAAGAGCCAAAGCAGCTCAGATACTTACACTCACCAGTTTTTTACTGCTTTCAGCAGATCGACTTCAAGAAGTGACTGCTCACCTGCTGACTAATGTATCCCACCCCCTGACCAGTGCCATTGTAATGAAATAACTAGATAGTCAACGTTGCTCACACTACCTGTAGGTGGTTTTAATGTTGTGGCTGGCATACACTGCAAGTGCGATGAGTGCACATTTGTTGTAATAATTTTTAGTCTTTGCTCTACATTTTATTCATGTGTGACAAGTAAGAATGTGATCTAGGCTGCATTTATCATACAATCAGAATTTTTTCCCCTCTGTTCAACTGGTGTTGTCCTTATACTGATATTAGATTTCTGAGCCTTTGCGTATAATCACGGTTGGGGTCAAATATTTTATTTTTTTGCTCACTTGACCTTTTTTTATTATTTTAATTATTATTATTTAATGAATGGACAAATTGAAATAATGCACATTTAAAGGAATACTCAATTTACTATTTTCAATTTTATTTCTATAGCACTTTTCCAAATGATGCTGTGTCAGAACCATCCCCTAATAAATAGGCTATTGGCTGCAGAGATGAAGAAAAAGTTTCATACTGAAACCTCAGTATGAACCAAAACACAGAAATGGAACCCATCCTCCTCTGGACGACACCAGATAACAATAACAATTCAACTTGTCTGTCTGTGTGTTGCCCTGCGATGGGTTGTCCTGGGTGTACCCCGCCTTAGGCCTGCAGTCAGCTGGGATTGGCTCCAGCTTCCCCGCGACCCAGAAACTGAAGAAGCGGTTTAGAAAATGGATGGATGGATGGATGGAAATATAGTTCCGTTTATAGAGGCAGCATCAGCTAAAAGCCTATAGCTTGGAGCAACATATCTAGCATATGCATATGAAACGCATGGAGATGGTCAGTGTTGGCTGAACTTGTGTGAGACAGATGATCAGGAGGTCTCAATAGTGGGTGATCTGGCCAAAGAGGGGCAGCAGTTCCTAGTGTATAGGTGAGCCGTGATGACTGTCAATCAACTAAGTGAACCTTAGGGCTGTTCATATGGGGGTCTTCTCAGCGGTGAGTTGGTTCCAGTGGGGAGAACTTAAACCAGAAGTAGGGCACCTGAATGAACCGGGACAGCAGGAACAGGACCGGATCACTGGTTTCTCAGGGGTAGCAGTAAAACCCCTTCTGAATGACTGTTAATGACCAAATAATCGTTAAATGATGGTGGATTTCTCCTTAAACCAGCAGAAGTTTTTTCATTCTATTGCAAGATTTTGGTGATACAAAGGAGAACAGGTTCTTCCATACATGCAACACAAGTGAAGTTCTCAGTGCATTCTGTTGAGCTCTTGAAGCACTATGTGCTCCTGAACTGTGGCAGGCACTTTATGACCTGCTGGGTCATTACTGGAGATGGACTGCCCATGCTTCATGTGACTAACCATGAGATATGGCAACAGTCTGCCATGACTGCATAATTAATAACCAAGGACATAGTAGGAACGCAAGGTCAATCAATGCATGGCACTGAGGGACAGGACCAAGAACCAAAGCCCTTTGAACCCAAACGCAGCTGTATTCTTTACCTTTCCTACAAAACCTGCATCCATGGAAAAATTATATTGCTCCAAAGCTATTCCCATCCTGCACTAAGCCTCTGATATGGCACCGGAGTATAGAGAGACCCATGGGATGGAGGAAGGCTTCTCCTCTTCTCTTCCTCCTGTATTGAATTCCATTTTAGCGAGTGATTCATGTGCCGCCGGCCCTCTCGTCCTCATCATGCAGCCTCGACGCAATTTATGTGAGAAGCAATTGTGAGGAAGGGCTATCAATCGCAGACCCCCTCCCCACCAGAAGTGGGGTGGCGTTCTCCAGTGCAGCAGTTGTGTTCTACAGTACGACTAGCTGCTCTGTGATTGCTCTGGCCAGGCCCCTTTTTAATTATGTTTTTCATTCGCACAAAGATTAATCCTGCCCAGCGTTCCCCCGGGGGGGTGTCACACATCTGCGGTAGCCAGCGCCTTCACTGCAAGAGGGTGCAGACTTCCTTCTCTCTCTCTCTCTCTCTCTCTCTCTCTCTCGCTCATCAAACATCTCTTCTGTTAGTAAACAAACATTATTACTTTATTATCGAGAGAGAGAGAGAGAGAGAGAGAGAGAGAGAGAGAGAGCAAAGAATGAGTTAGACAGGATGAGAGATGGAGGGAGAGGTTTAAGAGCAACACAGTGACCAAGAACAAGAGAAAGATATATTGCACGAGTGAGAGAGCAAGAATGAGAGACAGAAAAGAGAGGCTGCAGATAAGAAAGAGATAGAAAAAGGTGAAAGAGCAAGAGAGTGACCGAGAGCCATATATATACTTGGAGTCAGGGAGACAAAAATAGATGTCGAGGGAGAGAGAAAATGAGGGATTGAGGGTTAGGTTAAAAAAAAAAATATATATACAATGTATATACCTATCAGCCATAACATTAACACCACCTGCCTAATATTGAGTAGGTCCCACATGTTGCTGAAACAGCTCTGACTGTGGTGCACTGTGTTCTGACCCCTTTCTATCAGATTCAGCATCACTCTTTAAACCACAGTAGCTCTTCTGTGGGGATAGACCAGGTGGCCTAGCTTTCACTCCCCAAATGCATCAGTGAGCCTTGGGTACCTGTTACCCTGTTGCTGTTCCAAGGATCACTTTTGGTAGGTACTAACTACTGCATACCTAGAACACTCCACAACAACAAGACAGAGAGAAAATGAGAGACAGAAAAGAGTGGGTAGAAGGGAAGTGATATGTATATATGGTATGTGTGTGTGTGTGTATGTTTTTAGAAATAGAGGGAGAGTGGCAACAGGAAGTAGCAGTAAAGTGAAGTAGGCTTAGCCTCAGGGATGGCAAGATCGTATGTAAGTTTGTGCCCCCCAGCACGTCCCCTGTGCCTGACATGATCTCATCTTTGCCATCTTCATATTCCGAAGTGACCTCATCTGTGGAGGATCACTAAATGGCCTACATTCGCACACCGACTCGCTATGAGGCGCTCCTCGCAGTTGATAAGCCATGAAATGTTTGCTGCAGGGAGAGAAACTCACGAACCATAAAAGCCTGGCTGATGTTCAAATACATTATTCACAGTAACCAACAAAGTGCCGCGGCTGCTCCGACACGCTCTACAGCCTGGCCTGAGAGGACCTGGGTCACTAAGTCCATCTTTATCACCACAAATTTTAAAACGAAACGATTAGTTTGTGCCCCAGATTTGGCACAAAGTTCACCTCTCTTGACCCTAGTTTTAGCTCAACTGCTGCTGCAGCATATTTAGTCACACACTGACACGAGAACACATCAGCATGTCTGTTTTATTCACCTGTCAGAGCGTTGAGCATGACCTGACCATGTCTTATATAATCTGTACACTGCTTGTCTATTACATATAGTGTATTGTACAAACCCCACTGCCAGCAAACTACAATAAAAACAAAAGTATGTGATATGTTCGTTTATGTGATCATTTATTTGACTGGCAAAGTACAAAGAAAAGATTTTCAATAGTTTCACTGACCTGACAGCTCAGCAAAAGTTGGGACAGAGGTGTGTTTATCATTGTGTTACATTATCTTTCCTTTTAAATACACTCTTTAATCATTTAGGAACTGAAGAGACTAATTGTAGTAGTTTTGCATTTGGAATTGTGGTCCATTCTTGCTTTATACAAGACTTCAGTTGCTCAACAGTTTGTGGTGGCTGTTATCTAATTCTCCTCTTCATGAAGCCCCATACATTCTTGCTTGATTAAGCCTTTGATGGATGGTACTTTTATTATAGCATTCAATTCTACATTTGTGTACATTACAAAAAAAAAAATATATATATATATATAGTGTAATGTATAGATTATTGTACATTGTATGCTGTATTTTATTTTGTGTATCATCTGTTGTATACTATATAGTCTGTTGTATATTGCATATTGTGTATTGTGTATTATGTATTGTGAATATTGTATAGTACTGTATGTAACTAATATATATATATATATATATATATATTACTCCCTGGCTGTGCAAACACACTTGGCCAATAAACCTGATTCCGATTTGGATTCAAAATTCTGAATCTGATTCTAAACAGTCACTGTTTCCTGTCTCTGGCTGTCTGCTGGCTTGCCTCTGCCCCTCCTTGCACACGCAGCACATGAGCTGTGGGAAATTCCTGCCGCAGAGCTGAATGCTCACTGTCAACTTTTCCCCACATCATCGCATTCAGAGATGAAATCCAACCACAGCCACAGCGCTGGGACTCGCACACTCAGCCTTGCCAGCTCTTCACTGGGTGTCAGGGACGTGCTAGTATGTGAAGAGAATGTACAGAAGTTGAGCTTGAGTCGTGCTCCTCAGAGAGGAGGGTGAAATAAAACTTGCAGTGGCTTTTACCAGCTGCACCACCACTTTACTCATATAAAATCAATTGTGTTATGTTGCGTTGGTGGAGCTACTTTAAGCCTTAACCATCTCTTTGTTGGTGATATTGTGTGATTTTGGGAGCCCTAACTACTTGGTAGAAATGGATTAAATTGGGTAAAAAATTTGAAAAAAAGAAAAAAGTACAGGTCTGTTTTTTTTAGGAGGGAAATGCTAACAGTTAGCAGTAAGCTGTCAATTCATGCTCTACTTCAGCGTTAGCACATCTGGACATCAAGGGAAGAAGAAATGCTTGACCCTTTGCCGTGTTTTTTTACACTGTGATTGCCTTTGAGAGCTTTCTGGAAGGTGCGGATATAATGCAGTAACGTCTGTAAGTTTGAATTGTGTTAATTCATTGAATCATGAAGCTGCAGATTAACTGAAAAGAGGAAGTAAAGCACATTGGAATGGTTTACGTTCTGATATATCCCTGCATTAATGGCTCTGGTGCTGTCTTTGTTAAAAGGGGTCAGAAGCCTGGAGTCAGGCTTCACCACTGTCTTCTAAGACCCTGACTTATGAGGCAACATGGGCAGGCAGCAGGGCTGTAGTAGAGTCTAGACGTTTTAATATGGTCTTTGATATTTCTCTGTCTACTTGGTCTCCAGCCATGGTTAAGAAAACAGTGTTTCTACTGATAACATGTCTAGGCAGGGGGACAGCCATGCTAAAATCTTTACCACGATGACAAAACATCACCATCATCATTTCACCAACCAGTCTCTCTCTCATTTGGCCTCTATCTTTACTTGGACTCGAAGTAGGCCTTGACTATGGCTCTAACAGCATGGTGCCAAGGCAGCTGCATTTGACTTTGAGTGCATCCTTTATAACAGACCCTCTTGGGCACAGTACATTTAACAGGATACGTTGAAGCCATAAAGGCATGTGAAAAAATAAGCAGACCCAATGTAAATTGTTGATTTTTCAAGAAGAAAACATTTCGCCCATGTTAATAAAGTGTATCTTTAAACAGATAAAGGGGATCTACTTGAACAAAACGAATTGTAGTTTTTCAATAATTTATTCAAGAAAATTTTCAACAGATCAACAATAATATTCTACTATGGACAAACCAAGTACACCCTTTCCCTCAGAAGCTAGCATTGCCCCCTTTAGCAGAATTAACTTCTTGTAGGTGTTTTGCATAATTGTCCACCAGCATCTGACATCAGCTTTTTTTATCACTTTTTAAAAACTCTTTCCATGCAAAATTCTGTTAGTTGCCAGATATTTTAGGTTTTTTTAAAACTCCCATTGACATTTCAACAGGGTTGATAAAACCCTCCATTCTTCTTTTTTAGAACAATTCCTCATTTGCGTGTTCTTACCATTATCCCGTTTAAAGCTCCATCTTCAGTTCAGCTTCATCTTTTGGACAGATGGCCTCACATTTATTTGATTCATCTGCATGCACCTTCACACCAACATGAGCACAAGTTACCTGAACATCCCATGATTAAAGTTTGGGGTTCTTGGAGACTTCTTTTCACATCAAACACTCTGTTCTCCAGCTGACTGTCCAATCCTGGACAAATTGGAAGTCGTACACCACTACTTGTAGTATTATCACCTTTTTCTCTAGGTACTGTATCAGAGAGTGGAAAATGTTTGACCATTTAAATATGTTGGGAAAAAAATCAATAATTTCCATGTCAAGTAAATTTTATTAGCATAGCACTTTTTAAAACTGACGTTGTCACAAAGCAGCTTTATAGAATCCGGGTCCAAGCCCCTAATGGGCAAGCCAAAGGTGACAGAGGGGAGAAAACTCCCTACGTTTGGAAAACTTTGGGAGGAACCAAGGTCGACACTGGATAGCAATAACAAACAAAAGAAAAGAAATCTCAGTTTCTAGAGGCAGCATCAGCTAAAAGCCTATAGCTTGGAGCAACATATTTAGCATGAAGTACATGAAGTACATGGAGTACATGGAGTACATGGATATGGTCTGTGGTAGCTGAACTAGTCTGGGACAGGTGATAATTAGGGCCCAGTGATAGGAGATCTGGTTGTAATATAGAAGGAGCAGCAGTTCCGATATACAGGTGGGCGTGATGTGATGTATGTCCATGTGATGCACTTACTTTTTCACAACTGTAAGTTAAAGAAAAACTCTACCAATAATGTGTTTTCTGCCTTTCTGCACTTTGCTCTTTTAACATTGAGAGAATGAGCAGGTGTGGAAGCAGGCTGTAAAGCTATTTACTACCCAACAGCTGCTCGTGCTTTTTAAATGCCTTGCAAATAGGCAGCTAGTTTCTTCTGTGGCACATACGAGACGCATAAATGGTGTAATTTCTCTTCTCCGACACGCTGACTGATCAGTCACGTTCCGTTTGTAAAGCTGTATGCTTTATAGTGCTCGTGAACTGGCCAAGGCAACATGAACCACTTGTGAGAAAAGTAGGGCAAGGTCTTCACTCCCTAGAGTTATTGCCATGTGTAAGCTGCTTTGGCGAGATGCTGACTGCTCACTTCGACAGGAGATGGATGTGATGAGTGCATATATACATTATATATATATTTTTCAGCAGAAAAGTCCATTAGCAGACTGGAGTCTGAGTGTGTCGGTGCTGACAAGGCTGCGGTGACAGACGTCTATAGCACAAGACATCAATGGAAAGCAGGACAACCTGCAAAAGAAAGTTACGCTCTCCTTTTCATCACATCTCACAGCAGCTTCTTTCACGTCACCACAATTCACCCCGTCTGCATCAAAAGCATGCTCGGCTTTGATCTTTCCCTACAAACGTCTGACGGCATTGGATCGCCAGCAGGCGTCCAGGGAAGTGAACTCTCCGTCACCTATCGGGTTAATTTGCAAATTAGAGGCCAAATCAGACCGCTAGCCTGGCAAACAACTGTCGCAGACTGTCATTAGAAGTCGTTGGACTCTGTGGCCATGGCACAGTGCCACAGTCTTAATGAAGCATGGTTGAGTGAGTTGGCGAACAGATGCTCTCAAGTAAAAAAAGCCACACTGTGAAAGCATATGCCACAATTTCTGTAATTTTACACTGTAAAATAATGTGCCTTCACTGCCAAAATATATTTTGGAAAATAAATGAAATTTAAATGCATGCAATGTGGCGCAGGTTCCCCTGACTGTGGTGCACTGTGTTCTCACCACTTTCTATCAGAGTCAGTATTCACTTTTAAACCACAGTAGCTCTTCTGTGGGATCCAACCAGACAGGATAGCCTTCACTCCCCACATGCATCAGTGAACCTTGGGTGCCCATGACCCTGACCTGCTGGTTCACCAGTTGTCCTTCCTTGTATCACTTTTGGTAGGTACTAACTACTGCACACCTGAAGCACTCCACAAGACCTGCAGTTTTTGGAGACGCTCCACCACAGTCCACTTTCCCTCCACATCATCACAGTAGAGGACCTACTCAATATTAGGAAGGTGGTTTTAATGTAAAGGCTAATTGCAAGGGTTTGAAGACCTTCTTGTGCAACATTTCAAGAGATGAAATGTATGTTTTTTCAAATATTCTGCTTATGTTAGTGGTTGAGACAAAGTCATTTTTAGAGTTGGTTTACTGTAAAATGGTTCAGACTGTTATTTCTTTACAGTGGTGGTAAATGGAACCAGGAACCACTGTCCAGTTCCACCCTTCACATAAGTGTTTATATGGAATGCTGATGATAGTGAACCAATGGGAACACTAAACAATTTACATTGTCTTTGAGGACTATTTTGCCCTACTTCTACCTCTCTATCTGGGACAACATCTGGTTCTTTAGGCATCTGGTTCCATTTACCACCACTGTGAACAAATCAGTGTCGCCATGTTTCTCTAGAATGGATCATTTCAAACCAGACTTACACTGACTTACTTTGTTTACATGTCAAAATTATTTGTAAAGATAGGAGTATCACTGAGATCAGATGATGTTAGATAATTAGTTCTGGGTCAAAAATGCCACTTAGCACAGTTCTACAGCACAGTGCTGGGGGTCTTTATATCATGCACTACTATGCAGGCATGGTGACATTAGGCTCATGTGTGGCTGCTCCAGATCCCCATTCTGTTGGCAATGGAGATTATGCTCAGGATGCACCTAAAATGAGCTGAATTTACTAGTTAGAAGGGGAGTTTGGATACTTTTGAACACAAACAAATAAGACTGCATTGAAATAACCAGTTTTAAATGAGTATATTCTCTTAATTATTCAGAGGTATGTTTTGGGCATAACATGCAATAAACTAATCAGAATCACACAACACCTCACCTTTAAAAGACAGGGGCGGAGCTATGGTGGATTGCTATTATAATGGCATGGTTACCTTCCAAACCAGGTCGGTTTGGCGATTAAACCGACCTGCTCGTTCACAAAGTGAAAATGTGTGAGCACAGCATTTACAGGATCAGCAAGTTCCAACTAAGTCTTTTGAGTAACATTAGTACACTTTGAGCGTGTTCCTGTGTGTATAATGAGCGTTATGCACCTGCACGTTACTAAAAGGTGCTGCTTACATATGGTTCAATAATACCCCACTGACTTTAGACCTGGTTTTTGTTGGTCAAACGCATCATTTCACTGCCATAAAGCCTTGCCTCATATAAAAAGCACCACTACTGTGAACAGGAAACATGTGTAAAATCATGTTATTTTGAAAAAGTGCAGGCATGGAGTAAAATAGAGGAATGCGCCGGTATTAAACAAGTAAAAGCACTTTGCCTTTCACTTTCTGCTGGTAAAAAATAGGGTCCCACTGTCTCATATCAGCTTTAATATGCAGCCGAGGAGCTGGAGATGACTGTGAAATTTCCTGCATGGATGTCTAAGCATCATCTGGTTTAGTTTGTATATAGAGCATGCATTCGCAAAGCACTTCTTATGAGCCGAACTCTTGACCCCTCCCACACTGCAGATCCACTGTGCTGTAAGGAAAATTTAGTGCAGCCTGAATTCGCTCTAGCCGAAGATTAGCATATGAGGATAGAACCGCATCACTGTGGAACACTGCAGGCCTTAGCTGGCTCTTCTGGACAGCGAACACCATTTTTGTGCTTTGCTGTACTCATCTTTTCACTAAATCCCTTAGCAAATACGACAAGTCAGGCAGAAGTATACCTAGTGCTGGGAATGTTGGGTACACAGAAGACCTCACCTGGACTGAACGCTTCAAGGTCACTTTACCTAGTGATAGTCTTAGTTTGCTTTACTCCTCAAGCATAATTACACAAATCTGTCTACCTATCTGTCTGTCAATCTGCTGAAAAAATTACCTTGCCTCTGTCGCCTTTGGCTTTCTCATTAGGTGCTTGGACCCAGATTCTGTAAAGCTGCTTTGTGACAACATCAGTTGTAAAAAGTGCTATAAAAATAAAGTTAACTTGACTATTTGTCATTGTGAACAAACACAATAATACAAAGTGCACCACACAATGAAATGTGACCTCTGAATTTCATCCATCCACACATAGCGCAGCGGGCACCCAAAACAGTGCCTGGGGAGCAGTGTAGGGACGGTACTTTGATCAAGGGTATCTCAGTGAAACCTGGGCTGGTACTTGAACCTGCAATCCTCTGATCACAAGGGCAAGTCCATAATCGCTAGGCCACCAATGCCAAAAAATGTTCCCATGCAATGCAACTAACATACTACTGGAAGCCCATAGGTAAGCTAGCAGAAATAAGTGTTATTGCAGGGATTGTGTTCTTATGTTTATTGCCCAAACTGAAGGCCCAGCTAACTATCATGGTTCTCCACTGTTCATTACACCAGGCGTTTCCTGTCATTGGGGAAAACTGTGAGGGTTAATGTCTTTAGGGCCATTTAAGGATTTTTCCAGTCTGATAATTTTCCCCTAATGCTGCGCTTGGTATTCTCTAGAGCATATGCCTTGTTGAACTTTAATATAAGTCTCTTATTGACGTCTTGTGCCACAAGAGAAGCAGGATAAAACAGTACATTGACGAGTATTGCAGTGAAAGCGTCTGATACATTTTCATAAATTTGTAAAAATATATTTCTTACAAATGAGCAAAGCAGAGATTTCAATTAAATGGATCTTATGAATAATTCTGATTAAATTCTAGGTCTGGGGAAAGCGTATCTTCAGGGAAATTAAACACACATAGATCACTATAAAAGCCCTCGTTTTATTCCACTCAGGGAATTATGGGGGGGGGGGTGTACGGAGGTCTGGGAAATTTTTAGAGCAAGCCCTAAATTCATTAAACTGCTGAGGTAATGAAAGCTTGTTGTTATTATTGTGGTACACCACTAATATTTAACCGCTGCATGCATTACTCGCCTGCTGCAGTGCTACATTACTGTGCTCAGTACACATTCCCCCCAGGGCAGCGGCTCCCTCCAAACTCGAAGCAACCCCTATAGCTGCTTGCCATCTTGCACTCAGCCTTCAGTGCCTGATGTTTGTGCTGGGGGAAGTGTTACAAAGCTAATTATGCCACAGATAATTATGCCACAACCCACGTTTGCTATGTGGTGATTAACGCTGTCTAGTGGAGACACAAGTTTTGACAGTATTTGCTGGCTTACGTCCAGTGTAGCACAGGAATGTGAGGCTTGCTCATGAAATAATGTGAAAACGAGTGAGAGAAGATCCTGGTGGAGCTAGAAGATGCTGTTTCAGCTTTTAAAGGTAGCAAATAGAGGCAGTGCTGACATTTAAAGAGACAAATGTACTTCATTGCACACTGGGAAATGCGACTAGATGTGTTACGCACTCTAGGCTATGGCTGAGTGTCGATCCCCCAAAATAATCTTGAGTTCCACTCATTTGGAAATGGAATGGACTTAATTCCACACTGCGACAATCATGTTTGGTTAATTTTTCAACAACAGGAGCAGACAAACACTTAATGTGTTACTTCATGTTTTAGTGTGCAGTTTGTTTTTATTTTAGATTCAGAAATCCAGAGAACATCCAGTTTGACCCCCAGGGGTGCCACAGTCATCCATCCCTGGAAGTCCAAGAAAGCACAATTGACTTTGTTCTTTGGGTGGGCAGAATGGTCAACCCTCTTCCCTATCACAGAAGAGTCCAGTGACATTAGCACATTAGCAGCAGTTTGAGCATGTGGGTGGAGCTCCACATCACTTGGAGGAAGAACCTCAGAGTCCTAGGTACCTTAACTTTTGCACAAGTTACATTTTAATGGCTAGCTTTCACTCCCCTTATTCATCAGTGAGCTTGAGTGCCCATTACATTTTACCAGTTGTCATTGGATCACTTTTATTAGGTACTAACTACTGAAATGCTGGAACACTCCACAAGAACATCTCCAAAACAACAGGTCTCGTGGAGAGTTCCAGGTAGGCAGTAGATCTACAGTAGAGCTGCTGTGGTTTAAAAAGTAAATATTGACTCTGAAGGAAAGGGGTCAGAACACACAGTGCACCACAGTCAGAGCTGTTTTAGCAACATAAATGGGACCTACTCACTATTAGGCAGGTGGTAGAATAAGATTATACTGCATAGTGTCTGATGCTCAGGGATACTCTTGATCTCTTGACCAGCCAGAACAGAAAAAGGCTAAGGCCTGGTGCAGACATGGTCCAGTCTGTCCACAAGCAAAGCTCTCAGAGACATCTACTGTGAAACTCTGAGAATCTGCATCATTCTTTGCAAAGGTTTTTATTCCCAGGTTCACACAAGCATGTGTTTAAATGTGTGTATGTAAATAATGGCTACATCTTGACATAACCACAGCCGGTAGCTATAATGCAATCTTCCCACATCCTCTCATCAATATCCATAATACGACACTAACTGTTTCAATTACCTTCCTCAAGGTTAAAAATAGTGTCAGTGCCTCGTGAATGCCCTGCTAGAATATCCTCGCCCATCTCCTTCACTCATTCCATCGCTCCTTTATAACTGACAGCTCTTTCTCAGTAGAAACGAAACAAACTCAAGCAACAGTGCAGGCCATGTCTCTGCAAGACCTTCAGCAAAGCAGGTGAACTTTCTTTTCAGGATGTTAATGGATATGATATACTTCATTCTTGTAATATTCTTCCAATCTAATGCCTGTACATGGACAAGCAGTGGTGGCCTAGTGTTTCGGGACTTGCCCATGTGATCACAGGGTCACATGTTCAAGTCCTGGCCCAGGTACCATTGAGATACCCTTAAGCAAAGTACCTTCCTGCTACACTGCTCCCAGGGTGCTGTTGATAGCTGCCTAGTACTTCACGTGTGGACGGATGAAATGCAGAGGTCACATTCCATTTTTCATCTGTCACTGTCGAGGCCACTGCAGGACAATCTCAGGCCAATTTACCCCACCTGACTACTGTGAAAGGTCTCTTGATTTAAAAAAAAATGGTCAGAATCAGATTTATCAGCCATGTATGTTCTAACAGGCTCCGCTGAGAGTGTGCTGTTACATTGCATATCTACATGGTCTGCCAGCAGCTAAGTGGTAGACGTGAGAGTCCTTTATAGGGTCATAAACTCTTCACAGACAATCACTGGCTGCACGCTGCCCTCCTTGGAGGAACTTCTCAGGTCTTGCTGTTTAGGCAGAACAGCTACCATGCTGAAGGACCTTTCCCACCATGGACACCATGTGCTTGAGTATTTGTTGAGGTTCAGGATGAACAAAAAGACTAACCCCATAGCACAGTAGATACTCTTACACTACAAATACATGTTTATATTCCTCCTGCATCTTATTCACTTCTAATTTCATATGTGCAATATACTTCAATGTGAAGTGTGTGACAGTGATTGTTGTCATTGTGAACAAACCCCATCACAAAAAAGTGCACCACAACAAAATGCGACCTCTATATTTAACTCATCCACACATAGAGCAGCACCTTGGGAACAGTGTACCAGGATGTTACCCTGCTCAAGGTTTCCTCAGTGGTACCTAGGCCAGGTGTTGAACAACCCTGTGATTACAAGGGCAAGTACTTAGCTACTAGCCTCAGAGCATCCCTGAAATGGCACAGTCATTGGCACCCAAGGCTTACTGATGCCTGCAGTCTGGTCTAAGCCCACAGAAGAGTTGAAATGTGCACCATAGTCAGAGCTGTTTCAGCAGCATGAAGGACCTACTCAACATTAGGCAGGTAGTTATACTGTTATCAATGCAGTCATACGAACACTCCCCAACCAATCTGATTGTGCCGTTGGAGCTGTTGTATAATAAGCAAGGCGATACATCTGTCAAAGCACTATTGTTACTAGACTGTCTCAACAATGTGTTGCCTACAGCAGAATCTGAGCTCCGACAGATGAATCACGCAGTTCGGCACAGGCTGAGACATTAATCACACAGGGAATAAGCTCGAACGCCGAAGTGAGCGGTAGCGGCTTCCACATGCAGTGGGTTCTGCGGCACAGTGCTGAATGCACCTGAGGTGACTGCAGCACACACTCCTGTGGAGAGGCTCCGCCTCACCTCGGCTCATCTGGGCCTCAGTGGGAGTCTGGCTGCCAGTCATACTGCAGAGAGTCAATGTGACAGGGAGAGGAGAGGGGAGGGGAGGCTCTGGGAGAGGAGATGAAGAGAAATCCTGGGTAGATGAACAAGAGAGAGAAGAGTGCAGTAAGTGAGAAGAAGAATAACATGGGAATGAAGTGGAGGAATGACAAAGAACCTAATCTTTATTTTCCACATCTGTGTCGTGTCATCGGCTGCCACCTAACTCATGATGTTCCAAGGAGACCTGGCTATAAACTGACCAGCCATAGCATTAAAACCACTAGCTTAATATTGTGTGGGCCCTCCTCATGCTGCGAAATCAGCTCTGGTGCTGGGTTATCTGTAAGTCCTGTAAGTTGTGAGGTGAGGCCTTCACAGATCAGCATGTCCCACAGATGTTCATGTCCATGAAGGGGTGAACTTGGTCTGCAGCAGTGTTTAGGTAGGTCCTGTGTGTCAAAGGAACATCAACATGAATGTAGGTTACAATGGGGTCATGTAGGAACATGAGATCGGAGCAGATGGGCTATCCTTCACTCCCCAATTCCATCAGTGAGCCTCAGATGTCCATGACCCTGTCACTTATTAACTGTCTGTCCTTCCTTGATCACTTTTGGTAGGTACTAACTACTGCACACCTGGAATACTACACAAGATCTGCTGTTTTGGAGACGCTCCAAGTTGTCCAGCCATCAAAATAAGCCCCATGTCAAAGTGATTCAGATCCTTATGCTTTTGCTTTCAGCACACTGGCTTTAAGAACTGGCTGTTCATTTGCTGCCTAATATATCCCACCCTCCTGACAGGTGCCTTTGTAATTAAAACTAGATAGTCAATGTTATTCACTTTTCCTGTCAGTGGTGTTAATATATTGGCTGCTGCATTTTCATAGATTTTTTCCCTCTGAATAATGTGTGCATGAGCATGAATCATACAGATTTACAGCTCAAATCACAGATACCTTCACCTGAAGAAGTGAAGAACTGAAGGATGGACGTGTTTCATATTAACATTTACTGACGCAATTGAGCAAGCGCCCAATGGCTTATGTTTAACAGGTATTTCGAGGGTTTTCACATTCTGTTCTTTTCTCAGTAATGTAGAATATGTGGGAGATGAAAAGGTGGAAAAACACTGGAGTATTCCCTTAACTGCAACAAGCCACACACTTTATTCCCTGCATACACTGCCATGCCCTCTCCATCTGGCCTTTTCCTCTCTGTCTCTCTCTCTCTCTCTCTCTCTGTGCAGGATCTCACTTTTCCACAGTTGTTTCATCTCCTTTTTACTGCAAGATCACCCAGCCTCTGCCATTCTTCTTCCAACACCCACAAGCTTGAAGAGCCCAAATGTTTTCATGTTTCTGAAAGAAAGACATTGATGGAAGCATTCAAAACTTCTTTACTCCCCAGTGCTTCTTTCAAGTCTTGTGAAGCTCCAACACATCTTTTTGAAGTGCTACACTTAGAAGACGACACTGACTATCAGTTTTGTTACATTAGCTAGTCGACACCCACCCACAGAGTGAAGCCACCATTGGCTGTGGTGCCACTAGGGGTCGAATTTGCAACCTCTCGATGGGGCATGGGTTTCAGTCATTTCTGTGTGGTGTGTGCTTGGTATCCCTGTGTCTGCATGGGTTTCTACAAGGATCACCGGTTTCCTCCCACAGTCCAAAGAAATTTACATCAAGTCGACTGGAGCTGCTAAACTCCCCCCTAGGTGTGACTGTCATGGACTTTCCAGGGTGTTTCTATGAGCACTGGGATAGGTCTTTCTTTAAAAAAAGATAATGGAGATTTAACATTACAGCAGATACAAAATTATCTTCAAACTCAGAGCTTTTTTATTTAAACTACGTGTCACGTTAAGGGGTAGTTTCGGAAGCAAGTGCCCAGGCGTACTTAAGATGAGAGTATTTAATTCAAACGCAAAATAACATACACGACAAAACACGAACTCAATAACAAAAACATGACATGCACTGACATGGACCGTGGCTATAAAACACAATGGAAACAGAGACAACATTTACAACAGTAACAACAGTTACAACAGAGAATCCACAAAACACACAACCTAACATGGGGTTTTATAAAGACATGACATAGGAAACACCTGAACACAAGAACGACACGCAGCTGGGAGGCGGGGCTAGAAATAATGAACACGAGGGCAAGACACGTGGCTAAACGAAAACAAAAACAAGAACACGAGGGCATGATCATTACACTACGTTAGTAGTGTGGTGTATGGTGTGATAGGGCTAAAATTGCTGCAGTTCTCAGAAATGAAAAATAGCATGTTAATAATTAAAAAAGTATTTTCTTAAATAGCATCTTAACAAAAAAAATTAATTAATAGCTTTAAGCTCTGAAAAAACATTTTGGCACATGTGGTTTTACCATAAATATGTGATAGCAAACTGAAATAAAATAACGTGAGTGTCATAAATGCTGTGGAATCTTTTGTGGTTAGAGCGAGATGCTTGCTGTCTGTATCGGCACTTGACTGAAACTGTTGTTTGTGAATGTTCTGCTCTAAAGCACCAGCATTAAGGAGCATTACCACCACCTACTGTTGGAGTGTGTGCCACATAGTTACTGCTGCAGGATCATCAGTATAAATATTTTCTTTTTAAATATCATGGTTATCATCAGTACCAGTATATTGCGACACCCTTACTTTGGAGGGGTCCTCTTTGCTTCTCTATGTAAATAGCAGGAAGTATCAAACACAGCCTTGCATCAGCAAGTGATCAGACATCTGCTTACACTTCTGCTTCTCACTGCATCCTTTATAAGCGAATGAAACACAATCAGAGCTATTTATACAATGCAACAAACCAGCACAGCACCATTTATCTTTATTGATTAAACCATTGGCTTGTTTCATTTGGGCCAACTAATTATACTTCAGACTCTGTGCATGGGAGCTCCACTGGGGGTTTAACCTCCTCCTCTTCCGGAGAAAGAGCTGCTGTGTCATGGTCCGGTTTGAAATCCGCATGAAAAGCCTCTCTGCTCGTTTGATTAGGCCTTACTATTGGATTCCCACCGCTCTGTTTTGGCTAGCACGCCTCCATTTTTTCTGCATGGCCCATTTATCCCAGCCCAATTATTATCGAAGGCTCAGTGAGCAAAGTGATGGATAGAGCTTTGTTTTACTCACCAGTCCTGACACACATCATTCTTCCAGTAGTTTACCCGCCTGCTTCCCATTAGCCACTCAAATCGCTGTTATTTATGAGCACAGGCTGCCACGCTTATCGACACTATAATGTTTAGTCTGATAAAGAGAAAAAACTGGACCAGTTGAGGGGAGGGGGCGTCTGCGTAGGTGACAAGCTTGTGTTTGGGTTTACTTTAGCCCCAACCCTAGTTAAAAACTATTGTTTTTAGCAAAATAATGACCTAATCTTTTATGATGACTGATTTTATTTTTGAAAATGATTATGTATTAAAGATTATGTATTGAATATTCAGATTTTTTATACAGAACAGCAATATATGTGCAATAAAATCATTAAAAATAAAAAATAAAATAAAATGATCACTGTTCGTCAATATCGTACAGGACTGAAGCCATTCCTGACCTTTACCAAGTACTGTTAAACAAATTAGTAGTGAGCAGTGGTTTCCTAGTGGTAAGGACACTGCCTTCATAATGTCTGCCTGCCTGCCTGCCTCTCTGCCTGTCTGTCTGCCTGCCTGCCTGTCTGTCTGTCTGTCTGTCTGTCTGTCTGTCTGTTCGTCTCTATCTGTTTCTGTCTATCTATCTATCTATCTATCTATCTATCTATCTATCTATCTATCTATCTATCTATCTATCTATCTGTCT
>JBBPDA010000001.1:33276134-33292513 GCA_037974385.1 Arnoldichthys spilopterus
AGCTGGGATTGGCTCCAGCTTCCCCGTGACCCGGAAACGGAAGAAGCGATTGGAAAATGGATGGATGGATGGATGGATTAATAGTTGTATTGCTTACTTTACTGTTTAGGCTCATTTTTATCTCTGTGAAGCACATTGAATGACCTCTGTGTATGATAATGTGCTATAGAAATAAACTTGCCCTGCCTTATGAAATAACTGAGCTGCTGTTGAGATAGATGTGCAGTTCTGGTCTTAAAGCATCTAGCAACTTTAATCTTACTGTTCTCATATCCTTGGTCTGGTGCATGTGTAATGTTAACAATTTTTAAACAGTTTTAAAACACATAGTGTGAACAATCAGTAAATATCATATCAGATTGTACATTAGTCTACAGTTTAGAAGAAATGTTTGTGAATACACATATTAACTGCGAAAAACATGCAGTATACACATATACTGAATGGCTTATAGAGCAAAAAGACATGCATTACAGTTATTTTACCATGGATACGAACATTAGGCACTTAGAGCAAAGTAAAACCCCCTTAATTGTGATAAAATCACTGTAACACACAAGAGGCTTATTCCTACTAATAACAGACAATGAAAATATGAAAAAAATACATAAATCTTTTGTTATTATTAGCATTATGCATAAACGTGAATTGTGTCAGCTGCAGCGCCCCCTATATACAGAATTTCAGGAAATTTGGCAGGCTTCTAAAGAATGTGGCAATGATGCAGCGTACCAAATTTGGTGAAGTTTGAGCCCTTATGTCACAAGATATTGGTGAGTCTAACTACTAATGCTAAAGCAACATCACTAAACAACTCTGCTGGTTGTGTAACATCATCTAACAGACACTCATGCTGCCTGTCCTGGCCATTGGTGGCTGGGGCATCACCATACGCAATCTTCCTAAAATAGGGCCAACACTTAAATTGTTGCCCAGTTGAACATCATCAAGACCTCTTTATTAAGGCCTCATTTTATTAACTGCAAGAGATTCCTGCAGATCCTTAACTGTCACCTTAGTGTTCATTGTCAATATGGAGGATAATCGACCTTTCCTTCACACTGACCTTTGGAGAGCACCCATTTCTTAGCCCAAATCTTTAAAAATCCTTTTGTAACCAATATCATTGGTTAAAAGTCATCTGACTCCAATTATGCTTCTTTCAAGAGGTTAAGATTCTAGTGCACATGTCAGATTTCAGACACATACTCAACAATGCAGATTTCAGCTTTTTGGCTTTTTATATGGACCCCATCAGTTAATAATTCTGCTGAAAATATACAATATTAATACACAATAATTTCTAAAAGAGAGCCTTAAACCACAAAGAAAGACAAAAACAATTAGTAAAGTTAAAAACATTTTATATGTGAAATACTTAGCAGAAAAACATATTGCAACCACTATACATACAATTAATGCTTTAAAAAGCAAATTATATATAAATGTCTTAGTATGATAATAAAACTGAAAAATTACAATAAAAAGCAAAATTAATAGAATAATAGAAATTCAGAAATTAAAGAAAAGAATATGAAATTACCTGAATGCTTAGCTAAACAAAAATGTTTTAAGCTGCTTTTTAAAACTATGTTAACTCATGCTACTAACTAGGAGCTTGCCACAGAATGTTGTATTGTAGATAAATAAAACCAGACATCTGGTTCCATTCACCACCCCTGTGAACTTCTCTTGGGACTTGGGACATTTAGCGTTAAATCACCAAATCCACTCTTAGTTATTGTTAAGTTAATGTTAGTAAAGAAGCCCAGCACTGCTTCACTAGTGGTTCCTAGAATGAAGCAGGAAAACACAGCAAATCTGCTGCTTCTGCTTTAAATGCACCAAAAAGTTAAATGTAATCATTTGAGGTAACCAGTTAAAGGCTAGCACTTACTGGAGACCAAGAGCTACACCTCGTACTGTGTGCTGTTAATGCAAGGTCATGCTTTCATGTGGTGCTGTAGGTAATGTGCAGTGTAATAAAGATGCTGATGGTATTTGGTTTTGTGGGGCCTGAGGATTATAAAGGGTAAGCAACACAAAGGCATCTTAAATCAAAACGCACCCCCCCTTACTCTTACACACATGCACATAAATACAAGCAGGCCTGTGAACACTAAGCATCAGCAAGGGGAAATGCAGTTGCAGTTATTTCAGTGTGTCCTAATGGTTTCCTGCAAACACACACAGTTTCTCCACTTTCCAAGGGATCTATGAACGATGCGGCCATTACTCCGGAGTCATTCTGTGACCTTATTAAGAATTCATTGGCAGTTAATGAGGAATGCTGACCCTAATCCCCCTCCCCCTCTCCTTGGTATGATACAGCTCTGGTTGGGCAGGCAGTAGACTGGAGGGAGCTGCTCCAGGCTGGCTTATTAGCCACAGCATACATGCCATTGACTGACTCTGAATCAGCTGTTATCCCATTCCCAGTTCTGATGAAAGAAATGGTGTTTTAAAGGAATTTTTCAGTCAGAAAGTCTAATTTAAACAATGTTCAATAGTCCGAGACTTGTGGATGTGGTTTGGGACATTCATTGACCTACTTCGACTTAATTTTCAAATATTATATCCTTGTTTTCAGCTTTCCATTAGGTCAATCTGGTGCCTATAACCTGGAACCTGGGACTGCTTTTCCTACCTACTCCATAATGGTTCCAAGCGAGTTGACTGCAGATCAACGGCCACATGTGACACTAAAAATCCTTCAATGTTCTCCACCTCTGCTGTGTTTGTTGTTACCAGCTGCACTGAGGGGATATTGACTCAAGTAGTCAAGTCAAGCTGTTACTATACAGAGGAAAGGTGACATTGATGGGAGCAATAAAAATAAACTGACAAAGTTATTTCATTACAGTGGAACCCAGGGGGTGGGATATATTAGGCAGCAAGTGAACAGTCAGTTCTTGAAGTCAATGTGCTGCAAGCAGGATCTGAGCCACTTTCACAAGGGCCTTACTGTGATGGCTAGACAACTGAGTCAGAGCATCTCCAGACCGACAGATCTTGTGGCATGTTCCAGGTATGCAGTAGTAAGAACCTTCCAAAAGTGATCAAAAGAAGGACAACCGATGATTCTGTGATAGGGTCATGGGCACCCAAGGCTGTTGTCTTTCAAAGAGCATGGGTGACTGTACTAATCCAGAGGAAATGTGACCAGCAGGTAAAGGAATACTGCTAAGTTGCCTTAGATTAAGCAGGTTCTTATAGACATTGCTGTACATTGGTCCTGATAAGCCACTTTGTCTAACCCCTGACCATATATCTCTGCTGTCAGCTCTCCAGGGATGGAGGTCCAAGGGGATTGGAGGAGAAGGGAGGAGAAGGGAAGGAAGGAAAGGGGAGGGAGGGAGAGGAGGGAGTACTGGAGGACAGTGCTGTGGTGCTTTCCCCAGGAAGAACGTATCTGCCTGGTGCCTTTATAAAGCTGACCTGTGCGTTACGCTTCCGCAGCAAAGCACTGTCATCTGCATCCCAAGGTGTGCCGGGTGGAGCCAGTGCCCTAGCAGAATATTACCTGTCACTTGTGAAAGCAAAAAAGCGTGCTCAAAATCCCTGGCCTCTGCAAGTTCCCACAACACAATGTCAACATATTTATAAAGCAAAGGGCTCGGGTTACCGTGAGGCTGACCTCTCGGGACTGGAGCTTGAGTGAGAGAGAGCTGACGCGAAGGCTGACGAGATGCGCGCCGACACATTCGGCAATGGCATGTGAACGAACGTAAAGGTCAACACGCAGCGCAATCGGACTGACTTCAATCGGAGCACAAAATCTTATGTTACAGTGAACATCTTTGGGGTCACGTATTACAGACCCATAGCAATAAACATATGGAATCACCCTGAAGGCCTAATGTGAGTGTTTGTGCGTGTATGGGTTTGTCTTTGTGCGTTTCCGGGACCAAAATGTCCTGAGAACCAGAAAAAAATTAATGTAACTTGTCAGGACACGTGAAAGCTGCAAATGCTACATGATTCACCATTTTACTTACTAAGGTGAAGGTTAGGGTTAGGTTTAAAGAATTCATGCGGGTACATGTAGGTACGCTTTCGGCAAAAATGGTTCTAAATGTAGTACTTAAATGGTCCGTTGAGTTTAGATAGTACTATTAAAAAAAATAATGTTCTTTGAAGAACAATTTATAGACTTTCAATTATACAAAAGAACTATTTGACCATGTAAAAATATATTTTATATTTATATTTATATTTTCTTCCTTCAGTTTTTACAGTTTTATACAGAACCACTGCTTTAACTAAACCCTCACAGAAGATTTTTAGGGCTCAGTTACTGGCCCGAACAGCTTGAATTACTAGCTGGTGTTTCCAATCAAGTACTCAGACACCTGTTCAGAATAACATCTCTAAAAAATTATATTTATATTTAAAACTACATTTTTTTGTAGTTTACTGACCAAATATATTGGAATATTTTTTTGTTAATTTTAATCAAAATATTTCAGTGTTTCATTTAAAGATTTATTTTTCAATAGACATTCCAAATATGCAAATACAGATTTACCATCATTTTCTGTCAGATAAGGAGACAGAAGAGTCTTACCTCTAAGCTTCTAAGTTCTTACTTCCAAGACAAAAATATTTCTTTGTGTTCAGTAATGTTTCAGCACTAATAGCTTGGTATATGATTTTCTCTGTTTTGTACTAAATTCATACTTAATAATAATAATAATCATTATGACATGAGTCAGCTAAGTGGAGAAGCTAGTCTGTTTGTCTCTGTTGCTTAGGTCTGCATGACTAAACAAGTAACTGAGGACCCTCAGCTTCTTCCCCTGAATGTTAAACAGCCAACTAGAGCCAAACAAAAGAAAACAGCTTACATGCAAAATTTTAGTGCACAGTGTGGCTGTATTCAGTCTTAGCTAACCTGCATATGGAGGATATGGAGGATGAAACACTAAAATACTGGATACCAACATGCCAAATGATATATGTATATCAGTTCTTTCAGTGATGAATAGTCAGTTCTTGAAGCTGAAATGCTAGAATAAGGAAACATGGGCAAGCATCTGAGCCATTTTGACAAGGGTGAATTTATGACAGGGTCATGGGCTCGCAAGGCTCACTGATGAACGTGGAGAGTGAAGGTTAGCCCAACTGGTCGGATCCTAGAGCTACTGTGGTTTAAAAAGTGATGCTGACTCTGAGAGAAAGAGATCAGAACACACAGTGCACCACAGTCAGAGCTGTTTTAGCAACAAGAGGGGAATCTACTCAATATTAGGCAGGTGGTGTTAATGTTATGGCATATATTTCATATGTAACATAGGTCTTACTGTGTGACCCCACATCCTAACATTATATAAGGTGTAAGTGTATATTCGAGTGTGGACTGTGGCCTCCCCCAGGCCTGTGTCTCTAGTGAGCAATGTGAATCGAGCTGCTCCAGCAGTCTGTAGGTGAGAGACGGGTCCCTTGTGTTCTGAATGACGTGTACATACATCAGGGGCTCGTTTGCACATCAGCATACTTGTCACACTGTCAGTAAATCTCACAGAGCAGGTCTCTGCTCAGAGCCCTCATACAAGCTAAGCACTGTTCTCACACATGCATAAACCCACATAAAGACACATCAGCATACACACAGACACGTCCCAGTTATTTCAGAGGACATGAACCACCTACGCCTCAAATAAACGCAGGATACTGTAGGCCAGACATCTTTTGCATGCATGCACAATTGAAAGTACGGATGTTTGCAGATGTTTGGCCACCCCTGGTCAAATCATGCACTTTGAATTTGGATCTTTGGATAAACACAGGCTCCTAATGATTCTTGTAGACATCTAACAGCCTTTTTGCTCCTGATTTCGGATTTTTCCCTGACTTTCACTTGCTGAATGCTTCTGGTTCAGAAATATACATACACCATGTTCTATGCACAACATGCTTTACAGCTAATCACAGATTTGCAATAATATCCAGGCATGGGGACGGTGAAGTAGAGAAGGAGGTTCTTGAAGTAGTTCAAGGCTGACCTGCATGTGGGATTTGAATCGTTTTCTTGTTGTAATGTTATATATGTAATATACTTACTACCTCAGCTTCTTCACTGACCACAGGACAGTAGCTTACAGGATCAGTCAGCTGCTTAGATGAGTGTATGCACAACCTCTTAAGGTATGGGTTACCAATCTTAACTGCAAAGGGCTGGTGTAGCTCCAGGATTTCATTGAAACCAAGCATGAGAGCTTTGGATGAGACCAACCAAATAAACAAGTGAAAGCTGGTGATCTTCTGCTCGATATCATAACTGTCCCTTTGCAGATAAGTTTGGTGACGTATGCCTTATGCATCGGACCTGACAAGATTTATTTTTGTTTGCCTTAAATATGCTCTGAAACCTTATTAGACACGATGAGACTGAAGCGTTGTCTAAACTTTTGCAAATAGCACATTTATTATTATTTTAAAAGTACATTTGTCAAATAAATAGTAATCATGCTGTAATATAAGTTGAAATGTCACATGCAGATGTTACAGGCAGTGGTGGCCTAGTGGTTAGGACATTGCCCTTGGGACCTGAAGGTTGCAGGTTTAAGTCCCGGCCAGGGCACCAGTGAGGTACCCTTGATAGCTGCCTGCTGCTCCACTTGTGCATGTGTGATGGTTTAAATGCACATTTTATTGTGACGCTTGAATGTGTTCACAATGACAAATACTCACTTTTACTTCATCTGCAGTCTAGGTCTGTCTCGATATCAGATTTCCTTTACACGATTATCCTGGCCTACAGAATTGACAATAATGATATCAGGCTCTCATGTCCAACATCAAAGCAACAGCAGCAAACAAGACAGTGCTAGACTAATGAGCATTTCAGCCATTTTTAGGAGGGTTTCCCATAAATGTGTGATATGAAACTGAAGTTAAATAACATGAGTGTTGTAAACACCGTGGAATCTTTCATGGTAAGAGTGAGAAGTGAGAGTCTGTATTGACACTGAACTGAAACTGTTGTTTGTGAATGTGGTTCTGGAGTCAATTCAGTTCAATGATATTTATATTGCATTTTTAATACTGACATTGTCACAAACAGCTTAACACTGTCCAGGTCCAAGCCCCTAATGACCAAGCCAAAGGCAATGGAGGCAGGGAAAAACTCCCTAAGCAGGAGGAAGAAACATGGACTCAGAAGGGGAATCCATCCTTCTCTGGTCGACACCAGATAACAATAAAAGAGTCTGTTACTTCTATGGCTGGTGTGGTGGGCAGCAAATGAAGCACATGGAGCTGGTCCATGGTAGTTACACTAGCCTGACGACAGATGAGCATGAGGCCCTCACTGATGGAAAGCCTGTGAAAACCCAGTGATGGTAGTACTGTACACAAGTGGAGATCTCTGATCCTTCTGACTGTTGAAAAACCTAATGTGAAGCCAGAGCACCAGAGTTGACCGTGTAAGATGTATAGCTAATAGAGCATTTGCAGACCTTCCATTAGGTGAAAAAAGAGACATTGCAGGTTTCCTCTCATAAACTTCCCTCTGCCCAGCTAGGCTAAACTGTAGTGGAAACACTTAAGTACGTCCACATGTGTGTGCGTGTGTTGCAGGTCCTGGCATGGCATGGCAGGACACGTGCTTGGAGACAATAGTAGCCTATTCTAGGAAAGAGCTTTGTAGAGAGGGAACAATGCTATTTAGGCTGGTTTTAATTGTCTATTTAATTGTCTACCTCTGGAGAGGCTTTGTGACGTCTAGGTTGAGGTTGCAGGAGGCTTAGAGTAAAAGGATTTTGCCATCGGAGGAAGGGAGGATAAAGTGGATTACTATATAAACGTACCCGTCTGCTGGAGATCTTGTCAAATGGGTTTACTCCCCTGCCTGACCTTTAACTTTTCACCTGGTCGCAGACACAACATGGCATGGAGAAGCACATGAGTAATCTTCTCATACAGTGGACTTTACCAGCAATAAGTCACGCCAGGTCTTTGTGCATGAGGCTATTTGTATTCAAGGAGCTTTCACTTCCTCGTGTAGCCAGATTACGCTGTCTGGCAATATGGGCCTTCAACACTCATTAGACAACTGATCAATCTCCAGCCCTCATGAGGCTCAAGCTCAGGCCTCGGAGTGCTGATGGGTTAGCACAAACAACATTTTTTTTTACAGTTTCTCTTGGGTGGTAGAATGGATTTAGAAAGGGCAGCCTGCTTTACTTTTGGCTGTACAGTAACCTCTCTCGGGGTAGGTGTCAATTAACCTGCTTAATGCACAATCTGAAAGTAAAAAACGAGTAATGGAAACGTGAATTTCAAAAACACAGATCAGCCACAACATTAACACCACTGTCAGGTGAAGTGAACAACACTGATGATCTAGTTATTTCATTACAATCTGTCAGGGGGTGGGATATACTAAACAGCAAGTGAACCGTAGGCGTAAGAAAAATGTTTGATTCAGACATCCCACTGGACAGGGCCTCACAATGCTAAGATTCCGATTGTGGCACACAAATGGAGCATTAGAGTCCATCTGCCTTTTCTCTAGCCTGCTGCAGGCTCCTTGTACTCGAGGATGTTTGGGTAATGCAATGCCTCTTTTAAAGTATTAACATATCTGTTTTTTTTACAATGAACAAAGCACAGGATGATGGTTTTAAAATTGCACAGGGAAACATGACAATAACATCCACTCTCTCCTGCATAATGTATGCTAGCTCAGCATCTCTGCTCTGGATAATGGTCCATGGCCTGCGACAGTCACTTAAGTAAGCAACTCATAGTGGAGGCCCACATTTCAGCTCTGCAAATGAGGACTCTCTCCCGTCACATTCCTTCATGAGCACCTGCTCCTAGAGCTTTGATGTAAACCTCTAAGAACAACCTTGATTACATCCTCAGAGAAAGTTGGGTTCACCAGAGGCAAACACAGAGAAGACATGCACGCAAGTTATGTGTAGCTGCAATGTGTTTGTGTTTACTCACAGATGCTTATGCCGCTTCACTGTATAAGTGGTCTTGCAGCAGTTCTTTGTTTAAATTATATACATTTTAAAAAATGTAAATTTAACAAATAACGTTTTTCTTAATTAAAGTTACGAACAAATAAACTGATTCCTGACAACACAGGAACTGAACTGAACGTTCTGGCCACAGTAGGGGGGCAGAATTGATTGGCATGGGGTGATGGTTCCAGCAGGGGGCAGCATAATGACAAAAGGCCATTTCCCCCCATTTAGTTACAGCTCTTGGTGAAGATTTAGAGTATCTTTATGGTTTGCTGCATAAACATTGTCATCACGCAGTGTTTGAAGAATGATATTCACCAAATCATAGTCTTAGCTAACACAAAGCCATGTTGGCTAGCATTGATCTTAGTGATGGGGAGGGCGAGGGCTATCCTATCCACCCAGACAGAATGCTGACTCTCATAGAAAGGGGTCAGAACACAGTGCACCTGTCATGAAAATGGGTTGGTTTGGAAGCAAATGCACCATGAGTTTTAGTTGAGGGTTTTAAAAAAACAAACAACAAATGCTAAAAAACAACCATGAACTAAGATACCTATAACAGAAGCTTAGATCCAGGGCAAGACGAAGTGAAGACGACAGGGACCGACAGAGACTAGGGAAAACACATAAGACTAAATAGGGAGACAAATGAGGAACACCTGAACACGGGGAGGAGATGAGAGACGAGACACAGCTGTGAGGCGGGGCTAGGGCATGGCTTAACAGAACGAACATGAGACAAGGAAACACATAGGGAACCCAAAACATAAACAGACGAGGGATACGTGGGATGAGACATGTTACAGCACTACAGTCAGAGTTGTTTCAGCAGCATGAGGGACCTTATCAATATTAGGCAGATGGTGTTAATGTTGTGGCTAATCAGTGAATATTACAGCAGTTTAGCCCCACCTGTATAC
Organism: Arnoldichthys spilopterus; assembly: GCA_037974385.1. NCBI lineage: Eukaryota > Metazoa > Chordata > Actinopteri > Characiformes > Lepidarchidae > Arnoldichthys > Arnoldichthys spilopterus. Next base: position 33,286,036 of record JBBPDA010000001.1, read on the forward strand.
ATCAAAATTATAAGGAGTGTTTCAGCCAGGATTGCTTCATACAATACATAGCAGCCAATCAGAACAGATCATTTACATACATATTAAAGGCACAGTACTAAAGTCAGCCCATTCAAAGCATAGAAATAATAAGTCCCAAGGGGAAAACAGGAGATAAGTGTAAAATATAGGCTATTCAACGGTTGTAACTGTTTTAGGCTATTTCACGCTGTTAAGCTGTTAAACCTAGTGTTGGATTTTCTTTAGAAGCTGGTGCTGATGGTATCCCAAAACCTTCCTGACTGCCAATCGTATGCTAAAGAACCGTAATCAGCCTATTAGACCATAAAACAGATGCCAACAGACAATAGGCTATCAATCAATCCATCAGTCAATCAATCAATCTGTGCTTCCAATGTAAATCAGAGTCTTGGTGTTGATGATAATGGCTGCTGTGGCTTCCAATTGCTAATTGACAGCAGTGGCTTGCCTTAATGAATTGCTGTAGGCTCCAACTGCCAAAAGTTCTAACTTATGGTAATAGGGCCATCAGGTCTACAGTCCTCATGTCTGGTCAGATGCTTTCTTGGAACCATGTCAGAGGGTGCACTAATTTCTTACAATGACATCAGAGCCTCTTTAAAGCAATAAAACTGTTATAAAATACATGAAAAATTGCATTCACTAAAGACCAGCCTGGTGACAGCTTAGAATCTTTAGTTCTGAGAGGTACTTAAGTGATATGGACCATTACTGATTGTCAATAACTTTCCAAAAACCTATACAGAACTTCATATTGTCATAAGGTTTCTTAGTATATTGTGCACAACGTTTTTTGTCACATTTTTAACAAAGACCCAGGGTTAATGTGAGAGGACATGGAGGCATGTGTTCATGGGAACGAGGTGGGAGATTGATTAAGCAGCTGCATGTGATTAAGCGATCAGTCCAGCAGTATTAACACCATCAGTCGGGCAATACCTCCCCATTCGTCAGGTGTTGCTGCTGGATTTATGGCCCAGCAGGGTGCTTAGGCAGAAGAAGGCTTGGGTCCAGAGGAGCTGGGCCCCAACAGTCACTCTAAATTATGGTCCCTGCTATACTTGGGTGGAGATTTACGCACTAGCTGGGGTCCTGCACGGAATCCCACGCTACTGGTGCCTGATGAAAATCTGGGATCAATAACTAGACGGAAAGCAATGGAGCAGGTGAGGGGTGGAATTTACTGGACTAAAGGGTCTGAAGCTCTATTAACTGCTCTACGCCTGTCTCCTCCTGCCATGTCTGATCGCAGATGCACATCAGTCCTGATGGTCTTGAAAGTTAGTGCTATTGCCTATAGAAACCACCAGTCACACACACACATATACCATATTGCAGAGCCACACCCAAGCTGCCAAGAACATTCTATCAGCCTGTACTGTTCTACAGAAGACCTCATGAAACTTTACAGGTATCATATATTACTGGAGGACCACACTTCAGCACGCTTTTTAAGGGGAATTTCTATGTAGTTCAGCAGTTAAGATGGAGGAAGTGACTTGTGTGAACACACTCAGTCACACAAAGTGCACCACAACAAAATCTAACCTCTGCATTTGACCCATCACATGTGCAGTAGCGAGCAGCTACGTAAAGCACCCTGGGAGCAGTGTAGCAGGACGGTACCTTGTTCAAGGGTATCTCAGTGGTACGTGGGTCTAGACTTGAACCTGTAAACTTTTGTTCACAAAGGCAAGGTCCTAACCACTAGGCCACCACTGCCCACAAAGTGGTTCAGAGTGGGTTTGGTGTGAAATGTCCTAGAGAATCATGGGCTACCGAGTCACAATTGTTTACAGTGGTGGTGAATGTAACCAGACGTCTAAGGAGTTTAATGCCCTGGAAAGCTCCCTCACAAAAATGTATGACATGAAAAGTTGAATATTTTGCCTGATGAATTGTTTCATTATAATTTAGACAAAGATTTTTGGCCTAAAATGTATTTTTAAAAGTCATTAGTGGTGGAGGGGTACATGCAACACATTATGACAGAAAATAGTTCCCAAGGAAAACTTAATTAGGTTAATATTACAACACTCAGAAGGCAAGTGTCGGGCTCCCAAGTGGCGCAGTGATCTAAGCATTGGTCCTACCATTGGAAGGTAGTGGATTTGATCCCCAATGGTGCTACAGTCATACGTAGAGTATTTTAAAAAATCAGGGGTAAATAAAAAATTTTAAAAATAAGAAAATAAAAAGTGTGGATTAACTGAAGGTTTGGATGGTAAATTATATAAACTATATGTATCTTGTAGACATGACCTCTGGTTTCATTCACCACCACTGTAAAGAAAACCAAGTCACATCAAACCATCATAACAAATAGAACCAGTGGAATGGTAGACATTAAATTCAGACGTGGGTAGTTACTAAGGGACAGAGTTCGACACAGTTTGGTGTTTTCCCTGCTCTAACACACCTCAGCCTATCTCAGTGGAAAGTGTCCCGACACTCAGTCAAATCAATGTCCACTACTGCAGCAGAATGTGTCCCGACTCATGGTCGAGTCACGGCCCAGTCAAACTCCACTACTGCAGTGGAAAGTGTCCTGAGTCACGGCCCAGTCAAACTCCACTACTGCAGCGGAAAGTGTCCCAACTCATGGCCCAGTCAAACTCCACTATCACAGTGGAAAGTGTCCTGATTCATGGCCCAGTGAAACTACTCTACTGCAGTGGAATGTGTCCCAACTCATGGCCCAGTCAAACTCCACTATCATAGTGGAAAGTTTCCTGACTCGTGGCCCAGTCAAACTACTCTAAGGAGTAGAATGTGTCTCGACTCATGGCCCAGTCAAACTCCACTATCATAGTGGAAAGTTTCCTGACTCGTGGCCCAGTCAAACTACTCTACTGCAGTGGAATGTGTCCCAACTCATGGCCCAGTCAAACTCCACTATCACAGTGGAAAGTTTCCTGACTAGTGGCCCAGTCAAACTACTCTACTGCAGTGGAATGTGTTCCAACTCATGGTCCAGTCAAACTCCACTATCACAGTGGAAAGTGTCCTGACTAGTGGCCCAGTCAAACTACTCTACTGCAGTGGAAAGTGTCCCAACTCATGGCCCAGTCAAACTCCACTATCACAGTGGAAAGTTTCCTGACTAGTGGCCCAGTCAAACTCCACTACTGCAGTGGAAAGTGTCCTGACTCGTGGCCCAGTCAAACTCCACTACTGCAGTGGAAAGCATCCTGAGTCACAGCCCAGTCAAACTCCAATACTACATTCCTACAGGCCACTCAGAGATACTGAACCATCTCTGGTTTATATGTGCCCTTTTCTACGGTGGCTATAGGTCAAATCTTTAAATCCCCACAATGGCTAAGACCCATATTATTTCAGCAGGGGAGCGGTTCTGGTTTTGTTTACCCATCCATGGCAGCGCAATCCCAGGACCCACATTTGTGCAGTTGCATTTGGCACACGATGAAATGGCAGGATTTGTATTCATCTAAAAAGGCATTGTGTCAGGAGCCGAGCTGAGTGAATAATTCTACTGCTTGTTCCCACTCCGTCCATTAAGTCAAAATAAGCGTCTCAGCATAACACAAGCATTTGGACAACAAAACACCCCCATGTTCCCCAGACCAATTCCAAAACCAGAACTGAATATGAATTTGGGCTGGGGTTGCGTAACAATCTGCAAATAAAAGGAAGAAAAAGAATGAGCTTAAATAAACTGGGAGCTGGAGTTGTCGTGTTACTCAATTAAAGGGAAATTAATTAAAAGTAAAACAATGTGAGGCAGGATCAGGTCCCCTGTGCGCTCGGCTGCCGTGGGGAAATTCGTACATGCAGTCACCTTTCATAACGCCTTTAATTAGATTCCCGGCCTCCAGAACGCCCAGCGCACCCCACACGTCACTCCGCCGCGGAACTGTTTTCTTTTTGTTTTATCCACAACCAGACCTACAAAAAAGGTTATTAATTGATGCTCCTTCAAAGCACCGAGACATCCAGTGCTCAGTCATGACTGTTTGAAGGCTGTGGAACAGAACTTCTGGAGGTTAAAGATTTACAAGAGCAAAATAAGGCTCTTCACATCAAAGGCCCAGACTAACTGATCTCAGAGTGCAGACGCAGCAGAGCCGGAGAGGCAGATAAAGACGCAGAGGATGAGGAAGAGATATGGCTCTCCAGTGTCTCAACATGCTCTCTACACATCCATGAGACTGCAAACAAGGGGCAACTCCCTGCCAAAAATGCATGTGTTATTTTGTAGTGTTTAGGGAAGTCTGCACAAGGCAGGTTCACCCGGATGTGAGCAAACAGCTTACAGGGCTTGGCATTATAGCATGTAGGTGGTTTTCACTATTCCCATCATCTATATTCCCATTACCTATAAACACTGAGAAAATATGTGAAGGTTCACCAGTAGGTTGGGACAGTAAAATCCTAATGCTGCTTAGACTATGGTGCACTGTGTTCTGACCCCTTTCTGTCATTCACTTTATAAACCACATTAGCTCCTCTGTGGGATCAGACCAGACGGGCTAGCCTTCACTCCCCACATGCATGAGTGAGCCTTGGGTGTCCATGATTCTGTCTCACCAGATTTACCTAATGTCTTCCTTTGGGTCACTTTTGGTAGGTACTAACTACTGCACACCTGGAACACTTCACAAGACTTGACGTATTGGAGATGCTTTGACACTGTTGTCAAACCTTCACATTAAGACATTTGTCAAAGTGGCTCAAATCCTTAAGCTCCTGTTTCCAGCTATCAACTTCAAGAACTGACTGTTCACTTGCTGCCTAATATATTCCACACCCCTGACAGGTGCCATTGTAATGAAATAACTAGAGAGTCAATGTTATTCATGTTACCTGACGGTGGTGTTAATGTTGTGGCTGATTCATGTATAGACTCATGATAAAACAGATCTGTCATTTGTGCAGTGCATTTTACCTTTTGTTGCTATATTTAGTTTATTCAATTGCACTTGTTTTTGGCAAATGTCAGCTGTCAGTAGTTGCCAGGTTACCATCAGGGAACATCTTGGAATGTAGTGTCAAAAAAGTGTCGTTTCACTGTCCAGTGTCCTATAGAGTGAAATGCACATATTGCTCCATGTAGGGCAGAGCGAGCGAGTGAGTAAATGCGTGACGTACCATGTGTTCAGTGATGGCTTCCAGGACTCAATTCGTCCTTCTCCCAGGGAAACAGCGGAAGGAAAGGGGAGAGGGAGGGAAACAAAGGGAACGCAACAAGGAAAGGATGTGCATTCCTATTGACGTAAGTACCCCAGCCCCAGGGGCAGATGGGACAGGATGAGCAGGTGATCTATAATGCACACCACCACTGCAGTGCAGAAGGCTGTGTCGTGCACTTGCTATGCTCTGCTCCAGTACTTGGTCCATGTGGTCTTGAACCACCCTTATTTCCTGCTTCCAGCACATCCACTACAAGAACCGACTGTTCACTTGCTACACCAGATCATCAATGTTACTCACTTCACCTGCCAGTGGTTTTAATGTTGTGGCTGATGGATGTATGAAAATATGTTAAAACAGGTGGTCTTACATTTAGATGAACGTACAGGGTGGTCCATGAGATCTGAGTTACACCACTACACTGGATGTGAGGCCGACTGAATGCAGCATGATAAACAGGCACTGCTGGACGTTTTCCCTTGCTACTGTCAGCAGCCCTTTGGGCAGACAAGAGGAGAAGCTGCACAATGGCTGTGTTAATTAAAGGAATGGTCTTGTCATCATAAGACAAGCAAAAACCCAGGACTAATGAGTTTCCCCACCCTGATGAGCGGCAGCCTGGGGAGAGATCAAAGGGCTGCACATCTTCGCAAGATTCGCTGTGGCAGAGAGGAGGCCACTAACACACATGCGCAGCAATTAAAGCAGCACGGTCGCCCCTCAAACACCTGGGCCTGAGAGGTCATTACACACGCTACTCAAACACACACTTACAGATGAGCTGACACACTGCGCTCATTCGGAGCACTACAGTCTGCGGTAGACTTCAGTCCCCCCCAAAGCACTGGGTACTGTCAAAAGAGTGTTGATCTGACTTCCAGCACTGTGACAGGGCCGCTGTAGAGGTACAGTGCCCTGTGCAAACCCAAACCACGAGCTTACAGGTGCCATGGAATAAAAAACAGAATAGGCACAGCTGAAAAGAAGAGTTTGGATAAATAGATAGATTGGATGAATTGATGGATGGTTAGACGTTAGACATTGGGTGGATTATTTTTTGCCCCCCGCCCCCCTCCCCCTGGATTTTTCTTTTTTTTTTCTTTTTTTGTTTGTTTTACTCTTGTCATCTGTGCCACACTGGCATACTTTTGCTGTACTGTCTGTCACATGCTATTAAATAAAAAATAATAATAAAACTAAAAAAAAGACATTGGGTAGATCGGGACACAGATAGATAGATAGATAGATAGATAGATAGATAGATAGATAGATAGATAGATAGATAGATAGATAGACAGACAGA
>JBBPDA010000001.1:33296461-33337122 GCA_037974385.1 Arnoldichthys spilopterus
TGTTTGTGTTTGGGTGTGTGTGTGTGTGGGTGTGTGTGTGTGTGTGTGTTTGTGTGTGTGTGTGTGTGGGTGTGTGTGTGTGTGCGTGTGTGTGCGTGTGTGTGTGTGTGTGAAATGGGACTAAATAAATCTCATTGTAAATCTGATCACACATGCGCAGTGATTTCCACGCTTCACCCTCTGTATCACCTGCAGTGTGATTTAAACACATGCAGGTGCAGCTGAGAGCACAGCAGTGCGACCGAACCCATCAGGGGCTCCAAACACTGAGAGGAAAACACTGCTCAACAACAAGCCATGCTTTTGCATGCTAATTACAGTGAGGGGATAGAGATATTCAGACACTTTTGTCTTTGTTTAATATATTTTCAGTGCACTTCAGAGTCACACAGAGAACACAGTCTTTTTGCTTTGTGCTCATTAACAAAATCAAAAATATGTTTAAGAAAACAAACTGAGAGGGAAAAGTGTTCAGAAAGGATTTGTTGCAGGGGCTTTGTTGGCCCCTGAGTTTTTACCGAACTGGGTAGGTCTGCTTTTACCCAGGGGGCATCAGTGAGCTGAGTACAGTATGGAAAAGCTCAACTCACTTCTCAGACTTTTACTGTCTATTTACATGTATTCTGCTTGTACTTGTTTTACACCTTGTTCATACTACAGGTTTTTAAGGCTGTTTTCAGTCGACAAGCTCTCGAGTGAACACAACACCACATTTGATCACTGATCAACAATCACTTTGTGTGAACACTACAAAGACGAGTCACCGACTCTTCTGTAAGACTGATGCTGAAGGTCTTTGCTTGGACTCTTAAGCGTCTTTAATATTGCCTGAGAACATTAGGAGGCTACTTCATCTTCCCACCAAGCAGCATTTGCAGCATTAAGGCCCTGTCCACATGGATGTCTGAATCTAGCATTTTTCTGACGTTTAAGGTGTCAAGTAAGTGTGAACCAAATGCTGACCGTTGTTTTGCTCATTGGAGTGAATCAGACTGTCTACACAGGCTTTCAGGACCTGCGTTCAGTCAGCTGCGCGTTCGTGGCATCGACTCTTGCCAAACATCTGATTAACGCAAAGAAAACGTCTTTGCTGTGTTTGCATGCTGTTAGTTCAGTGCTCTGGAGAAACGAATATATCCCATGATTGTACGGTCAAGTGATGAACCCATGGTGAACACAGTAGCAGTGGAGATGTTTTTGCCATATCAGGAGGAACACAAGGTCAAGGATCAGATCTAATAAAGAAAAATTATCTATATTTCACCATCATGGTGAAGGATGAAGCTCAAACCCCACAGGTTAGTCTGAGTCAATCAAGCACTACTACAAAATGTCTACGCCAGTGCATTCATCCATCCATCCATCGATCCATCCATCCATTTTCTAAACCGCTTCTTCCATTTCCGGGTCACGGGGAAGCTGGAGCCAATCCCAGCTGACTGCAGGCCTAAGGCGGGGTTCACCCAGGAAAGGAGGCCAACCCATCGCAGGGCCAGTGCATTCATTTATCCAAAATTTGAATGCGCATGTGGACTAGGCCTAATATGTAAATAATATTTTTTCTTCATATTTCCAATTACATTTTATAAGAAATGTAGTTTTTCTTCATAAATGCTTGCCTTTAAGCACTGGAAGCATATTAAATATTAAAATGAAATGTTTTCCCTCACACTTTCTCCTTTCAACAGAATGGTAAGTGGTTTAACGTTAGTTTGCTAGTTTAGTCATTTTTACGCTTCGGGGCAAAAGTGTTTGCGTGTGTTTTGGCCCCAAACACTACGCTTGAATGGCCTCCCACACTGAAAAGTCAGGCATGCGCAACATGTGCGGCGAGGATAAAAACACAGCTAAGTCTGCCAGTCCCTAGATGGCCAGAGGCGTCCCCACCAGTGGAATGTGATTTGACTCGCCGTCTTTGGAAGTTGGGCAGAAATCAAAGACTTTGCAGATCTACCCGTGCACTGAGGAAGGACCTCTGAAGTGATAATGAGGAGAAAGAAAAGTGTGAAGAAGTTTCTGCAGAACAACTTTTTTTGGGATTTTTTTTTTCTAGTGCACTGATATTTTGGTTTGCAAGTTTTGTTGTTTTTACGCTTCTGGGCAAGAGTGTTTGCGTGTCTGTAGATCGCTGTTGAACATCACATGGTCTGAAGTTTCAGAAATATCACAAACACTCATTAATGTGTCCTCAGGGCAGAAGAGAACGTGCGGCAGCAAAGGCTATTTACAGTGTTTATAATGCCGTGCTCATTTAATTGCTGGAGGGACAGGCCAACACAAACAGCCATCTTAAATTTAGACAATGTCTCTCTCCCTCCCTCCCTCTCTGTCTCGGCTCTGATGCTCTAATGATCCAGCTTTCAGCGATCCCTCATCTGAAATCCTGCAGACCTGTCTATGCCTTTCTATCACCTTCACCGCTTCATGCTTTCCCTTTCATCCTCCTCCCCTACACCCCACCATGCCTTTCTCACACCATCCCTCTGTTCGGGATAAAAAAGCAAGTGAGGGGTGCCAAAAATGCTAATTAGGAGGGCATACTTAAGGCAGCCTGTGGTTGGCAATTGCGGCCTGTTTATTCACATGACCACGGGGCAATGCAAACTCAGTGCCACGTGACCCCTGAAAAATGTATAAAGGGAACAGTTCGCCAACAGTGCTGGCGAAGAGGACTGCAGGATGGCCAGAACACATGAACCTGCAAGCTCCAGGCATGCAACAAACAGATTCTAGTTGGCCTTAATGGTTCACGACGACACCAAAAGCATGCAGCAATATCTTATATAATTTCTTGTTCATAGCACTTTAAAATAAACAAAAAGTGCAGATTGTACAAAATCATTATAACTAGTATAGGGTTCAATAGTCAAACCCCATTTTTGGATAAGCTGGAAGATTTTTTAAATACATTAAAAACAAAAATCTGCAGTTTGTAAATGTATCTATTTAATTAGAAAAAAATTATTCATGTTTTAATTAACCAGCTTGACTGTATTTTGTAAATATAAAAAAATTTTTAATCTGATGCTTGATATCCCATTAAAAAGCTGTAACTAAGCAAAAAAAGAGTGAAATCTTAGAATATAATATTCAAGTTATGCTATTTAAAAATATTCTACAATAAGTAGGTGAGCTGGAAGAGGAGCATCCACCAAAGGCTCAGTCTCTTCAAGCAAAGATGGATTGTGACTCAACACTTTGTGCCAAACTTCATGAGACAAATATCAGTCAGTCCAAAAAGAACATTTCTCAATTCACAATTACAAAGAACATAGATCTGTTATCATCTACAGTACATAATACTGTGAAAAGGAATCCAGAGAAATCTTAGTCCATGTACAGTAGGGTAAGGCCAGAAACAAGTGCTACAACATGCATGGAGCTTTTTGAAGGAGAAAATCAGACAATAGCCACCATGGATGGCTGAGCAGCTAATGTCTTGTATCAAGCAAAAAAAGAATTGCAGCAATTAATCTCCTCAGTTCCCAAATGAACAAAGAGTGAAACTAAAAGGAAAGCTGATGTAACACAGTGGTAAACATACCTCTGTACCAACTTTTTTTGTAGTTTCTGGAGTACATTGAAATGTTGAATGTAGTCTCCTAATCTCCTTCACTTTCAGTGTGATATTACATTTGAATGATTGTTTTTGACAAGGTTTTACGCTAAAAGTGAGCCTGGAGAAACTGGCTCTTAATCATGACTCGTGCAAAATATGAAAAAGGTAAAAAAAAATAAATAAATCAATCTATCAACTTACAAAAATAAGAAGTCAGAGGAGCAGTTTGGCAAAATTTTAAATGCACAAAATTTCCCACTGACCCCAGATGTAGTCAGTCAGTAAAGGCATGTTTACTGTCCAAATGTAGGTTTAGAACTGCCATTGCGAGGCTAATGTTGCTATCAAACACAAGAACTCAATAGTCAAACAAAACCTCTTTAAGGTGGAGCAAACTGCTGGGTGTGGTTTAGAACATAGTATGCCCCTATAAACATGAACAAAATTTCACCGCAACCATTTCAGACTACAGAATTACAATAAGATGTATTTTAATGGAAATAATTTGTGCTATTTGGTTAACTATAGATTTCTAGTGTTTTTGCAGCATTAGCCTTGCAGCTACAGTTCTAAACTAGCAAAATGTAGACTAACCGTCCACACCCGCGGTCAGTGGAAAATTCCGCAACTTAGACTTTTCACTAAACTACTCTTTAGTAGTCTACTTTTAGAAAGCAGCACCGGTGGTGATGATGTTGTCTACTGCCGTGCTGTTGTCTGTCACTATTGGATGCCCTTCCATGTTTGCTCTTCCTGTCTGTTCCCTGAGTCCTTGGGGAAGCGTGTTGGGCTGTATTATTTAAAACAGAGCTCATTGTCTCGGTTCCCATTTTAATCACACCATGTCAAAAATATGTGGATTATAGGATTTGCGTTGTTTTCAGGAGAAGTAGGCCAGTGGTTTTACGAGACATGAAAACGAGAGGATGTTTCGGAGGGAGTGGGGGTGGAGGATTACTCCTCTAGATGGAGGCCGGGCCATGCTCCTGAATTCCAGCGGGAGGATAACACAGCCACTGGGCTTCGTCACTTTGAGCTCTTTCGGCACGCAACACCCACAGGCTCCGCCCCAAACAGCAGCTCTGTTCCCTGCCTTTGATTTATAGCTGATTCAGGGGAGATGGCATGGAGATATACCTCATACTATGGCCACCTGGGAGCGCAGTTATAGCTCAGCATGGTATTTTAGGAATGTCAGGCGCAGGAGCCTGCACCTCCTTCTGACATGCGTGTGCACAAGCAGGTGGGTGCGTGAGAGGTGTGCTATATCCTGTCTGTAAGCACTCCTATTGTTCCAGAGTGCTACACTTTCTGCCGTCTCTGTCAATTCAGCAGCGTGTCTGCGCCCGTTTCTGTGCTATTTCAGGTACGGCAGCTTTAGCCAGATCAATACGCCCAGAGAGAACATGATGCTCGCGCTCACCTTCCTCTGCAGTGCGGAGAAAAGCAGAGCATGAGGAGCCGGCCATCTTCGTTGTGCTCCAGACACATTCTCTTGTTTCAAAGGCAGGGGCTGTGTAGTGGAACTGATACGCTCCTGCTCCCAGCACATTAAATTCAAGAACTGACTGTTCACTTACTGCCTAATATATCTCAACCCCCCTGACAAGTGCCATTGAAATAAAATACTTCGTCAATGTTATACAATTTACCTGTCAGTGGTGTTAATGTTATGGCTGATTGGCATACACCTGGTCTCTGGAGCATTTGCCCAGTTACTAAGTGATGCTGGAAGCAGGAAAAATTGGTGAGCGTATGGAGCTAAACCACTTTGACAAGGGTGTTATTGCCATTGCTAGACGAGCATCTCCAAAACGGCAGGTCTTGTGGAGTGTTCTAGGTATGCAGTAGTTAGTACCTACCAAAAGTGACTGCTAGTGAAGGCTAGTCCCGTCTGGCCGGATCCCACAGAAGAGCTACTGTGGTTTGAAAAGTGAATGCTGACTCGGATAGAAAGAGGGCAGAACACACAGTGCACCACAGTCAGAGCTGTATCGGCAGCATGAGGAACCTACTCAATATTACAAAGGTGGTGTTAATCTTATGGCTGATCTGTGTATGTGAAACTGAACCCTTCGTAAGGTCCTACCTTGGCAGGGAACCCAGTACTGTTTAATGCTTTGGAAAGCGTGTTCAGCATCTCTTCATCCTCTGTGCTTTAAGAGCACCCATATTCAGATTTCAGCTGACAGTCGCACACGGAAATTCTCTGTGTATTTGAGTCAATTTGCCCATCTCTGCTGTCAGTGCCTGTTTTGAGTGCCGTGCTCCGCAACTGACTGTGCCAGTTCTCTGCACACAAAGGCTGCTTCAGCCCCACGGTTTTGGCTTATAAGCTAGAGAGGAGCTTCACCCATCCATGGCCAACCATACAGCCAAAGCCCTGAGAATGCATTAATATTATTTATAATTCAGTAGCAGCTTTTACACTTTTAATGAGTTAAAATGTAAAGTAGTTCAGTGGAGCTAGGCCTTCATTTTGGGCCACAAATGTCAAAGCTCTCTCAAAAAGGTTAGACCAAAAAACACTTCTACAATTTATGCTTACATCCTCATTGGATTTCTAATACCAAACATCTGGGGAAAAAAATTAAGTTTATTTAAAAAGTAGGTCCCTCATGCTGCTTAAACAGCTCTGACTGCTGTTGCACTGTGTGTTCTGACCCCTTTCTATCAGAGTCAGCGTTCGCTTTTTAAACCACGGTAGCTCTTCTGTAAGATCGGAACAGAGTTAGCTTACACTCATGCATCAGTGAGCCTTGCGTTCCCATGACCTTGTTGTCCTTCCTTGGAACACTTTTAGTAGGTACTAACTGCTGCATACTTGGAACACTCCATACGACCTGCCAGTTTGAAAATGCTCTGACTCAGTCGTCTAACAATCACAGTAAGGCCCTTGTCAAAGTGGCATAGATCCATACACTCTTCCAGCACATCAACTTCCAGAACTGACTGTTTCCTTGCTGCCTAATATATCTCACCCCCTCTGACAGGTTCCACTGTAATGGAATAACTAGACAGTCAATGTCATTTACTTCACCTGTCAGTGGTGCTAATGTTATGGCTGATTGGTGTAGATGTAATGTCATAAACAGTGAATAAAAATATGCATAAGAACTCAAAGGGTGGAACAGCTGCCTGTCATGTGAAAAAACAGATATTTGCTGTGTCTGTGGGTTATTTTTGTGACCACAGTTCCAAGCTGGTGCTTCCTTCAAGAGGTGAGACTGGTACAAAGGTACAAAACTTCAGCGCTACACAAATCCCTTATACAGTCATACCTCAAGCCTCAAGTTGACAAAAAAGAGATGAAGCAGCTTTTGCGCGGATCAGCCTTTTTTTGGTCTGCAGGGTTACTTGAGGACTAAAGATGTTCTCAGCCTTTGACTTTTGGAGAAGTTTGACACTCCGCTGTCTCCTGCTGTCTCCTGAGGGATATTCTGTTCTTAATCCACACAGGAACTTCCTGATCCACCACAAAAACTTTAGATCTCAAACAAACCAGGCCCCTGCATTTGGTAATCAGAGGGCATGAAGCATAACTCTGAATTAATGGTTGGTTCAAATTACCAGTAATGCTACTGGTGGCAGGCCCTTACAGGAAAGGATGTCAGGGATAGTGGTGGTAGTGGTATTATTTAAAATATCCATCCATCCATCCATCCATTCATTTTTGAAATCGCTTCTTCCTTTTCCGGGTCACAGGGAAGCAGGAGCCAATCCCAGCTGACTGCGGGCCTAAGGCGGGGTACACCCAGGACAGGAGGCCAACCCATCGCAGGGCAACACACAGACAGACAACCATTCATACACACCTATGGGCAATTTTCCAATCCAATCAACCTACTGCAGCCGGAAACCGGAGCGCCCAGAGGAAACCCACACGAACACGGGGAGAGCTTGCAAACTCCACACAGAAAGGCACCTGTGGCCAATCTGGGGATCGAACCCATGACCTTCTTACTGTGAGGCGACAGTGCTAACCACTGCACCACCGTGCCACCCGGAGGCCAACCCATCACAGTCAAAATAAATTCAAAGTAAAAATTAATTAAAAAACTAATAAATAAACAATGTATTTATATTTATGCATTTTGAATTATTATTATTATTATTATTATATAAAATAATTACATTAAAATAATAAGAAAAAGTCAAAATAAGCATTGAAGTGAGGCATAAAATATCAAATACAAATAATAAATCAATAAATAAATCAATAAAATTGGTAAGTTAAATGCTAGAGTGAAGAGTTTAAAGCTTTCTTTTAAAAATATTTAGTTAGCCAGATTACCTGATATGTAGCTTGGGGCAGAGCCAGATTGGTGGATAATTGTTAAAGGCAGCAGTTAAAAATAGTAATAAAAATAGTATTTAAAACTTATGAGATTTTATTTAATAACCATTTTTTGTAAAACTTAAGTTTTATTTATTTATTATGAATTTATTTATGATATGATTTAGATGTGACATTGAGTTAAACAACAAATCTAAAGAAAGCATGTTTAAACGTGGCTACAGCGGGAGCAATCTTTCACTCTATAAAACAGGGTTCTTTGAATAAAGCCACAGAGGAACCTTTATTTCCTTTAAGATGAGTGTGAAAAACTTTTGAAGAAAGTATTGCCTCAATATATAACTCAACCCAAGGCACTGTGGAATTGCCAGTAGACAGCTAACAACCATTCTGACATCAACAATAAGTACAGCAGGGAGCAATGGATCAATAACCACATAAGACGTTCAGTTTTGGGTTTATCACTGCGGGTTTAGTGCAACTCAAAGCTGGAGTACAATGCTTCTGAAAGGGATACAACAGCACTGGAACCCTCGCAGTAATGGCACAAGGCAGCATATGACATTGTATAACTAGTGAGGTCAAAGAACCTTCAGCACTTCAGCACCAATTGAGCAGTGAAAGGTCAAGCTAACACATTGACACAATTTTTTTTGCATTTATTCTAATTATTAGGGTTTTTTGAGAAAACAGAACTACTTACTGCCCAAATTAATAGCCTAAATAATTTTTTTCTCAGGGGCCTAAAACTTTTGCACAGTACTGTAACAGAGAACAGAAAAAAAATAAACAGGGGCCGAAAATGGTCGTAACAGAGAACTGGAACCAACAGGAACAAACACGAAGGTTAAATATCCGAACTAGATCATTTACACCTGAAAAAAATTCTAAAAATAAAATTGAGTAGGTCTCCCTCATGCTGCTGAACCATATGCATCAGTGAGCCTTGGGTGCTCATGATCCTATCAGTCACCTATCAGTTTTCCTTCCTTGGATCACGTTTGGTAGGTACTAACTACTGCACACCTGCAACACTCCACAAGACCATCATGTAAAGGCTGTTGTGCTAATGTTTCAGATCCTCATGCTCATCCATTTCTTTTGCTTCCAGGACTTCAGCTTCAAGAACTGATTGTTCACCCACACCCCTGACATGTACCACTGTAATGAAATAACTAGAGAGTCAGTGCTATTTCCTTCACCTGTCAGTGGTGTTAATGTTATGGCTGATAGGTGTAAATCGGTTTTGGCCACACATGATGGGCAGTTTGAGCGTGTGGTGTGAGTGGTCACCAAAAACCCAGATGTGTATACAGGGGTTAAAAATAGGAAACTTGTTTTTCCAGCTGCCTCTCAATGAGTCCTTTTCAAGTATAAGAACACACAGTATATCCTCCCTTTGTGCAGCACTGCACCCCTGATATCTTCCTGGTCTGCTGAATTCCACCTTGTTCACTAAAGATCAAACACGGTTTGATATGATGTCTTCCTCTGAGGCTTTCTACCTCTCGCTCACCCCCATCTGCACGTTTGCAGTAGAACAGAGGAAGATGTACAGTAGAGGGGTCCAGTGGTTTTCTTGTGACCTCTGAGTAATTTTCCTGCTTGACATTTCAGCACGGTGCACCACAAAACCGCAGGGCCTTCACTTATTCACAGTGGCCTCGCGCGACTTCATCACCGTTATGGGGCCAAACCGTATCCAGATCTGAACTCGACCCCCTTCGCTGCAATCCGTGATCATGCTGTTTGTCATTATTAGGCAGGAAGATGGATGTGCTGTCATTGGGCTGTCGTCTCATCCCACTTTATTACAAGGTTACCTGACGTGTCACTGCACATGGCTGCTCGCCGTTTTACAGCTCCATCTGTAGCAGCACAGTGCCGTGTGCTCTCCCCTCGGCCGATTACTCCTCCCCAGCCGACGGAGGCCGAACTGCCTGAGGGACATGTTTATAGATCTCTCTCTTTTCTAAATACCACACTTTGCATAGGTAATTGATGACTGCTCTATACCCATATTCCAGAGACATTAAGCACCATTATATATTAATGCGCAGCCTTCGGCGGCTTTAATGGCTCTTTTTTTTTTACCATTTTCATTAGGGTTACTTATGGATGTGTCTAGTATTATCTAATGATACTACATGCTTCAGAGGGATGGTAAATGATGGGACTGGCTAAGAACTAGCATGCTAATGGTCAAATAAAGGCATGTTTTTTGGCCTAAGATTAAACAAATCACAATAAACAACAGCAGTGCTGGATCACAATTTCAGCAGGAGCCTGTAAACTCCAGCTCTGAGATGGATCAGCTGTAAGGAGGTAAATGAGAGGAGTTAAATTTCCCACCCCCTGCCGGAGTGTCCTTTTTTCCCTATGTCCCCGAGGAGGACTGGAGAGGGGGAGGCAAATAAAGAAACGAGGGCTTCTGGAAGGGGGTTGCTGGGGCAAGGTCCCACTGAAGGGTCAGATGCTAATGTGGCAGTGGTTGTAATTAATCTCCGGGTGGGTGAGGAGGTGGGGCCTCGCATCTGCACTTAGCCTCGTGCTGCCACTCCTGACGCTGGGCCCTCAGGACCCCCGGGGCCATCCTTCATTCTTATTTATGAGCTTCCATCCTGCTGCCGCACACCGACGAATCGATCCCTCAAGGTCGAGGAGGAGACTCCATGAGCGAGGAACGTGTTACTGTACACTGGATACCCAGAATGAGGTGGGAGCCACCACATGTTACCGTTCACCCAAAGCAGATTTAACACACCCTTAATCCAAGACCTCCTGGTGCCATGAAATCGCACCACCCTTACATGCTGCTTTAGAGCAAGGTGTCCCCAAAGGTCGGCAGTGACTGGGCAAGGAGGTAGCTGAGCAAACTGCAGGGCACTATGCTGGAATGAGCACACAGTGATTCATCTTTTACTTAGGACTTATGCATTTGCCCCAGCAACACCAAGCTTAAGACATCGTCAGAAAATGCCCTAATCTTTCTCACATGCATGAGGTTGCTTTTGTAAAAATGCTGCATCCAGTTCTGCCAATTGTTACACATTTCTGCAACTCCATTGGACATATTCCAACACTTCTTTTCTTCCTTTTTCCTCTTCCTAAAGAATATTTTCTGACTGTGGTGCATTGTGTGCTCTGACCTTTTCAAGCATTCACTTTTTAACCCACAATAGCTCTACTGTAGGATCCAACCCGACTGGCTAGCCTTTAATCCCCACATGCGTAAGTAAGCCTTGCGTGCCCATGACCCTGGCGCTGATTCACCAATTGTCTATCTTTGGATCACTTTTGGTAGGTACTAACTACTGGACACCTAGAACACTCCACAAGATCTGCCGTTTTAAAGATGCTGTCCATCACAATAAGGTCCTTTTCAAAGTGGCTCAGATCCTTATGCTCCTGCATCCAGCACATCAACTTCAAGAACTAACTGTTCACTTGTTGCTTACTATACCCTAGATAGTCAATGTTACTCACTTCACCTGTCAGTGGTGAACAAATCTGAGTCTCTTTTGGTGCCTGCTTTGCCTTAGGACATTCTATATACCTCTCTGCTTTGAATGAATATGAGAAAAAGTGTTTCTGAGACCAAAACCTCTTCGAAACCACTGTAAATCAAAGTTTCAGACATTTGTCAGCTGATTCATAGCCATTTCATAACAGTGCATGGTGAGGAAGCTACTGCCACCATGGCATACTGTGAACATATCACTCTCAATGGCTGTGTTTACATCTGAACTGAGCATTCATTCAAAAAGAGAATTTTCCTTTAATGTGACTTCAAAAAAACTTGAAAGGTTTGTTTTTCAAATATTATTTTGGTCCTTTTATCATGAAATGTAGAAAATGTAGAAGAAAGAAAAAATGTATTTAAACCTTTAAAGCTTTACAATAACTAAGTTTCCTTAAAGCAGTGACTATACAAGCCTTCAGAGAGAACAACGGCAATAAAGAATTATACAGCTTATTATAAAAGCCCTATGGTGCCAAATTTTGCTGGAACAATATTAGATACTTAAACTTCCCAAATCCAAAGTAAATTTGGTGTGACTGTAGCTCAACATTACTGATATGGAATAAGAGGTGAATGGTGGGTGTGTACCTTCTTGCTAGCACCCCCTAAAGTGGGGAAGGCACTTCAGGGCAATAGCTTGACAACTGTTTTGCCAAAAATAACAAAATTTGTATTGTTATTTGGCCTCTAGGAGGCGCATGACCCTAGCTAATTTTGACTAATTTGTCGAGTAGCGCCACCTAGTGAATAACATCAATGCAAAAACTAGCGCTTCACTCACCAAAAATGTTATAAAACAAAGATTAAAAATGTAACACATTGAACAGCATTATTTAGAAGCACAGCAAACAGACAGCTACAGCTCTCAAAATGTTTTGTTTACATTTGATGCCATCTCCTAAAATTCCATTTTGGCACCAAATAGTTGCCATTAGTTGCCTCTAGCAACTTCCTAGCCAATATCTTCCTAGCCAGTATCTCAGACTCTGCATCACATTCTCTGGAAGCATGCCAAATTGTTTGAAATTTTATCCAGGTGGTTTGCTGCACCTGACACACTTTAATTTTGAAATTTGGTATAACGCTCACAATAACTATTTTAAAAGACCACATTAGGTTTATTTATTTTATTCAGATTATGTGGCTCTTACACAGTGTGAACAGTGAGCAGTGAATTTGACTTCTGCATTTAACCCATCTGTCACACCTGTGTACATACACCAAGATCAGTGGGCTGAACAACTACGGTGCCCAAAGGGGCAGCCAGGGGGTTAGGTGCCTTGCCCAAGGGCACTTCAACCATGAATATGGGAGCGGGAAAACATCATTAAAAACTTACTCATTCTCTCAACTTTTCCGGTGATCAAGTTATAAACTGTAAAACAAATATTGCTCTTCATATGTTTGTTTAACTTATTTTAAAACTTAATTTTATTCTTCTACACTGATTTTACTGATTAATTTTTATTGCTTACTTTTCTTTTTACACATTTTATACTTATTTTATCTCCGTAAAAGCACATAGAATGACCCCTGTGTGTGATAATGTGCTATATAATTAAGCTTGCCCTGCCTTAAGGGATGCAGTCCTAGGGATGACTCTTACTGACTCTTCTCGTGTCTTGTTCATGCCAATCTTTGCGAGCATTTTACCACTTAAGTGTGAACTACACTTCAGCAGAGTTCACTGGAACTTCTGGTTCTCTCCTGGGGCTGAGAGAGTGAGTCAAGGTCAAAGTAAAGGAGTGAAGGAGGGACAGGCCTGGGTGGCGGAGCCCAGGCGCCATGACACATCTCTGTCCTGACTTCGTCATGCCGTCCCAGGGGGCCCTGGATCCTCCGCCATTTTGGGACAACTCAACTGCACAGACTGCGGCGTAGCTTCTGCTGGCCTTAGTCACCTCGGACTGGAACATCTCCTGGCTTTGATTCAAAGACCCCAACTGACACTGGCGCACTCTCCTGAAGCTCTGTCCTCATGACTTTCCTGGAGAGTCTCTTAGACACGCCTGAAAACGCAGAGGCGAGACTGTTTTATCCGAATGCATTTGAAATTCTCTTCCTCGCATCAAGCAGCATTGCGTTTTTTATTACCTGCTACCTACAAGGCCTTTATTCCCATGTTTACGTGGCAAATGGCACGTCAGGGACAACGTTGCTGCTTCAGTACAAAGCGCAAGGTTTAGTCATTATTCTTTCTCGACAAACAATACGGCAGTGATATTCTCGCCGCTGTGTAATTTCTCTGATGTCTACATTGCCTGGGTGCACGCCGTTGTTGGGCTGGCAGGAGATGTATCTTATGGGGAATCTCAGCTGGAAAGGACTGCAGGCTGTGGCACTTCATTCCGGGCTGTGTAGTTCGTCTGGATAAAAGGCAATTTCAGAATAATTTTCAGGATGCCACATATAAATGATGGTTTTCTTTCCTTTTGTGTATTTTTCCCCCTAAATAATTAGAGTGATATACATTTACGTAGCGTAGCCATGGGGTGAAACATCAACAGTTCATTACTGACCTTTTTCTCTAAAACAGAAAGCAGCTCCAAAGCCTTTTTGGAATTTATATATGTATTCCTGGCATGGACAGTAAAGAAATACATTTACTTATGTACTTTTTGAGTTTCTGAACTAGGACAGTTACAACGTCAGATTTTCTCTATGTAATTATCATGGCCAAAAGAATTCAAATGAAAGATATTATGGTGATATACATGTATTTGTTTTTCCCACTGTACCATAGCTCCACCACTGGATTTGGAATGTTAAACAGTGAAGGTTCTAGCTCATAACAGTTATAGTTAATGAAGATTTAACATTACAGCCGAAAGGCAATTATCTTTACATTCGCAGATACACTCCAGTGTGTCACACACGCCACAAAAAACATAGAAATTCTGTTTCTCGTGCAACACTGTAGAACAAATCTGTCATTCTGTACAACTATTGGGAACACATGACCCACATCAAAGCTATACCAGGCACCAGGACTAAAGAACAATACTGGCATAGGATTATTCACGGTATTATTGCATGCGTATTAATTCATTGTCCAAACTTATTCTTATTCTTATCTTATTCATTTCGGGTTGGAGCTGATCCCAGCTAAGGTTCGCCCTGGACATGAGGCCAACCCATTGCACACACCATACCTCTGGAAAATTTGAGTATCCAGTCAACCTAAAAGGCAAGCCTTTGGACTATGGGAGAAAACTGGAACAATTGGAAGAAAATCTTTGCATACACGGGGACAGCTTGCAAACTCCAAACAGGAAGACACCTATGGCTGACTCAGGGATTGAATCCAGGATCTTCTAGCGATGAGGCAACAGTGCTAACCACTTTAAATATCATAGTTATGGTCAGTACTGATATATTGCAACATCTCTAGTAAAAAATCTATTAAAATAAACATAAATGCAGAGAAATGTAGATTGGTCAACACCCACCTTGTATCATCACTTGTATAATGTCCACTTTATCAACTCCACTGGCCATATAGGTGCAGCTACAGACTGTAGTCTTTAAGTTTCACATCTGTTGATCTGATCTCCTTTTTACCCCATTCATCAATGACTGTGGTACCTATATGTTTAGTGGAGCTGATAAAATGGGCAATAAGTGTAGAAACAAGGTAGGTGGATCTGAGGAACTGGTGTACATCATAGAGAATAACACAAAGCAACCGGTTCTTAAGTAATGGTGCCTTATTGTCATTTAAGGCACAATAAAAGCTTTGTGAAACTAATATCACAGATGACTCCTTCATGTTTTTACTCCAGTGCACTGAAATTGCCACTGTGATTACTCACAAGCCCTCGTTCTGGTCCACAGCTCTAGTGTCTTCAAGGGAATCCTGACCTGGAGTAGACTGAGCAGTGGCCAGCATTCAGCACTGATAATGATGCTTATCTGATGTGGGGGCATCACTATAGCTCTCAGCTGTCCTGTTCTACACGCTGCCAAGCCATGTCTATGTAGCCACTTAATTGCATTATCTCTTTAAAAAGATAAGGCTAAACGTCGCTCTGAACATCCAGAGGAAGATCAATGGCATTACAGCTCATTCAGGGGTGCCAGAGGAGTGCCCTCCTCTAGCATCTCCATTAACGTCTTCAACATTCCCACTATAGGCATACATCTTATGTACAGCAGCTCATTGTCACAAAGCACCTTTTGCAGAATCCGGGTTCAAGCAAGCCAGTGTCTACAGAGGCAAGTAAAAACCCCCTGCTGTAGGAAGAAACTTCAGGATGAACCAAAACTCACAATGGGAACCCATCCTCCTCTGGTCAAAACAGGATAGCAGTAACAAATTAAATAAATAAACAAACAAACAAATAAACAAATTATTAAAGCCATTGTTTTTAATGAGGTATGAATATCGTAGCTTGACAACTTTCAGCACTGCTCAGTTTCTCTAAGCACCACTGTTGCACTATTAGGCCTTGTCCACACAGATGTCTGAATCGAGTTTTTTTTCTGTCAGGTGATTGCAGATCTAATGCTTTTCCTGCTTTATCTGTACACACAGGCTTTTAAGACTCAAAAAAACATTGGCTGCAGCTTTTTCTTGGTGTCGGATTCTGTTGAAATCTTAATGAGCGTAAAGAAAATGAACGGATATATCCCATGATTGTGCATCAGAGGGTGAACCCAGTAGCGGGTTCAGACCTAAGGGTCAGACCCAATAAAGACAACTGATCCATATTTCGCCAATTCAGTGAAGAATGAACCTCAAACCCCACAGGTTATAAACACTCTGGACTACTTGATTACTGCCCCCCACATGTAAACACACAGACCTACAGTCTGGGCTGCAGGCTGGAGTTGAACAGAGGCAAACGAAATTGAATGTAATGATATATTGAAGTCAATCAAGTGCTGCTACAAACACAGCGTACACACCTAGAAGCTAAGAGCATATTCGTTTTTGCAAGATCACATCCATGTGAATACTGCATATTGCCTCTGTGGATACTGAATATCGCTGCTGTCGGAACAAAACCTTGTATCTCCGTTTTTGTCAATTTTTACAATTTTGAAACGATTTGAAAACACCAGCTGACAAGAACAAAACAAAAGAAATGTTTATCTTTTTACCATTATATTATTTTTATCATTAATTATACATTACATACATTTCTACATTTTTTGGTTACAGACTAATAGAACAAATAGAACAAAAAGTGAGTGCAATTCATTGCATTACTCACCCAGCAATAAACTGTAGCTACATTTAGCAAAATTAATAGCTCTTATATTCTGAGGGTTAAGACGAGTAGATCCAGACTTAATTGGAGCATTAATACAGGAATACGGATTGAATTTATTGATCTAGCATCAATCTAATAATATATTTAATAGAGGGGCATTAATTTTTTATTAGGAAAGTGTAGAAAGGGCAGTACAGTACCCTCCACTCAGTCTTCCTCCTTTCATGGGCATGTTGCATGTGTTAAATTTCACATTCATGTGCGCATCCAATTACTCACGGCACCGAACCGCAGCAATAATTGGCCATCAGAGCACTGCTGATGGGGACAAAATGGCCGGCACGAGTCCACAAAGCAGCTAAACGGCCATTAGAAACCGGAGACGGACAAGCGCAGAAGAAATGTTGAGGTGGGCGGATGTGGGATGGACGTGGCCTGCTGTGATGTTGAATAAATGATGAGATGTGGGTGGTGCTGCTGGCCAGGGCCTGCTGAGCTCGTCGCCGCACTGTCCGATGTGCTATAAAACTGTACTTCTGTGGCTCTTATGAAAAGACATGTTTTCTAGTTCAGTTAATAAGCACCCAGAGCGGTCAGTGGAGCTCTGCTCTGTCGCTTGCTAATTAATTCGAGTGTGCAGTGCAAACAGGAATGACGTTTACTTATGTGCCATAAATTGGGAGCAGAGGATTTCTCGATACACCACAACTGATGCAGAGCCAATCAAATGCTCCCATGCTAGGAGATATTGCACTTGCCTCCCAAAAATAAAAGGCTGTTATGATGCTGCAATACTGGAGATTTCCCCTAGGGTTTAATTATTGAAGATAGGCTCGGCCCCCCCTGCTGAGTCGCTGCTGGCAGACCCTTCTGTCCAGCAGCTAATGTGGTTTGGGAGTGTAAGTACTGCTCTATTGCTTTTCCTGAGCCCTTTTTTCTTCTTTTTTGGCTCCTACAATATAGACACCACAGTTTGTACTACTCACCCAGCAGCAGTGCAAGCATCAGAACAATGGGCATCGTCTTACTGGCCTCTAACCTTATTTTTAATGCGCATAAAAGCTTTCTTGCTCAATGTGACTTAGACATGGCCTTATGCAGTAGAAAAACTCACAGGTACAATATTTTTTCTTAAAATATTAAGCTCAATACCAGATTCGAAAATCAGTGTATTTCTTTTCATTAGACTTGAAATGATGCACAGAAACAATCAGCCACCCAACGTGAACAGTCCTAATTAACGTAAGGAATGCTGCATCAGTTCCTGTCCTTTTCCTGTACTGTCCACCTAACTGCAGGTCTTGCAGAGTGTCCCAGATTTGTAGTAATAAGTACCTAGAAAAGTGAGCCAAAGAAGAACAACTGTTGAATAGACACCCAAGGCTCACTGAAGCATGTGGGGAGTAAAGGCTAGCCTGTCTGGTCTAATCCCACAGAGCAGCTACTGTGGTTTAAAAAGTAAATGCACATCATATAGATGTCAAAAATCTCAGTAAAACTCACACAGCCTCTCCCCAAAAGTTCCTCTATTGTTGAATGAATTTGCTGTGTATCGCTTGAGGTATTGGCTACAGCCCCCCACTACAACTTCTGGTGGTACTGCTCTGTTTCGTCCATTCTGTTAGCTTTCAGAAAACATGTACAAGAGTAGTAGTAATAACAGCAATAATTTAAGTGCTCATATAGTACTAGTAGTAACTGTAGCAATAATGGTAGTATAAGTAGTTCTAGTAGTAGTGGTAATAAAAGTAGTAGTAACAGGAGTAGTACTAGTAATAGTAGCAGCAGCAGTAGTAGTAGTAACAGCAGTAGTACCAGTAATAGTAGCAGCAGTATAAATAGTAGTAGCAGTCATAGTAGTAACTGCAGTAAATAGCAGTAATTATAGTAGTAATAGTAACAGTAGGAGTAATAGTAGAAGTAGTTGAAGCAGTAGTAGTAGTAATTGAAATAGTAGTAGTAGTAGAAGTAGTCGTAGTAGTAAAAATAACAGTAGTAGTAATAGTGTCAGTAGTAATAATAGTGGCAGTAATAGTAGCAGTCGTAGTATCAGTAGTAATAATAATAGTAATTTTGGTAGTAGTAGTAGAAAAAGTAGCAGTTGTAGCAGTAGCATAGGAGTAATAGAAGAAGTAGGAGTAATAATAGCAGTAGTAGTAGTAGTAGCAGTGATAACAGTAGTATTAATAGCAGCAGTAGTAATAACAATTGTACTAACAGTAATAGCAGTAGCATTAGCAGTGATAACAGTAGCATTAATAGTAGCAGTAGTAGTAGCAGTAGTAATAACAACTGAAGTAACAGTAATAGCACTAGCAGTCGCAGTAGTAGTAATAATAGTAGTAGTATTTTTAGTAGTTGTAGATAGACTAAAATGCTACTGTGCCAAGGGTTTATAGACACAATGAAACATGCCAGTATCACTCGGCTTTCCCTGTTGAAAGAAAGACTAAATAAAAACACAGTCTGTCAGCTTTTCTTAAGCTTACGGGATGCTGTTTTTGCAATGGAAATGAAATGATGAAAAACGCTTTGCTCCAGGCCTTACTGTTTTAGGCCCACTACCGACATGGATTACTTCCCCACTGTACAAGTAGAAGTAAAATAGCATCCACGCAATCTCCAGTCCCCCCTCCTCACCCTGCTCACACATACGTTGTTGGTGCGAGAGCAGAGTGTTAGGACGAGGTGCGACCTAGCTAGTGTTTGAGCTGTGTGTGTTGCTTGGTAGCAGTGACAGTGAGAAGGGTATTCTGGGCTAGGCGTGGTGACAGTGGCCTTTCCCCCATGCAGCAGGTGTTGTCTGCTGGCATTTTCACAGGTTGAACCCCTGGCCTGCTCTCAGGCCTCATCAGCATCTTCACCCGAACCCTCCATGTCCCTTCCACTCACTTACCAGCCGCCCCCCACCCACCATCACCCTGGCTACCCAGAAGAGAAGTGACCTGCTCCAGAACCCCTCGTCCTTCAGAGCAACAGATTGAAGGTATTGCTTGACAGGCTTGAACATTAATATTTCATATGCAGGCATAAACATGCGTAAGCCAGTGTAATCCTTACAATAAAGAAGGAATAACACTATATACATTACATTACATTATAGGACAGCTGCCAGTCAGAGCAGTGCATGGAGGGGGGATTAGACTGAAGGGCTATGGATAAACACGTCAGACTCTACCCCAGTGCTTTCATTACCGCCTCATGAATATTTCATCACATATTAAAATAACAATCAGCTGCATGACGTACGATACCTTACACTATCTGATGTGTTCAGGGGGATATTAATAGCAGTGCGAATATGTTCCTAGTCTCATTAGCGTGTAGATAATGAAAATTACATTTGTACCACACCAACGGTACTGCTTTGCGTAATTAGAGCTGTCTACAGCAGCAGTGTATGCAGGCACCGAATTCCAGGCCTGTGACTAAAACTAGCATATAATGAATCTGCCCGTCTGCCATCAGGGCGGAACCCGACGAGGTCTACTCAGAAGAGTCCCAGAGAAGACACTTTGGAGACTCGTGACTTTATTTTCCACCCTATGTTCACATGCATTACTCTGGACACTTATCGATTAGAGTCAGAATGAAGAGAAGAAAAATCAATGACTTTTACATGAATGCACAACAAGCAGATTCTGCCCTTCCCCATAGCAGGACCTGTGGAGGCTTCCCACGAGACCGGAGCCGTCGCACTGCTGATTGGTGGAGCCTGTGATGAGGGCATGTAAGGTGGGAACAGGCTCTCTGATAACCTAACATAGAGCGAGAAAGAGAGAGAGAATGCTCTGAATTAAACGGATTAAACTGAGATTTCATATCTTCGAAGAATTAGGGTTGATGGTGGCTTAAGGTCTGTGAAAGAGAAGCACTGAAGCTAAAAATTGTACATAATCAGCCATAACATTAACACTACCTGCCTAATACTAAGTACGTCCCCCTCTTGCTGCTAAAACAGCTCTGACTGTGGTGCACTGTGTGTTCTGACCCCTTACTGTTAGAGTCAGCGTTCACATTTTACACCACAGTAGCTATTCTGTGGGATCAGACCAGATGGGTTAACTTACTCACCACATGCAACAGTGAGCCATTTTACCTATTCACTGGTTGTCCTTCCTTGGGTGACTTTTTGTAGTTACTAACCACTGCATACCTGGAACACTCCACAAGTCCTGCCCTTTTGAAGAGTCGTCAAGCCATCACAGTAATTCCCTTGAAAAAGTAGCTCAGATCCTCATGCACATCATGTTTATAAACTGACTGTTCACTTGCTGCATAATATTTACCCCCTCTGACAGGGACCACTTTAAAGAACTAGATAGTCACTGTGCTAACATTATGACTGACTGATGTATCTGAGTCTTTAATGTCAATTTTATGCCTCCTTTGTTGAAATATAACCACCT
This sequence comes from Arnoldichthys spilopterus, assembly GCA_037974385.1. NCBI lineage: Eukaryota > Metazoa > Chordata > Actinopteri > Characiformes > Lepidarchidae > Arnoldichthys > Arnoldichthys spilopterus. Next base: position 33,317,466 of record JBBPDA010000001.1, read on the forward strand.
TTTATCTGTAGGCACTGTATCAAATAGGATATACTTGTGCAAAAATTAAGTAAATTTTATTTATAAAGGACTTTATATGTTGTCATAAAGCAGGTTAACGAAATTCAGGTCCATGCCCCTAATAAGCAAGCCGCAAGGGCGACAGAGGTGAGAAAAGAAACCATGAGAGGAACCAAGATTCAAAACCCATCTTCCTCTGGTCGACCTGGGATAGCAATAACAAACACTAGGCAGCGGTGGCCTAGTGGTTAGGACATTGCCCTTGGACCTGAAGGTCGCAGGTCCCGGCCCTGGCACTACTGGATTACCCTTAAGCAAGGTACCACTACACTGCTCCCCGGGCACTGATAGCTGCCCACTCCTCCACAAGTACACGTTAAATGCAGAGGTCACATTTTGTTGTGGTGCTTGAGTGTGTTCACAATGACAAATACTCACTTTCACGAAAGAAAAAGGAAATAATCTTCTACATGCAGCTTCAGCTAAAAGCTATAAAGCATATAAAGCATAAGGAGATGGTCAGTGGTAGCTGAACTAGTCTGAGGCAGGTGACCAGGAAGCCCTAATGATGGGTGTTCTGGTGGAAGGTACAAGAGGGACACGATGACTGTTGAATAAGTAAGTGAACCTTAGGGTTTCTCATACGGGATTCTCTTCAGCAGGAGTGAGTGGGTTCCAGCAGTAAGAACACCAACCCGAAGTAGGGCATCAGGATGAATAAAGGTGGTCCAGATATCAGGATCAACAATGCACTTAGCCTAACACTCACTTTTTAATTTGTAACAACATATCTGGTTAAAAAAAAACAAAAAAACGACAGGTTGTTCCCCTGACAAATAGACCATCCATGCTTCACTTTCACGTCTCTACTTTTGCCATTTATCATCATTCACTACTGATTGAAAACAAACCAGCAGAGCTGTGGCTGGACTAGAAAAGCAATACCAGTCCACCTCAGGACTATACTCAGTCACTTGCCACTGCGAGATCAAACGCTTACCATCATCTGTGTGTGGGCATGTGCATCTAAGGCTCTTATTAAAGCTCATTAGCTCTGCATGTCTCGGACATGCCTGTCAGCGGCTAATTGCTCCCCTCTTTAATGATTATATAAACCTGTCACACGCCAGCCCCTCTCTACTGTACCGTACGTGTGTCCCCATCCCGTCTCCATGTTAATGGTGAGCAGTGTATTAGTAATCTCTCGTGCACAGGCACCGCCGCCCTGCTAATCCAGCTTTGAGGGCGGCCCCATTGTGGCAGGGAAGCCCAGCTGTGGCTGACTCACCACACTTAGACCTATTAGCCTTTCTCATTAGCAAGCACGGGCTAGAGCCACGCACGGACAAGCGTGATGGTGGGTTGTCTTGTTAGGCAACAAGGAGCTGCCACGTTCACACTGCCCCCACCATGACGCAGAAAAGGCAATTAAAGTTTTAGCACTGACCAATGGTAGCCCAGGACAAACCAATAGTTTAGGGGAATCTAATTCACACTGCGCAAATCTAACTTTGCCAATTTTACCCTGAGTACCCTGTTAATGGGCGGTCTCAAAATATATCGGATTATAATTTTTTGACAGTTTTGGTATATATCACGGTGTACATAAATGTGAAATGTAACAAAAACAAGTGATTTAACTGATCGTGTTAACTCTTTAATGGCCAAAAACAATTTTTTTTTCTTTGCATTTCTTTAGGGCAGTAATAACAATAATGCTAATTTTTTATTCAGCAACCCCATTTGTTTTTTAAACATAAGTTTCTATCAAACAGTTGAGATTTTATCTTAAAACTACATCATCTTGATGCAAAGTCAGTGATGTCATTATGAGAAAGCTCCCTATATAGGGCACTAGTTAAGTCACATCAGAGTGACCTTTACATATAAATAATGTACTATACATCTACAAGATGCCATGTCTGAATAATATGAGTCTGAACCAAGGATCTAGTCTTTGGTACAAGTCTGAGTCAAGTCTCTAGTATCTGAGGTACGAGTCTGAGTCTCTGGCATGCAAGTTCAACACAGTTGTTGAGTCTCTGAAGTGGGAGTCTGAGTCAACTCTCTGGGGTGTAAGTCAGAGTCTAATCTTGAGCCTCTGGGGTGCGAGTCTGGGTCAAGTCTCTGGAGCGCAGGTCTGAATCAAGTGTCAAGGCTCTGGGTGTAATGATCGTGGCTGTTTATGGAAGCAAATGCAGCTTGACTGGGATTCAAAGGTTTTAATAAAAATAAAAAGAACACACTGAGACAAAGCTAGGGAAAATAAACACGAGTGAACGAACACACGGATCAGGACACGAACTCAACGACCACGACATACATACATAAGTATAAACAGACAACCGACAGGGACTAAGGAAATCACGTGAGACTAAATAGTAAACACAAATGAACCACAGCTGACAAGGGATGACGTGGGGCTAGAAACAGCTGACGGGGGCGTGGCTTAAGACGAGACCAAACACAGACACGTGGAACACACGAGGGGCGTGGACGTTACACTGGGGTGTGAAACTCTGTGAATTGAAATTGGGTTGAGTGATTGACGTGTGAGTCAAGTGTTGAGTCTTAATTGACTCTGGGATGTGAGTCTGAGTTGAGACTCATATCTCTGGGGTGGACGTCTAAGTCAAGTGTTAAGTCTTGGGGTTTGAGTCTGAGTTGAGTCTCAAACTTATGGGATGTGAGTCTCTGAGGTGCAAAACTGACTTAACTCTCAAGTCTCTGGGGTGGGGGTCCGAGTCAAGTCTCAAGTCACTGGGGTACGAGTCTAAGTCGAGTCTCTGGGATGTGAGTCCAAGTTAATCCTCAAAAAATATGCTATTTGTGCTTTTGTCAGTAAAATAAAGGTTTATGTGCACTTGACAATGTGCAGGTTTTGGATTTTCTTGCATTTTACAGAATGTTATTTACTTATTCATTTCTCTATCTGTTTGCCAAACCATCTCGCAACCGAGCTTCAATCAGCGAGGGAGTGAAAAGCGACAACATTGAGGGACGATGTGGTTTTTGCTGGAAAACCGTGTTCCAATGCCGGCTTGGCTAGCGGATGCAGGCAGTTTCAGTCAGGCCCAGATAAATGGACTCTGACGGAGGATGGCAGTGCGTGACCTTGAGGGGTACACGGGCAGATAGAAGTGCGATACACTGGAGTCATGCGTCCCTGGGCAGCTGTCTCCACCTCCGTCCCCGGCAGACTGGCGGCCACAGGAGCCGACTTACGTAACACGTGAATCAGAGTGCTCTCTTCTGCCTCCTGGTCAAATTAAAGGCATGCGGGCCCTCATGCATGCATGATTGGCACGTTCTCACTGGCTTTCACTGGGAGGAAGCAGGGCGCATTAACATAGTGCCACTCTGCACGAGCGGCGACGGCGTTACATTAGGCTAAATAAACAAGAGCGCGGTTCTCTGGAGAGTGCCATTAAACAGGGCTCTGTGCTTGAAACGGCACACTCGAGCAACAAGGACCACCGTCAGCAACCTATAGCTGACTGCGTGCGCACACACACACACATACGCAGACGCACACTTTTGCTGCACACAGGAAGTGCTCTCCTTCGGGCGCGCGTTTTGCAAATTGAACGTCTCCTTTCAAGGCAGAATTAAGCTGGTGGTTCCGCTCTGATAAATAAACCCCCGCTAGCTCTTAAATTCATTTCACTGAAAGAAAAGAGACGGGACACAGAAAGAAAGAGAGGGATAGAGGTAGAGAGGGGGGGGGAGAAAACTAAGGAAAGAAACAATATACTAACTACTGCAGCTGTTCTGCTCAGCCGCTGTGCTTAGAAGAGCAATAATAAGACAGCTAATTATTAACAGTCTCTCTCTCTCTCTCTCTCTCTCTCTCTCTCTCTCTCTCTCTTTCTCTCTCTCTCTCTCTCTCTCTCTCTCTCTCTCTCTCTCTCTCTCTCTCTCTCTCTCTCTCTTACGCATTCATCTGGTTCCCCCTCCGTATGTGAGAGCACTCTGTAAGAGTGCGCTCTCCAGCAGAGCAACCAAAGCCTCTTATGTGCGCTACACACTCAGGGTTGGCTGCCAAGGTTATCCAGCAAAGAGCACACACACACACACACACACACACACACACAGTAGTCTCAGTCCCAGTTCTGGAACCCTAAGCAACACTTAACTTGGCCCATGTCCCCAACACACACACACACACACATCAGTGTAGAGATGTTAGCATCAGAAGGTACTTTGGTATGTTTACATACTTTGAAAAGTTCACACAACAAAACCTTACATCATCTTGAGGCAAAGTCAGTGATTCATCATGAGAACGCTCCTAATATAGGGCACTAGTGAGGCCACTTCATAATGACGTCTACATAAACAATGCACTATACAACTACAGGACGCTGCGTTCGAAAAACGTCTGAACCAAGGGTTCTGTTGGGTCTCCGAAGTGCAAGTCTGAGTCAAGTCTCTGTGGTGCAAGTCTGAGTCAGATCTCAAGAGACTGGGGTGTGAAACTCTGTGAGACTGGGTCAAGTTCCTAAGTTGCGAGTCTGAGTGAACTCTCTGAGGCGTGAGTCTTAGTTGAGTCTCTGGTGTGTAACAGTCAGGTGTTGAGTCTTAGGGGTGCGAGTCAGAGTCGAGTCTCAAATCTCTAGGGTGGGAGTCTGAGTCAAGTGTTGAGTCTCCAGGGAACGAATATGACTCAAGTGTTGTGTCTTGGGGGTCAGGGTGAAGTCCATGTTGAGTCTCAAGTCTCTGAGATGGGAGACTTAGTTGAGTGTTGAGTCTCCAGGGTCTGAGTGCCTGTCAAGTTCTTAAGTCTCTGGGGTGGGAGTCTGAGCTGAGTGTTGAGTCTCCAGGGTGCAAGTCTAAGCTGAGTGTTAAGTGTTGGGGGTGCAACTCTGATTCGACTATCTGGGATGTGCGTCCAAGTTGATTCTAAAGAAAGTCTCTGGGGTGAGAGTAAAATGCTGAGTGTTGGGGGAGCGAGTCTGATATGAGATTAAAAGTGAGTGCGAAAATCCCATTATGCCTTGTTCACATTACCTGATTATGAAAATGGCCTGATCTCTGTACTGTTCACACTACACAACCTCAAGACTTCTGATCACAAGTCAGACAGTAGTGTAGTGTGAAGAGGGTGGCGACAGGACATCATCAACTTCAGCACGACTGGTCCATACAAAACAACTGTCACAAAAAGTCATGCGAGAAATGATGCTACACTGGCGCCAAGGTTAGTGCCAGGCACTGCAGTGTACACACGTACACTTGTCAAGTTCTAATGCCAATGCTTTTATTGTAGAAAATTCAGTCTGACATAACTGGAGCTCTTCACGCAGTAAACACTCTGTTTAAAGTAAAAATGCATCTTACAAGACATCTTACAAACGGATGATCAGTCTGTAGCTTTTGCAGCAAGTATGCTAGCTAATATAATAGCTAATCCAGCTGGATTTTTAGAACGACAGCAAGGTAACGAGATTAACTACTGCACATCTTTCTGCAGAACACATTAAATATACTTACACAATTCTGACTTCAATCCTGAAACCGCTCTGACTGTGGTGCACCGTGTGTTCTGACCCCTTTCTGTCAGCGTCAGCATTTACTTTTTAAACTACATCCTGCATCCAGCACATCAACTTCAAGATCTGACTGTTCACTTGCTGCCTAATAAAGCATATGCTATTGTAATAAAAGAACTAGACAGGTATTGTTATTCACTTCACCTGTCAGTGGTGTTGTTATGGCTTTCAGTCATCTAGCCATCACAATAAAGCCATTGTTAAAGTGGCTCAGATCTTTATGTTCGTCCATTTTTCCTGCTTCCAGCACATGGACTTCAAGAACTAACTGTTCACTTGCTGCCTAATATCCACCCCTCTTTCTGTCTGTGTATCTTTCTGTACTGTTTTTCTTAGTGGTTCTGGGGTGGAGTAATAGGTGCAATGGGAGGATCCGGTGCACACAGTCCAGGAACAGAAGTTGTAGCAGGATAGTAGACCGAGTGGGCAGGAGATGCCGTTTCCCAGGGCTTACTACATGCACACAGGTCCCATGTCCCTGCAGGTCTCCTTCAGCCTATAAGGACAAGCATACACACACACAGGCCTGTCCATCCTCTCAACCATCTGAGACTTGAAGGAAATAAACAAGCTGGAGATGGATGAGGAATGACTTAAAAGCTCTTACCATAATCTGCTTGAACATGTGTGTGTGTGTTTGGTGTGTGTCTTTGGTGTGTGTGTGTGTGTTTTGGTAAACAACACTGTTGTCCCAGCTTTGTGTCAGGTCATTGTTTCTTTACTGTTTCAATGTCACCCCTTCACTTCACCTGCCCCCATCAAACAACAGCTCATCACAGTGTGTGTGTGTGTGTGTGTGTGTGTGTGTGTGTGTGTGTGTGTATGTGTGTATGTCTGTGTGTGTCTGTGTGTGTGTGCATCAACTTGACAGCTCTGTATTTCTCAGTTCTCTCGTAAGTCCAACAGAAGACTCAAGGACAGGTCAGGCCCGATGCACGGTCACCACTCGAGTGGCACTCATCTTATTTATCACCCACAGTGAGATTACTGAGGCTGTGCTGCTCTGCTCTAGCCCAGAGAGACAGCAGACACATCCAGCCTCAACTGGAGCACTCTGGTCCTCGCTGACCAATCACAGCCAGGTTATGTTAAGTTACCAGCCCTTTCACAGATGAATCGTACCTGTGGCAGCGAGCTTCAGCAGCAGGCTGCTTTTACATCCTAAATCGATGCAAAATCCTTTTGCCATTTCTATAGATAGTGGTTCATATGCAGTGATCAGCCATAACATTAACACCACCCACCTAATATTGAGTAGGTCCCTCATGTTGCTGAAATAGCTCTGACTGTAGTGCACTGTGTGTTCTGACCCCCTTCTATCAGAGTCAGCCTTCAGTTTTTAAACCACAGTTGCTCTGTGGGATCAGACCAGAATGGCTAGTCTTCACTCCCCACAGTGTATCCTGGGTACCCATGACCCTGTCGCTGGTTCACCACTCCACAAGACCTGCTGTTTTGAGATGCTCAGACTCAGTCATTTAGCCAACACAATAAGGCCCTTTTCATCATGGCTCAGATCCTTAAGCTTGCCCACTCTGTAAGAGCACCTGTTATGTATACACAGCCACACTGCCTTGCATTGCTCCTCACACATAAGCTATTTGTACATTTGTTATTTGAACATCTGTCTAGTTTGCACTATGCCAGTTTACATACATTCTATATATTTTCTGTATCTAAATACAACTACACATTCTGTATCTACCTATATTCATGTCAAATCATTGTTTATTGTCACTTCCTCCACATACAGTTAGCACAGTACATTACGTACATTACATTACAGTACGTGCCTTGAGGACCACGGTGCTACATGAAAAGACAGGACCACAAAAGCTACACATGTTACAGTATAAAGTGTGTTTATAATGTGCAGACATTGCAGGACTGTGCATAGATAGACAGTTACAAATGAATACAGTGCAGCAGGAACCAGTGCACAGTTATGGCTCCACCAGGAGCAAACTAGCAGGTTGCGCAAAGATGCAACAATGTTACGAAGAGAAGAACATGACATAGGAAGTAGGAAGAAAGAATATAAGTATAGTGTGGCACAGTGGTGCAGTGGTTAGCGCAGGGTCCTGGGTTCGATCCCCGGGTCAGCCATGGGGGCCTTTCAGTGCGGAATTTGTAAGCTCTCCCCGTGTTTGCTCCGGTTTCCTCTCACTGTCCAAAGGTGTGAGTGTGTGTGTGTGTGTGTGTAAGAATGGTTGTCTGTCCTATGATGGGTTGGCCTCCTGTCCTGGGTGAACCCTGGGCCCATTGTCAGCTGGGATTGGCTCCAGCTTCCCTGCAACCCGAAATGGATGAAGCAGTTTGGAAGATAAGTGGATATAAATATTTAGTATAGTGTGTATATATTGTATTTTGTGTGTGTATACTGTTTATTGCTGATTTACATATACATATGCATGTGTGTGTGTGTGTTTGTGTGTGTGTTCAATCTATTTTCTTTCTCTAGCTAGTTTTCATTGCACAAGTGTACCCTGAGTGTTCCGGGCTACATTTCCCTACACGCTGTACTTGTATAACTGTGAGTGTGACAACTAAACTGCTTGAATTATCATGAATCACCCATTTCCTGCTTCTGTCAACATCAGGTACTGAGTGTTCACTTCCTGCCTGTTAAACCCACCCCCCTGACAGGTGCCATCGTAAGGAAATAGCTAGACAGTCAAAGTTATTCAGTTCACCTGTCAGTGGTCTTAATGTTATGGCTGATCAGTGTCATTTAAATATGGATAAATTATAATAATCGATCGTATGTACTTTTTTGCACACTTGAAAAGCGTGTAAGAACACATTGTGTTCTTGTTCACGAGGGGATATTTTATCCGCACACTTCTTTGCCATGACACTGTTGTTCACTGGAAGACAATCAGCACCAGCAGCACAGATCTGATTCCGGAGCTTTGTCCCTGAATGAGCCCAAGCCAACTCTGGCTTCATATGTGCACAGCTGTGTCAACAAAAAACACACTGACAGCCCCTGCAGTAAACTGATTACAGCAAGTGTGTGTGTGTGCATAATAGCCGGTGAGCAGAAGGCTTATGGGAGTACAGTATGTAAATTAGAGGGTCCCAAGGTTGACGGGGTGGGTTTGAGGGGGAGAATGGTAATTAAAGGCTTAATGGTGGATTCGAGCCAACGTGATGCAGGTAAAGGTCTTCAGGATACAGCTCCTGGCACAGCAGCAAGCAAACATCTGTGGTAAGATTTTGATTTGATTTGCAATGAAAGCAAGCCATGTCACTGCTCTCTGCCTTTTTATGTATTTGCCCCCTCCTGAGATCCCTCATTTCTGACTCTCTTACAAAATGTAGTGAATGACAAGGAGAATATCAGGAAACGAAACAACCCTTAAACAACCTTTTCACTGAAGGAAAAACATTGTGCAACACTTCTGTTACCTGTGTGAAAAAGCCATTGCTGAATTGTTTTAATTCAGAGGATGCGCCAATCAGCCACAACACTGAGTAGATTCCCCTCATTCTGCTGAAACAGCTCTGACTGTGGTGCACTGTGTGTTCTGACCCCTTTCTATCAGAGTCAGCATCATTTTCTAAACCACAGTAGCTCTTCTGTGGGATCCGACCACACATACTAGTCGTTACACCCCACATTCGTCAGTGTGTTGCCACCTAACCCAACTGCGCTTGAGCTTCAGATCACAGACTGATGACCGGACATTCTGCTACAGGAGAACAAAAAAGACTGGCAAGATATCTTTGCCCTGATGTAGCAGAGCATCCCCACACTATTGCACTACCACCAGCATGTTTGACAACTAATGTAATGCACATACACCAATTAGCTTCCACATGAAACCACTGGCAGGTGACATGAGTAACATTGATAATCTTGTTACAGTGGCACCTGTCAAGGGGATGAGATACATTAGGCAGCAAATAAACAGTCAGTTCATGAAGTCGATGTGTTGAAAGCAGAAAAATGGGCGATCTGAGGGACTTATTGTGATGGCTAGTCGACTGAGTCAGAGGATCTCCAAAACGACAGGTCTGAGGGAGTGTTTCAGGCATGCAGTAGTTAGTACCTACCAGAAGTGATCCAAGGAAGGAGAACTGGTGAACCAGCAACAGGATCATGAGCACCCAAGGCTCACTGATGCATGTGGGGAGTGAAGGCTAGCTCGCCTGTTCAGATTCTACAGAAGAGCTAGCAATAAATGGAATTTAGGAATTGAAAAATTGTCATGTAAAAATAAATGTAATTCTGTTTTTACTTTGTGTGAACCTCAAGAACAAATATAGAAAAATATTAAATAAACGTCAGATATAGATTTTTTTTTTCTCCCTTAACTAAAATTTGCCCTTAAAGGACTTTGCCCTTCACTCGACCTGCCTGGCATTGGTCCTTAAACAGTGTTTAGAAAGAGAGAGAGAGTGGGAGTCTATTTTTACCCTGCCGGTGGCTGTTGTGTGAGCATCCACATAAACGTGTCCCTAATAAGATCCCAGTAGGGTTTCTCAGCAGCTCCACGCAGTGAGCCTGCATACTGTCAGCAATGACAGAGCACTGCGTAAGGCAAGAAATCGCACACACACACACACACACAGCAGCAGCAGCATGGAAACAGCCATTTACAGCTGAAACACACAAAAACATGTATATCAGTCCTGCAAATGAGACTTCTACACTTATTAAAGGTACAAGCTACTACTGCAGTAATTAACAGTGACTGAAGGTGTCAAATGAATAAACATGACTGCATTATTCACACACCCTTCCTTCTTCAGCTGGTTACAATTTTTGCTTTTATGAAAATACCAGCTTACTAGTGTTCTGCAGGTTCACCTGTTTACACGTTTAAAGTAGTAGTAGTATAAAGTAGTAATAGTCTGGACTTGAGATGTTATTTCTATTGCCTTGGACTTCTCTCACTCTTGGCCACTGGTATTTCTTTCCTTTTACCTATTTTCCCCCAAATGTATTATTTAAGCCAGCTTGTTCTGGAAATGTGCACTGTAACCAATCATATTCTTGCCATCGGTCCACATGCTCTGCACATGATGCATCCATGCTCATCATTTTCAAGCATTTGGATTTTTGACTTGGACTAGAACCTCTTTGGGCTCAATCCTCTTTGGAGTCCGCCTACACTTGAACTCAAACCTCCTTAGACTCAGTTCTCTTTGGACTCGGCCTTGACTTAGACTCAAACCTTTTTGACATCAACTCTAACTTCTTTGAACTCAACCTTGACTTGGACTAGAACCTCACTGGGCTCATGCTTCTATGGAGTCGGCCTTGACCTAAACTTTAACTTCTTTGGACTCAATACTGACTTGACTTTGGACACGACTGGTCCTGGTCTTGGACTTGACTGCAGCCCTGTATCTGAATGATAAAATATTCACTCTGCTGCTATTATGGTACACATTTAAAGTCCATCCTTCCATATTGCATATTCCTGAGTGAAGAAGGGTGTCTATGGGCTATAGGATTGTGGTGAGAGGTCAAAATATCCAATATTATTTATTAATATTGTTTTCCCTGCCTGCTTGTGCAAGGTGTTGGGATCATAACTTAAAAGACATTTAAGAGGCAGAGCAAACATTCTACAAGAATTTTACCTTTTGAAAGATTTGATATTATCAACATTGCTGAAAATGAAAAGGAATTTACAAGACAAGACAAAACAGCAATAATGAACATTCTCTTTCCTTGGATCACTTTTGGTAGGTACTAACTACTGCATTCCTGTAACACTACACAGGACCTGCCATTTGATGCTCTGACTTGTCTAGCCATCACAGTAAGGCTCTTGGCAAATTGGGTTAGAACTTTACATTCACCCGTTTTTCCTGCTTCCAACACATCGACTTCGAGAACTGAGTGATCACTTACTCAATAAAAATATATTACCCCCCAACAGGTGCCATGGTAATAAAACAATTTGACAGTCAATTTGTCATAAAGTTATTGCAGATTGGTGCATAACCCACTGTAAAAAATGACACTCGACAAGTAACCAGTGCAGGGGCTAAATGGGGCATATTATGTATTATTATTATGTATGTATTATAAAACAAAGTGCACAGTAAAAAGTAAAAAAAAAATAAAAACAGCTAGTGGAGCTTTGTCTGAGCCTGGTCTGTGCCGGAGGCTCAGCAGGCTTATGACAGAACTAGAGTCTCTGCCCTGCACCGAAATCCAGGGTTGTGCAAATACACCAACTCTACGATGAATCACCAGGCCTGTAATCCAGGGCTGTCCCTGAACTGTCCCCAGTCAAGGACAACTGGGCAGGGTAACACTGAGCTATCACCAAAGAGTACACACTCACCTCTGCACATACACAACTGTCATGAACCCTCATGCATATTAAAACCTGGTCATTATGATATTATGATTTCCATCCATGGTGGTGCTGCAAGCGTCCATGGCCAGAAACCCAAGACACCATTGGCCTCGCTCTCTGTGGATAGGCGGGATGGTCCTCCCTCTCCCTCCATTACTCAGGCTTGGCAGTTCACCTCCAAGCACATTAAGTGGTCCAGTGATGTTGCTTTAGTGGCAGTAATTGTACTTCAGGGGACTTCTAGTAAGTGGGTGGAATTGGAGATGGCTAAATTGGACAAAAATATAAAAAGAATCTAAAAATAATAATAATAAATGTTTGGCGGGTGTGCCTCACTGTTGTGTGGGCTATGGGTTGCAATATATGGGCAAAATACCACATTTGCTTATATGCACTATGTCTTGTAATGCCAAAGCCATTATTGGTGAGCCATTGATGTGACATGGGTAAAAACGCACATGCTTTATTTTAGCAGCAAATATGTTTAAGAGTCCAAGTCACGTCTCTGAGGGTGTCAAGTCTGTGGGATTTGAGGTTGGGTCGAGTCTCACATTTCTGTGGTTTGGATTTGAGAGGCGCAAGCTCAGGTCAAGTCTTGAGTCTCTGAGGGGCGAGGCTAAAACAGTCTTTGGGTTTTGGAGTTTGAGTCGAGTCTTGAATCTCTGTGGTGCGAGCCTAAGTCAATCCCACTGTGTTGTGAAACCGAGTCAAGTCTTAACTCTCTGCAGTGTAAGTCTGAGTCAAGTCTTAAGTCTCTGGGGTTTGAGTTTGAGAGTCTGAGTCGAATCTCTGGGTTGCAAGGCTGAGTCAAGTCTTTGGGGTTTAAGTTTGAGTTAAGCCTCAAGTCTCTGAAATGTGAGTCCAGTCAAGACAGTCAAGTCTTGAGTCTCTGGGGTGGAAGAAGCAGGTGCTCACCTATACCCTTCCTAGCACTATGTGCTGGGGAGACCTAGAAAGTGGTACCCTAAGATCATACCCTATGTCACCCCACCCCTTTTCTGCTTAACCCTTCAACATGTGGTGTCACACAGTTGTGCCACTGACCAGCATGATTTGGGACATTAAACACTGAACATTCTAATGCGTTTAATCTCTATACTCAACAAAACTTAATGTGAGTTCAGTGTTACAGTCAATATGAGGTCGTCTTTACACTCACCGCGTTTATAATATCACTGTCACGTAGGCCGATATTGTGATAATTCCTGATTCCAGTACTAGCACACTCAAAAACATTTCCACAGGGTCATGAAGGTACCCACAATTACTCTTCCCACCAACCGCCAGTGAATTATCTCTGGACCGTCCTGTAAAAGCAGATGGGGAACACTCGGGGTCACAGGTTTCCATGTGCTAGCAACGTTCTGCGCTTTCCATAAATCAGACAGCCACAGTGAGAGATTAGGGACATGCACTCAGGATTTAGGCAGCACACTTCCTCGACTGTATGCCTGCATGTGTGTGTGTAAGGGAGAGGACAAGGGCACGGTGAAATTCGACCCAGCCCTAGGTTGATCGATAGGAGGAGCATGAGCACCTTCCAGCCCTCCTGATCTGCATTTAATTCACACTTTAATTCCCCTTTATTTTAACAGGGGATTATGAGCTTATAATAGAACGGCTTCAGCCTTATCCATGGGGGGATGTGGGGGTACTGAGAGATGATGCAGTTGCCCACACCCTGGCAGCCTGCCAGGAAGTACAGTCCTAAGGTGGTGAGAAGTGTCACACTGAGGGGGGGATGGGTGAGGCCAGATGGCCACTCCAAGAGGCTGCTGCTCCACCCACAGTATGCTAGATGGGGAGTCATCTACAGCCAGAGTAGTAGAGCTTCATCTTCAGCTGTATCCGCTGTGTGAAGACCGGGAGGTGTGTGTGTGTAGCCCCGGTGATAGCTCTGTTCATCTACAGCCTGCTCCCCTGGCTTCACATAGCATTTATCTTTGTGCAATACACTGTCCCGTGTGAGCCACAGTGGAGGAGAGATTACTGCACGCACACACTCACTCACACACACACACACACACACACACACACACACACACACAATAAACAGTGTTGATAAAATATATTTGTGGGGTATTTTAAAAATTTCTATAGTATTCAATAATGGAATAAATTAATAATAATAATAATAATAATAATAATAATAATAACAAAAACATCATAATCATCTTCTTCTTCTATGATTATCTTTTAAATTATTATTATTAGCTGTAGTAGTACTAGTCATAACAGTAGTAGTTACTATTTAGTTACTTAAAATTAAATAAATAAATGAAAGCATGTCAATTCTGCTGCTCTACATGTAAATGTGACTATATAAAAAATCTTATTATTCATATTCATATTATTATTATTAACCTCAGTGACCAAAAGAGAATAATATCTTTTAAACAAATCTGCAAAACATTGATATGAACACAATAACAACAACATAATAATAATAATAATAATAATAATAATAATAATAATAATAATACATTATTTTAAAAAAGCACAGTACAGAACAGTGACACAAACTTTAAAAATTGAGTAAATAAAAGTTAAAAAAAAAAAATCCTTGTGAGCACCAGCTGAATGTTCCCACATTATAAAATGTATAGTTTTTCCAATTATAATGCCATATTTGGCACACACACACACACACACACAGAAGTGTGACACATGTGAGGTACTGAAGTACATGTATTGTGCCTGGGAGGCGGAGCAGCAGTGGTGGTGGTGGGGGTGGGGCTGCTGTGGTGGGCCGCTATTCATTTTCAGAGCTGCCGATTGGGGGGTTGGACCTTAATGGAGTGAGGGTGGCCGCACAGAGCGGCTTAATTGTTTGATTGATCGGCCAAACCTCTGGGCATATTTCTAAGGCCGTCCCTGCCGATCAATGAGTCAATGAGGGCCTAGCGAAACGGATCGTTTGAGCGGGGCTAGAATTCAATTAACAAGGGGTCCACCTGTCCCCCTGCCAGGAGTCTATTACACCATCTGAGAGCCCCTCCCCCACTCAGCCATCTTCCCTCTGCCCCCACATTGCCACTAACCCTCCCCACCTAGGCCCAGAGGCAGTGAGGTGTGCTGGGGCGGCTTTATTAGATTGGTAACAGACGCTACATAGTGTATCGGCCACAAATTGAGTTAGTTTCCTAATCTGTCATTTAAACAAATTATCCTGGGCTGTGATGCATCAGCAGTATTGCTGCTGCAGTCCTGAGGCTGGATGGGGGGAAAAAGTGAGAGTGGGAGAGTAGGGGTGCTAATAGAGACACAAGAGAGACTGACACTTTGGCTGTGAGTGTAGAAAGGAGAGATAGAGAGCAAGAGTGAGGTGCTGGGGGGGTTTGACAGCTAAAGTGAAGGCTAAATTCTCATCTAGCTTCTTAAATTGAAAACAAGAAAAGAAGGAAAACCACAAAGTGGCAAATCAATGGTCCTTTCTTGAACTCTGAGCTAGGGCACTTACTCTGGAATGAGTGCCTGGGAAATGTTAGTCAGCACACGAACAGTCAGTTCTTGAAGTCAGTAGGTCTTGAGACAGGGCATCTCCAAAATGGCAGGTCTTGTGGAGTGTTCCAGGTATGCAGTAGTTAGTACCTACCAAAAGTGATCCAACGAAGGAGATCCAGTGAACCAGTGGCAGGGTCGTGGGCACCCAAGGCTCACTGATTCCTGTGTGGTCAGATCCAACACAAGATCAACTGGGGTTTAAAAAGTGAATGCTAAAGGGGTCGGAACACAGTGCACCACAGTCAGAGCTGTTTCAGCAGCGTGAGGGACCTACTCAATATTCGGCAGATGGTAATAATGTTATGGCTGATTGGTGTATGTAGACATTGCCCAGGAAATTTGCTGTTTTTAGCCACTGAATGACTGATTCTGTAGGTGGTATAAATATTCATTGCTTGGAACAGATGGAAAATGAGCAGGACTGTGCTGTAGCTTTACGGAATGTCCAGCATTGACCGCCATGTTAGAAGGGTTTTTCGCCCTCTAGGGCTCTGTGTCAGTCATGTGACTGAAGACTATGTATTGCGCCGGTCATCTGGAGAACTGGCTAATGGTGCTGTATAGACAAATCCAAATGGGAGATGAAAAGCACACAGAGTCAGGGGTCAGGGATCCATGAGATATTATGGCATGAGATGAAGCCCATATAGGCCAATAAAGACGCCCAATGCGCAGCCTCATTTCACAGAATCTACAGCCTATTAGCAGCTTTTAAACGCATTAAAATTTTATATCCATTCGGTCGACCTTGGGCAGCAGGCTGCATTTTCACCTGAAGGACAATACCATGTGAGCTCGATGGGAGGTAACCTGAACTCGACTAAGCATTGGGAAAACCAGACCTGTGTAGCTTGCTAATATCAGAATGATTTGTGGCTGGATGAAGAGGGAGCCCAGGCTGCTTCACAGGGAGGATGAAAGATTTGCCTCTATGCTTCAGAGGAGGAGGTTCCTACAACCACATGGCAGACAAGCAGAGCTGATTATGCTAATCACACTGGGCCCTATTTTGCACTGGTGGAAGGCACAACACAAGGTGTTTTTGCTAGTTTAATACCGTCACATTCCTCTAATTACTCCATGCACACAGGTTTTCAGAATAACAAGTAATGTTGCACTCATTCCCTTATTGTGAGAGTGGTGCTTTATAAATGAGGCGAGGTTAAGTGCAATGTTAGCGTGTTGCTATTTAAAAGCAATGACATCAAAAACAGTGCTGCTCCCATAAATGATGTGCTCACACATTTTCACTTCACAAACAGGTCTGTTTCACCTGGTTTGTCAGGTAAACACACCATTATAATGGCAACCCAACATAGCTACGCCCAGTCCGGTCATTCTGATTATTTCTGATTACACCCAAAACAGGCCTTTGAGTAATTAAGAAAGCTAGGACAATATTTTAGTGCCTTGTGCTAGCCCAAAATAGCAAAATAGATTTGGACATGCCCATAAATGCTAGTTGCATCTTAATGCTGTGTTGGAATGTCAAAATAGAGGAATCTGTGTTTGAGTGACGGTGAGTGGGGCTGGATGCGATTTGTGTTTACTAGTGCTGCAAAAAATCAAGAAAAGTTTTCTGAGGTGAACTAAAAGGAGTGACCAGTGGACTACTTTTACAATATAACCTGATGTGTATACAAGCTATGGCCTGTTTGCTCTTCTCTATTTAGAGGGCTTTACACTAGATGTTGGAACATGTGAGGATTTGATTGAATTTCACCACGAGAGCCTTCGTGAGGTCTGGTGCTGATGTTGAAGAATTAGGATCACTCCAACTTTTTCTAAAATTGAACAAATGCTCTATCAGAGAATGCAGTCTATCTGCTCTACTGAGAGTCTTTCTACCTTCTACCCAATGCTTGATATGGGACTTTAGGCTTATGCACAGCTGCTCCAGAGCCTCCCATTGTATTGGCAGTGTCTTTCTGGAGATTACAGGTGTGTAAATGTTGTTGAATCTATGTGTCAGCAATGGAGACACGTATTAGAAGGGCTGCTATTTTTTTTAACCTATTCTGTATCTCCTCAACAGATTCCACCACTTGTTTAGTACACAATTTTTAACTGTTCTTTATGTTTACAGTTTGCATTTTGTATATAGTGTGTAAACTGTATAGTGTGAATGGCCCTTATATAGATGGTGCTAGCAAGAGCTGAACAGGGTTTCAAGCAATGGGTGTAGTAGGGTTGCAGATGCTCTTATCCAGGGTGACGTACCTGGGGGCTTTGTAGTCTACAGAGAAAACCTGCCTCTCACACCAGTAAATCTACACTTCACTTAAGAGTTGCAGAGCAACCAAGAGCTGAAGATCATCCTCTACCAGGACCATATTGTTAATTATGTTAGTTAGTGTAAGGCACAGACATGGAGTTATGGTCCTAAGTGCTCTTTAAAAAGGTGATTCTCCAGACAGTGAAAGTTCAGAAGGTCAGGAGAAGTTTGTTTAACCACTTAGGGGTCAAAACTAAGAAGAGTCTTGATGTCTCTTTGATTTTTGAGAAGGAGAGGCAGTCATGTGATGTGATTTGATCACTGCAGATATGTAAGAATGGACTGGACCATTATTGCCTTTGTAGGTGAGCATGGTGCAGGGTGTTAAATCTGATTGGTGCCACAGGAAGCCAGTGAACGGGGTCACAGCAATGGAGTGGTGTATAAGAACTTAGTTCTTGGTTCAATGGAGAGGTGTGTAAGAACTTGGTTCTTGGTTCAATGGAGAGGTGTGTTAGAACTTGGTTCTTGGTTCAATGGAGAGGTGTGTTAGAACTTGGTTCTTGGTTCAATGGAGTGGTGTGTAAGAACTTTGGTGTATTGACCAAATATGCTGCTGCATTCTGGATAGGTTGTAGAGGTCTGGTGGAATTTAGAGAGAGGCCAGCCAGGAGTGAGCTACAGACGTCCAGTATTGAGATGACAAGTGACTGGATGAGTATCTGAGGAGCTGTCATGTTTTGATTTTTGGAAGTAAGTGCAAGTTATAAGGTTTTTCTTAAATATTTGTTTTAAAGAAACAAACGAACACCACAATAAAACATAAAACAAAATAAATACTAGAAAAATCAAGCAGAATAATATCACAGAAAACTAAACACACAAACTGACAGGGTCTAACACTACAGGAATCCAATGGGAATATTAACACATACAACGGCAGGGAGAAACAACAGCGAAACAACAGTAAATAGAACAGATAAACGACAGGGGCAAAACCAAACATGAGACTATATAGGAATCCTTTAATGATGAACACCCGAGACAGGAAACAAGGAACAGGTGACAAGGGCAGAGACAAGGGCGGGGCTAGAACATAAACATACACAAGATGTGGACAGGGAGCACATGGGAAACCAAAACAAAGAAGGAGCATGGCACAATGACACAAGAGGTGACAGGAGCAAAGATGGTGAGGAATGGTGGATTTTCCCAGTGTTATATAGAAGATACCTGCAGGTTCAGGAAACGCTATTAATCTGAAGTAATGCCTAGATTTTGTGCTTCCATCATGGGAGTGATGACTTGGAAAGAGATGGCAAGGTCAGGGTCTTGAGCATGTATTACCTGAGACGTACAGGAGCTCTTGGCCTCTGAGTGAAGGGCAGCAGGCTAGATGGACCCCATGAGCTTGTGTGATTCTGCATGTGTGAGACATGCATACCCTTCTGTAAGTCCTGCTGGAATCGATCGGACAAAACCTTTCCTTCAAAGACACTGGCACTCTCAGGCTCTGGCCACCGCACCAACAAGATGGATTGATTTCCATCACGATGATCGGACATTAGCCCGCGAAAAAGTGCTGAGTATGGAGCAACTCTCCTCCTGTTCTGTCTTGCAAGTGACCGAGAGCGGCCTGCATATCAGCTGTGGCATCTTTCGCCCCCAGATCACACCACTGATGCACTCTTTAATGGAGGCCTTTAAAGTTTTATAGAGGCAGTCGAGCAAAGTAGGGCTAAACGTTTGAAGAATATGGTGCCTTAAATGCACAGGTACATCTCCTCTCTCTCTCTTTCTCTCTCTCTGTCCATTTCTCAACATTTATCAAATCCAAAGGGGAACCCTAAGGGTGTTCTAGGCCTTCAGAGAACTTATTTGAAGTTCATTAGTCACCAGAAGCTGAAATATTGTTAAAACAATTAAAATATTGCTAGCTGTCTATGCTATAAAAAGTAATTACATCAGCCATAACATTAACACCACTGAAAGTGACTCTTTGTCATTGTGAACACACTCAAGCACCACAACGAAATGTGACCTCTGCATTTAGCCCATCACAC
>JBBPDA010000001.1:33337222-33348971 GCA_037974385.1 Arnoldichthys spilopterus
GCAGCTACCAACAGCACCCGGGGAGCAGTGTAGTGGGACGGTACCTTGCTCAAGGGTACCTCAGTAGTGACTGGGCCAGGATTTGAACATGTGACCTTCAGGTCCCAAAGGCTGTGTCCTAACCACTAGGCCACCACTGCCCACACCACTGGCAGGTGAAGCGGATAACATTGACTATCTAGTTATTTCATTACAATAGCACCTGTCAGGGGGGTGGGATATATTAGGCTGCAATTGAACAGTCAGTTCTTGAAGTCAATGTGCTGGAACCAGGAGTGTAAGGATCTGAGCCACTTTGCCAAGGGCCTTATTATGATGACTAGACGACTGAGTCAGAGCATCTCTAAAACGACAGATCTTGTGGAGTGTTCCAGGTGTGTAGTAGTTATTACCTGCCAAAAGTGATCCAAGGAAGGACAACATCGGCGACAGGGTTTCACCCAAGGCTCACTTATGTGGGGATAGGCTAGCCTGTCTGGTAGGATCCCACAGAAGAGCTCCAGCCTTACCAGTGGGTGTGTGTGTGACATGGTAAACAGCAGCAGCTCTATGACAAAAATCTATAGTGAAGGAGTCACTATAGAAATGTAGCACACAAGGTCACATATGTTTAAAAGTTAGCCTGGGGCTAAAATATGACTAAAATCCCTTTGTAGCGCTAAAAGAATTAGCAAAAATTAGCCCAAACTGAAGGACTAGCTCTTATTGTCACTGTTTGCCACTGGCCAAATGACGCTGGAGTCAGTAGCAGCTTCTGAGCACATTTTGCACACTAGAGATTTTTTTCAATACCCAGGGCAGTTTTGCTGTGAAGGCTGGTCCAAAGTAAAACTGTGGTCCAGTTACTGCTGCTCATCACTGTGTGATACCTAACTAACTGTCTGAAACAGGGTAAGAAAAAAATTATTTCCAAAAAACATGTGTGACATATGGAAATGTGCAATCGATCCACAGCTTGAGAGAAATTCTTCTGTGCAAAAACAGTAATGAGCACCTCCACCAAATGAGCCAAGAATCTGTAGTGCAGACTCAGGAATTTTGGCCCTTAATGTGCTCCTTCTTCTAAAGGGTTCGGGCCGAGCCCAGACAACCCACTCAACAACGACAGCCATGCGGGAGGTCAGCCTTCATCTGTGTCTTAATGAGGACAGACCGAAAAAAGGGCCGAAAGGATTTCCTATGGGCTTCAAACTGTTCAATTAGTAAAGCCATCAGGGTAACCTTTAGGAAAGAGGCGTTTCCAAGCTGGAGAACGCTGGAGTCAATACTTTGAACGGAGTTGAGAAATCAATGAACCTTGTGTGACTGGAGCCGTGGCTGTTTGTCCATCACCCTGCATCTATTTTACTTCCAGCACTATTTCCTACCCACGCTAAAGAGAAAGTCATCTCTGCAACCAAAGCTATGCTCCGGCATGAATGTCCTCTAAAAATAAAAACCATCCTCAAATCAGCCACAACATTAAACCCACAGAAAAGTAGAGGCAATAGCCCCAATGAACTGGTTACAGTGGCTCCTGTCAAGGGGTGGGGGATATTAGATAGCAAGTGTACAGTCAGAGTTGATGTGTGGAAAGCAGAATAAGTGTAAGGATTTGAGGGAACTGTGATGGCTAGTCGGTGCATCTCCAACACAGCAGGTCTTCTGGGGGTTCCAGGTATGCAGTGATTAGTACCTACCAAAAGTGATGAACTGGTGAATCAGTGACAAGGACATGGGCACCCAAGGCTCACTGATGTGCATGGGGAGAACAGCTACTGTGGTTTAAAAAGTGAATGCTGACTCTGATAGAAAGGGGTCAGAACACATAGTGCACCACAGTCAGGACTGTTGTGGTGGCACAAGGGGGGACCTACATATTATGGCGTATATACATATGGCATATACAGTTTCTACATTACATCTTTCTCTGCTCTATATTTCCCACCCAAAATGAATGAATAGGCTTGCACAATCTTTTTAGGTCCAGTGCGTATACCATTTATACAATCAGCCTCCAGTGAATCTCCAAGCAATCTTGGCTGTAATTCAGTATGGTGGCTGCTCCACTGCAGTTTCAGACACACTGCAGTAAAACAGAGATGAAACTGAGCTAAACATGGTCAACACAGGTCCTTCATGTGTGTGTGTGTATATGTGTATTTATATGGGATGTGTTTTATAAAATGCAATAATAAGAAGAATGTGTGATTTATTCATTCTTAAAACTTTTATTTAACTGCTAAAAGTTCAAAGAAAAGATTTCCAATGTTTTCACTGATCAGTGTAAACAAATGTACAATTTTACACCAGCAACACACTCAAAAAAGAGTGAAATGCTTGTAGAACATTCAAGTTACTCTGCTTTCAAACCTTCCACAATAGGCAGCTGTTAAAAGCTGTTAAAAGGTGCATCTGCCAAAGGCTCTGTCTCTGCAAGCAAAGATGGGTCATGGCTCATCACTTTGTGGTAAACTTCATGAGAGAGTAGTCCGTTCAAAAAGAACATTTTTCAACACAAGATTACAAAGAACCGAGCTCTTTCATCATCTGCAGTACATAATATTGTGGAAAGATTCAGGGAATCTGGAAAAATCTCAGGATAAGGCTGGAAACCTTCAAGCCCTCAGAAGGCACTGCATGAGGAACCATCATGGTGCTATGATAAATATCATGTGCTCAGGGTGCCTTCAGAAAACCACTGTTTCATAAAGAGAGCCAAGCTAGCACGCTAGTCACAAGCTAACATGCTAGCAGTGTAGAAAAAAAGATAAGATGTGTGTATTTTTCGATGTGACCAAAGCTGCTATAAAGAAATGCATCATGACAAGATTCAGAAGACTGGAAAGTAGCTAAACTCTCATTTACAATGCTTGGCTCCCAGCTGTACACATGCAGCCCTACTGCTGCTCTCATCCCACACACATCCCCCACCCCCCTCACCCCCGTCTATGTATGCATGTCCATCCCTTAAGCGTCCATCCTCTGCCACACACAACACCTCCCACCCCTCACACAGACTAACTCAGCACTGTCTGTGTGACAGTGAGGCTCCTAAGGGGGCTCCCAGAGCAGGTGGCCGGTCTTCTCCATGTGGGATTACAATGATGGGCATGTGTGTTTGCGTGTGTGTTTGTGTGAGTGAGTGAGAATGCACCCTTTGGACACCCTCGCCTGTCATACCACACACCAACAGCAGACAGTTCTCACTGACCTCTCACCCCATCTCAATGCTGACAGGCCACCCTAAACACTGTTAACCCTGATTCTGCCAGGACACCAACAACAATGCTAACTAAACACTCCCACACACACACACATACACACACACGCTCACAGTGTTTTAACACACTCTACCTGATGTTTCTGCCAAAAGTACAAAGGTCTAAACTGATGTATAAGTAAAAATGCCTTTGTTGTCACTGTGAACAGATCAATCACACAAAGTGCACATACTCAACGAAATGTGACCTCTGCATTTAACCCATCGCATGTGCACACATGGAACAGTGGGCAGCTATAAAAGCACCCGGAGAGCAGTTTAGTGGGACGGTACCTTGCTAAAGAGTACCTCACTTGACCCTGTAACCTTCTGTTCATAAGGGCAAGGTCTTAAATACTAGGCCACCAGTGCACCCTTAAAAGTGAACTAAGTGCCCGCTCAGGGCCCCGTGGCCACCAGTGCACCCTTAAAAGTGAACTAAGTGCCCGCTCAGGGCCCTGTGGCCACCAGTGCACCCTTAAAAGTGAACCGATGATTATTGTTTTGTTGTTGTTGTCATGTTTGGTGCTATTTGAAATAAAGTCAGTAGTGGTCATACAAAAAACGCAGTATCATATTAACAAGCTGGATAGCACGGAGTCACTGTACCTTTGTCACAATATGCACGCTCAGACCAAACAATTCAAAGGACTTATTGTGAGTGTCTATGCACTGTGGAGCTCCCCTGAGAACTACACACTTTCAGGGGAGTTTTTCTGTTTGCTTTCTCACTGCCAGTAGAAACGCTGAAGTGACATAAGCCAGTCAATGGCTGGTATAGTAACCGTATAGGAGAAGATAGCAGGCACCGCGATCAGAGCACTTAAACAATTCAAAACCACTCTGTCACATATCAGCGCAATAAAGCCTGGACTTCATTGTCTGTTCATCTGTCTGTGTCTTTACTCAGTTTTTTTGAGATAAGAGCTTTTGTTCACACAGTGAATTCTTCACACAATTTAAAAATAGCAGCTGCATTGAATGTACACTCTTATCTGGACCAATCACCATACACTTTCGTGGGGACCGATCATTGTACACTTTCGTCTGGACCAATCACTATTTCTTTTTATTGGGACCAATCACTGTACGTTCTTGTCTAGACCAATCATCATTCACTTTCGTCAGGACCAATCACTGTATGCTTTGGTCTGGACCAATCACTGTACGTTCTTGTCTAGACCAATCATCATCCCCTTAGTCAGGACCAATCACTGTATGCTTTGGTCTGGACCAATCACTGTACGTTCTTGTCTAGACCAATCATCATTCACTTTCGTCAGGACCAGTCACTGTACACTTTGGTCTGGACCAATCACTGTTTCTTTTCATCTGGACTAATCACTGTACATTCTTGTCTAGACCAATCATCATTCACTTTCGTCAGGACCACTCACTGTATGCTTTGGTCTGGACCAATCACTGTACGTTCTTGTCTAGATTAATCATCATTCACTTTTGTCTGGGCCAATCACTGTACGCTTTGGTCTGGACCAATCACTGTTTCTTTTCATCTGGACCAATCACTGTACATTTTCAGCACTTCTGGCTCTTCTAGTATGAGAAAGTACCAAGCGTGAAGCAGGAGCTAAAATAGTTCCTCAAAACGTTCTCAGAACTATAACCTTCTTGTGGTGCAGATGCATAAAAAAAGGGGAACTGTTCTAAGAGCTATGTTCCTCTGGCCAGAAAGCACCACATGACAACAACACGGTCATTTTGCATTCAAAAAAATCTCTCTTTGCACCTCTCTACCATGAATGGGTTTTAAAACATATCTCCAAAACAGCAGGTCTTGTTGAAGGTTCCAGGTGTGCAGTCGTTAGTACCTAAAAAAAGTGATCCCAGTAAGGATGATTGGTGAATCAGAAACAGGGTCATGGGTCACTGATGCATGTAGGGAGTGAAGGTTAGCCCGTCTAGTCTGATTACACAAGAGCTACTGTGGTTTAAAAAGTGGATGCTGACTCTGATTGAAGGGGTTCAGAACACAGTGCACCACAGTCAGAGCTGTTTCACCAGCATAAAGGTGGTGTTAATGTTATGGCTGATCGGCGTATGAACATTGTACTGCATTGTTGAGTTTTTTTGCAAAAAAAAAGAAAAAAAAGGAATCTGTATTTTCCCACAGTTGATGTAATCCTTGCAGCCACAGGACACAAAAATGAACTGTCAGGGAGTAAGCAGTTCTACTGAGGGAAAGCGGTAATTGCTCTCGTTAACCTGCGCTAATTACTCGTGTCTAATCTCAGCATTCGATAAATAAAACCTCAGACATCGCTATACATGTGCCTTCCCTACAGATTTACCATAAATTTGAGCTAACTGCATTCAGAGCCCACTGAACCGTGAGCAGCCTAAAAAAAATCATTATTTAAATGTTTCTTCCTTAAACGGCCTTTACGATAATTAGGATTTCGTCAACGTCGACCACACAGCTGCAGGACCATTACATTTTAATATGTGCATGTTTTACATCCAACCCCACCCCACACCCCCCTGCAGTGCATGGCCCACAGGCACCTCCCCTACGACAGTAAAAGGCACTGTTCTCATTCTTCTATTCCCTGCTGACTGGCGCACAGAGAAAGTGAAATAGGATATCAAGAGACTGTGTAGTGTTAAATATGAGCTAGCAGGCCCAGATATATACATACATACGTATGTGTGTGTGTGTGTGGGTGTGTGTTCCCAGTGATGTACAGAGGGCATTAGCAGATCCATTTTCGCCAGCCAAGCCGAAGCTCAGCACCATTCATATCTACAGCTCATTCAGAACGCACAGCGCCTGGAAAAGACATTTCCCTTGTCTGCATACTGGATGCAGTATCGTATATGTGTGTGTGTGTGTGTGTGTGTGTGTGAGTATGTGAGAGAGAGTCTGTAATAATTTTCCACATTAACATTTGTCACGTTATCAGCAAGATCAGCCATAACATTAACACCACTGACAGGTGAAGTCAATTACATTGACTATGCAGTTAATTCATTGCAATGGCACCTGTCAGGGGGGTGGGATATATTATGCAGCAAGTGAACAGTCATTTCTTAAAGTTAATGTGCTGGAAACAGCTCTGACTGTGGTGCACTGTGTGTTCTAACTCCTTTCTATCAGAGTCAGCATTTACTTTTTAAACCGCAGTAGCTCTTCTGTGGGATCCACACAGGCTAGTGGGCCTTACTCCCATTATCCATGGGAGTGAGCTTTGGGAGCCCATGGCCCATTCACCTTCCTTGGATCACTTATGGTAGGTACTAACTACCATAACTACCATAAATACCATCTACTCTTTCTTCTTCTAACTACTGCACATCTGGAACACTGCACAAGACTTCGCCTAGTCGTCCCAATAAGCCTTTGTCAAAGTGGCCCAGATACTAACTCTCCAGCTACACACCGACTACAAGAACTGACTGTTCACATGCTGCCTAATACAGCTCACACACCTCCAGACAGGTGCCATTGTAATGAAATAACTGGATTGTCAAAGTTATTCCCTTTACCTGTGAGTGGTGTTAATGTTGTGGCTGATTTGTGCATGAAGCCAACTATCCTTAGAGCTTTCTGTCCTGAAGAGGAATTCTGCTACTGGCAGCAAACTTTCTTAAGGAACTTTTATTTTTTGAAGCCAAGGAGACAGAAGAACTGTCAGTGTGACAGGGATCAAAGGGCAGGCCTTGTGTGTGACAACAGCATGATCTCTTGTTTCATCTCTGGTGCACACACACACACACACACACACACACAAATACACATGCACACACAGATTCTTCCAGCAGCAGCGCTGCATATTGTTTAAGGAAACTAAAGCAGAGCTGCATTGCGGTGGCTCCTCACGCAGCCCACAGCGGACTAGACCAAACTCAGCGGAGACACTGCGGATGTATTCACACTACAAGCACAGACTAAAAACGGATGTGTGGATCAGCAGACGGGCCACTTCTCTGGTTTTCACGTTGATTCTTTATTTAACCCTTTAGGGGGGAATGTTTTTAACAGTTAAACCTGTTGCGGCAACAGTTTTTTTGCTCATGCTCCAGCATTCCACACACTAAGGTCCTTTCCACACAGGCATTCCAATCTTGTATTAACGAATGTGATGTGAATTCAGAATGACAGATTTGTTGTACAGCGCTGCGTGACAAACAGCGAGTGTGTGTTCCTCTGACGGCATCTCGACCGTAACACTGAACTCACATTAACTTCTGTCGTTGCGTGGAGAGTTAGAATGCGATGGAACATTCAGTGTTCACCATTACAGATCAGACTGGCATGATGGTATGCTTCAGGGGAAAGTGGCCGGCGGCACAGCCGTGCGATTCTACACGCTGGAGGGTTAACAAGACTGGAGCTCAAGGTGTAATGCTTTGCAGCGAGAGCTCCGGAGGGTTTAGACGGCTCTCTGAATCCGTTACTCATCTGCATAAAGCCTGATTAAGCAGCTCTGCTTGGCAACACCTGAAGCAAGCCGCTGTTAATCCCCCCCGGCAGAGTGAACAACAGGAAAAATGAGCCGGTTCGTGACAACAGCAATCACTTAAAAAGTTCTGCCACGGCAGACACAGCAGGTCCCGTTCTGTCTGTCTGCGGGATTAGTTCAGGTTAACAGCCCAGCCGAGTTGCGAGAGATACTCTCGGCCTACTTATTCTCCCCTGCAGGCCGTAGGTAGCCCCCTTGCCCAGCAGACCAGTGTGGCCCTAATTCCCCCAGCTGAGACTGACACCAATTCCACTTTGCCATAGACACACATCGCGCGGGGTAGCACAGGTCAGTGGACTCCCAGGCCTCTCTGAGTCGCATACATATGTATTCCGCAATGGCTGAGTGGCGGGAAGGAGGGATTATCTCTCGGAATTACATCAGCTACAGAACATGAGCTATTAACCCACATACTGCAGGGCCAGCGATGCTACACCGCGCTCCCTCTGATCTGCTAATAGAGGCGAGGAATCAGAGGAAGATTTGTAGAAGTGGCTGGGGAGGCACGCTCGCAGCAGAGGCACAGCTTTTGCAATTCGTGTCTGTAGCAGGGGTGTACGACTGCATCAATGCCATTCAACCGTATTGATTCTGGAAATGTCAGGATCAATCGCAAGTGATCTGGGAAATATTCTGGCCAAAATAAAAGTCTCTGGGTCTTTGGAAATGGAAAAACTGAAGAGAATTAGTCATTTTCACCTCACTGCATTTGTACAGTAGTGGAAAATACCCTGATCAGCCATAACATTAACACCACTGACAGGTGAAATGAATAACATTGACTATCTAGTTATATCATTATAATGGCACCGGTGAGGGGTGTGGGATACATAAGGCATCAAGTGAACAGTCAGTTCTTGAAATCAGTGTGCTGGAAGCAGGAGCATAAGGATCTGAGCCACTTTGACAAAAGCCTTATTGTGACGGCTAGACGACTGAGTCAGAGCATCCCCACAACAGCAGGTCTTGTGGAGTGTTCCAGGCATGCAGTAGTTAGTACCTACCAAAAATGATCCAAGGAAGGATGACTAGTGAGTCATGGGCACCCAAGGCTCACAGGTGTTGAAAGAGAGTGTGAAAAAAGAGATGGATGGATGAAAGAGAGGGAGAGAAAAACGGAGGCGGAGAAGTAAAAAAAGAGAAAAAATAGAATGAGATGGATGGATGGACAGACCAACGGACAGGCAGACAGATGAGAGAGAGGGAGAGAAAGAAAAAGAGTATGAATGAGTAACAAAGAGAGATAGAGGGAGCGAAAAACAGACAGGGAGGGGGAGAGAGAATAAGAAAGAAAATAGAGAGAGAGAGAGAGAGAGAGGCTGAGGGACAGAAAGAGGGAGTGTGAGTGAGCAGACATGAGTATGAGAGAGGCAAAGAGAGAGAAAGAGAGAGAGAGAGAAAGAGAGAGTTGAGGTGAGGCAGGAGAGAAACAGAGGGAAAGAGTTAGTGTGAATGGGAAAGAGTATAAAAGAGAGAGAGCGAAAGAGAGAAAGAGAGCTTGAAGAGATAGGTAGGTGGGGAAAATAAGAGACAGAGGGAGAGGGCGGAAGAGAAAGAAAGAGAGACACTGAGAGTGAGAGGGAGATAGAGAGGGAGTGTGAATGAGAAAGTGGAGAGATAGAACAGCGAGAGAGGGAGAGAAGGAGGGAATGTGAGTGAGTGTGATAAAGCAAAGAAATCGAGGGGGAGAAGAGTTTGCGCATGGTTAACGCAGGGAGGAGCTGATCTCAGGCTGACTGTGAGCTTACGGAGAAAAAAAGAGAAATCAAAGCTCCGCACTCATCCTGAACGAAGGATCCACTGTGTGTGTGTGTGTGGGGGGGTGTTGAAAGGAGAGGAGGAGAGAAGAAGACTGAACTGGTCTGAGACTTGGAGCCGCTGATGCTGTCGGGTGACTGGGGGCAGAAGACGCGCTGGAGAGAGCTGGAAAAGTGATGTTGCTGGAGGAAAAGGAAACAGCTCAGCTCATTTCCGCGCCCCGTCAACTGCTCCGCCGAGAGCCTCTGCACGGGTCACCCAGGTCTCGGGCAGCTCTCCTCTGAGTGCTACTGCCCCACTGTGGTGGACTGTGGAAGCACACAGGAGAGCAAGGAGTCCAACATGAAACAGTTGCACTGTGCTTAACACAGCCTTGCTGCACAAGCTCATTAGGACTAAGGATAGAGAATGCTGATGCGCACTGAATAAACAAACAAACAAACAAACAAACAAACAAACAAACAAACAAACAAACAAACAAACAAACAAACAAACACTCAATTGCACTGGGCAAACAGGGCAGGAATGGTCGTGTAGCGAGGCCTGGCCCAAGGTCAGAAGAATGCATCCCAGGTGCATGTGAGGTGCTGAACTTAATCAATGTGATCAATCGTGTTTAAGGGCCAGAGGGGAACTGCAGTAACAACGGCTACACTACTGCTGAGACACACACATCTTCTGCAGAGCCTCACCCACTGAGAGTGATCCATCTGGCCTTCTCTCTCTCTCTCTCTCTCTCTCTCTCTCACACACACACACACTAGCAGTGCTGCTACCTGAATGTCTGAGTGCTGCTAACACTACGGTCACGCCTCACACTTTTCATGCAGGCCGCAGTGCTGTCACCCCGCCCCTCCCATCCCACCACCCCTAAACTGGCTGAAAATTGTCTCCTGAATATGGAGCAGGGTGAGCTGAGGACTCATCAGCCAACAATGTCTATTCAGGACTAATCCACGTGTTTACAGATTTTTTTTAAAAAATGTTTAAAATATATATATAGTTTTGTTGCAGTCGTCAGGAAATTTTCACTTCGAAGACTTTTCTTATGTTACAGACACAAAGTCCAGGAAAAAGGCAGGAATCCTTAACTCGTGCCTCCAGTTCCAGGCCATCTTTCCAGCCTGAGCCCCGGCTCCTGCACACCTCCACAGGCCTCCCTTCTCCGTGACAGCTCTAATACAGCCATTTATTTGCTCCAGCTACTGTTGGCCAGGTCAAGGCCGAGGCCCCGCTGTGGAAAAGCACTTCCGCAGCGTCAGCACATCAAGGCCACGGCTTAATCAAGCTGAAGACGGCCAGCGCCTTTCCATCTACCTCCCAGCCACGGCGCCGCCACAACGATGAACCTGTAGCAAAAAATGAGTTCTGCACAGATTGTATGAGCGTCATGCTCCATTTTCATGCAATCTGTTGTGTGTGTGTGTGAGAGAGCGCGAGAGAGGGGGAGCAAGAGAGATGGTGTAGGAATTGGAAAGATCAAGGTAGGTTTTTAGTGTTGGGAGGTCATATGTACCCTTAAGGCCTGTTTCAGAGATGAAATGGGTCACTGCAGTTCTCTCTCTCTCTTTCTCTCTCTCTCTCTCTTTTTTCCTCTTTCTCTCTCTCTTTCTCACTCTCTCTCACTCTTGACTCCCATCAGCGAGCTGAACTGCCAATTAAAATTAAAACACGTTAATCCAGCCCAGTCTTCTCTTCACCCATTATTAGCCATGTTTATAGCCAGTGGGAGGGCACGGTGGTGGTTACAACTGGCACCACCAATCAGGAGGACCATGACATCTTTCAAAATATTTTGGGGTGCAGGATTTGTACAATGCAGATTATGACTATAGTATTAATAAATCATAAAGTGGGTGGGGCACTCATCCTGCATCCCCAGGCACTGAGGTGCTCGTCCAGGACACAGTCCATTGGAAAAGCACTTCTGACTTCCAGGATATGGTAAAATTCTACAGACAGTGCAGTGGGACACAGAACCAGTGACCAAAGACCAAGAACTACCTCACTACCTCACGTTATGCCTTATGTACATATATTACACTCTGGACTACCTCACTACCTCACTTTATGCCTTATGTACATATATTACACTCTGGACTACCTCACTACCTCACTTTATGCCTTATGTACACATATTACACTCTGGACTACCTCACGTTATGCCTTATGTACATATATTACACTCTGGACTACCTCACTACCTCACTTTATGCCTTATATACATATATTACACTCTGGACTACCTCACTGCCTCACGTTATGCCTT
>JBBPDA010000001.1:33369545-33391702 GCA_037974385.1 Arnoldichthys spilopterus
AGTGCCCGGGCCGGGTCTCGAACCTGCGACCTTCCGGTCCCAAAGGCAGCGTCCTAACCACTAGGCCACCACTGCCCAGTGACATTAAGTCTAGTGGGTTTCATTAATGCACTTAAAATGCCAGTCTGTCCCATTAATATAATAATAAAAAAAGCAAATAATATTGTTTCATTGCAGCTTTGGCCAAGAGAATGTAGTGGTGTGACAGCGCTAGTGTGTTTTATGTGTACATTTAGGCAAGTTAAGAAATCACAGGCCTCCCATGTGCTCCCACAACAGCTCTGACCCATCAAGACTTGGACTCCACAAGACCACTGAAGGTGTACTGTGGTATCTGGTCTTGTAAGTCGTGAGGTGGGGTCTCCATGGGTCAGCAGGTCCCACAGACCCTCAATCTGACTGAAATCGGGGGGAATCTGGAGGTTGAGTCAACACCTTGAACTCTCCAGGCCCTATTCTGCAGCAAGAGAAAGTGCATTTTCTGAGCGTTGCTGTTTAAGGCAGTGACAATGACACTGCACTTTTGACTGAAAACTACATCGTATTATTAAACCATATTTAAGTGGCGCGTTTTAGTAACCAGCAGGTGCCCAAAGCTTGTTTCAGACGCAGGTAAGTGTTGACAATGCACTAATCACACTTGAAAGGCTTAGGTGAAAGAGTGCTGCTCCTGTAAATGATGTGCTCACACATTTTCACTTTGTGCACAAGCAGGTCTGTTTCCTCACAGAAAATCATTTTAAGTTTGAGAAATATAAAAAAAAAATGTAAATAATCATTTTATTCCCTGCTCATATTTCTCATTTACCTTACAAAAATTGCCAAATTAGTCCATTTAGCCCAAAAAAGTAGAGTTTATATTCTCTCTCCATAATTCTCCATAAAAAAAATATTCACCCAACTGATTTAGCAAAATTTTGAAGGTCGTATTCAGGGCTGTGAAAATGTATTTGCCCCCTCATCGGTTTCATCTATTTTTGCATAGGAATGTTGGAAAATTAAAAAAATATTAAATAAGTGTTTTATTTTATTTATTTACGGAAAAGCTGGTTAGAACACTGGTTAGAAATATTGCTCTCTGATATCATGAATATACAGATATTTATTCATTTTACTCCTACTTTCACGCTCAGATTTTTCATTTACATTTGACTAAATTGCCAAATTAGTTCACTACAGCTTTGCTGCTCTCAACTCAGTCTTTTGTTCATTGCAGGGGATGTTGAGATGGCCTCAGTGCTCAGCAGGCAGTTGAGCAGCAGGCTCATCATGCAGAGTTGTGGCTGCAGTGGTGCACTATCACCAAGCTCCGACTGCCAAACAGGAAGCTTCCTGCGAAGCTGCACAAATTACGCAGCCAAGTCTTCAAATACTCTCCTCCCACCTTAGACAGTTAAATTCATGCAAATCTGGACTTTACGCTCTGATCTGACCCGAGAAGCCTGCTGCACTTAACCGATCTCCACTATTGTTCGGTGCAGCCAGAAGCTACTGGCTTTCACGCGAGAGTTCAGTGGAAGGAAAAAGGAAAATGCTCGGGCCAAGCAGGACTCGACATTTTGCTTTGATGAAGGATGGCGATCTGATCTGTAGGCCCTTTGTTTCCCTCTCAGGCGTTTATTACATTTCTATTTTCAGCCACAGTTCCATCACCAGAAACATGAAGCCTACGCAGACGACACAAGGGGGCACTTATTTTATAACACAGTCATTTAAGCAGTACAGTGTTAAAAAACAGACACAGTTCACCGCTATGAAAGATTTAAGAGACATAAAACATGTGACCTCGTCAGCTAAGTGATGGCTACAGACGTGGAGGCTGATTTACACTTCTGCGCCTGCCCACGTGCTAAAAAGGATGCATGCACTAGGGGGCAGTGTATACAGAAAACAAAGAGGAAACTCTCAACTTTTTACTCTCTCTTTCTCTCTCCCACCCAACTGTTTTTGTGACACTTTGAAGACGGGTTGCATACAGTTCTGTGAAAAAGTATTTGCCCCCTGATCATTTTCATCTATTTTTGCATAGGAATGTGTGAAGAATATTAACCATTTTTTAAACAATCGTTTCCGTGATCTGCAGCGCCTATATTATCCATTTGAAAAAGTACATGACCCCTAAGCTTAATTACTACTTGCAGCCAAAAAGGTCTAATTCCAATTCAGCCACATAGGTGGACCTTCAGGGCTCCAAAAACCTTATTTTTGTTTCTTTAGAGCTGTTCAGAGCTGGACTTGCTTCTGTGCGTCGGATGTCTTGCTGCATAAATTCACCCCAACTCAGAGAGAGCAAACCACAGTTTTTGGCAGAAAATCTGTGCACTAAAATCTATGTATATGACCATAAATAAAATTTTATAGCCACTGTGCTGCAATCACACCCTATATTTTTCACGGATGTCCGTCATTTTTCTAGCATTTCACAGGCATTAAACCTCAGAAAAGAGGCAGGAATGCAAACGTTGATGCAAGTGCATGCCAAACCATACACAACCATAGGCAGATATCTGGCTTCCCTCTGTGTTAAAGCGAACACTGCTCTCTACGGGGGCTCGTTTGAGGGAAAAACTCTCTGGATTGTCATATAGGACAGAATGTTCTGTGGACTGAGTGCAATCTGAGTGGAGCTGGGCCAATCAGATACCACTCCATTCAATTCCAAAGTTAACATCTCCCATCACCTGACAATCTTGCAGAACTCAAGGATCTGTTTCTTTTATGTGGGGTTGGTGGATTTTTCCATCTTTCTGCCCAGTTCAATCATTTCCAGTTCCAGCTACTCACACCAAACTGTTGCTAACACAATGTCATTGGACAGGATAACATGTTTGGAGAAGATCGCTAACCACTATGTCAGCCAGCAGATACCCTCACAATACTCAGGCAAGTCTTAGGCAAGTGGTGTTAATGTTATGGCTGATTGGTTTTGTACTGAGGCAGTAGATAGCCTATAGGCTCTTTGAATGTGAGCTGATTGTAGTGGGCTAATTGGAGCTGTTTTCAGTTCCAGTCCATTCCTGATAAAACTGTGTCATCTTCGTATTAACTTGTCCATGCTGTTTCTCCACCTTTCACTGCATGCACGCTGGGATAGGATCCAGCCCCCCGTTACTCTGGTAAGAATAAGTAGCTCAGAAAATGATCTGAATGAGGGATCCACCTTATGCAACATGGCTGACCAAAAATTCTTTGCTTATATGGAGGAGAGGAGGGTTAGGGTTAGTATAACATGCGGTGAAACGTTGGACACCCTCGAGGTGCCTGTAAAGCTCATACTGATTTTTCACCAGGCCTTTTTGCCATGCAGACAAGGTCTTCACACATGACCATGCATTTAACGAAGTGTCAGAAATCGATGCAAATTAACACCTTGAGGCAATTTAAGAACATGCGCCTGACCAATAGTGCAGTGTTTTCCCAGACCTGCTCATGGAGGCCCCCTGTTCTGCACACTTTAGGGTTTTCCCTGCTCCCAACACCCTTAATCCAGCTAATTGGCTCATTAACACCCCTCCTTAAGCTAAAGTGGGTGTGCAACAGCAGAGAAAGTGCATGTGCCCAGTATGAGCAGGACTGGCAAAACACTGCCCTAGGAGACGGAGACATGCGAGAAGATTTACTGTTTACGTGTAAGTTTATTTTACTTTCACTTCAGTCTAAACATTTGCTCATGGATATCAAATTGTATTTATCTACCTTTTAATTTACTTATTTTTTATTGCACAGTTTCGGAACACACTTATAAAAAACACATACACCATGGCTTACACACTGATCATCCATAGCCGATATAGAATCCCTCATGCTGCTGAAACAACCCTGACTGTGGTGCATTGTGTTCTGACCCCTTTCTATCAGTCAGGATTCACTTTTTAAACCACAGTAGCTCTTCTGTGGGATCAGACCAGACATCCTAGCCTTCACGTCCCTCATGCATCAGTGAACCTTGGGTGCCCATGACCCAGTTGTCCTTCCTGGGATCACTTTTGGTAGGTACTAACTAGTAACTGCATAACTGCAATACTCAATGAGGTGCTCTGACTCACAATAAGGCCCTTGTCAAAGTGGCTCAGATCCTAACGCTTCTGCTTCCAGCACATCAGCTTCAAGAACTGACTGTTGACTTGCCGTCTAATACATCCCACCTCTCTAACAGGTGCCTATGTAATGAAATAAATAGATACTCAGTGCTTTTCACTTTAACAGTCAGTGGTGCTAATGTTATGGCTGCTAGGAGTGCATCATTAGTGCATCATTATTAATATTTTCCTCATTTAAAATCTAGTTTTTTTAATGTAATGTTTAAATAAATGTGTATAGTCATTGGAGTGATGGACAAAAATGGACATTTTTAGGCTCTGAGCAGTTTAACTACATGTTTCCTTCTATAGGGATGTTTTTTTGAAACATGAGCCACTGTTTTGGTTCTGTGGGATGTGAGATAAACCTTCCAGCCTGAAAATGCGGATGGATGGTTATTGTCTTCATGGTAAGTGTTCAAAACGCTTGTTATTTCAGCAGCCTCTTCATCCAAACTTCCAGCTGTTCAGCGCAAATGTTTTTCTTTGTTTTGCAACAGCTGGTGTAAACACACTCGCCGTGGATTGAGGTGTTTTATCGCCCCCGTTATTTAAATGAGAGAGTTTGTGGGTCTTGTTCAGATGCCAGGCCACAGTTAATCAGGCAGAAACCAGGGACACCAACTCAGACATACCCACATTTAAAAGCTCTGCAGCCCAATTTAAAATAATCAGTGTGGCACCGAAACCCAAATCACAACCCTCATGATCAACACACCAGACTAAGATGAAGTATTTCGCTCTATATTACGTATATAAACACAACAGTTCTATGTTATATCCCCAATGGCAGTGAATTATGAGTTAATAAGTGGTTTTGTTTCATTAGTTCTGATGAATTTATTTTAAAAAATGTAAATATTGAACCCTAAATATTTAAGATCATATTCATATATTTATTTATACATTTCAAACTTAAATAATAATAAAAAACTGAAAACATTTAATTTATGCCTTATAAATGACCGACATGCAGTACCTTCATGGCCCTCCAGTGGCCCACACTATGGGAAACACTGCTCTGAATTTTAGCATGTTGCAGGTTTTGTGCATTGCTTATTAAATCTGACCCTAAGTGTACTGACGTAAACTGTTACTACACATGTCTTTCACAATGTCGGTACAAAACAGACAAACAAATCAGTATCTTTACAAATCAGGAACTTTATTCACTGATTCATCAAAAATGTTCTACAGGTTCTACTTAATATTATGCATTTTATTGTACTATTTAGTTCTGTTATTTTATATTTAATATTCATTTTTTCTGTGGTTTAATCCAATGCATTCTTACATTTCGATTTACTTACTGCTTCAATCAAATATTTAAGCTTAAAACATATTTTAACCTTTATTTATTTGATTTAGCTTTGATTTAACTAGCTAATTTATTATTATTATTATTATTATTATTATTATTAATAATAATAATAAAACATTAATGACTTTTTATGTCTTACAATGCTTACTTTAATCTTTTTCTGTTTAAAATGTTGTATTCTATTTACTATTAAGCACTTTGATCTGCATTTCTAGTATGAATGATGCTAAACAAAAATATGTTTATTATAATTTTTATTATTATTATTATTATGATTATTATCATCATCATTATTATTACAGACTGTGTGAATTTAGCAGAATTGTGAGTTAACTGTGAGGCACACATTGCCACATGAAGCTCATAAAGAACTAGGTGTGATGAGAGTAGACTGTATGGTGAGAGGTTTACACAGTGTACACCTGTCTAATTGTATAAAATGAAAGTGACTTATTTTGTCATTATGAACACACTCAGTCAGTCACCCAACGTACAATGTGACCTCTGCATTTAATCCATTACAACTACACACATGGACCAGTGGGCAGCTACGGAAAGCACCTGTGAAACAGTGTCACGGGACGGTACCTTGCTTAAGGGTACCTCAGTGGTGCCTGGGTCTGGACATGAACCTGCAACCTTCTGTTCACAAGGGCAAGGTCCTAACCACCAGACCACCACTGCCCACAAACTCTGCATTTAACCCATCTGTGTAGGAGCAGTGGACAGCTGAGGTGGGCAGTGCCCGGAGAGCAGTACTTGGGGGTGGTACCTTGCTCATGGGAACCTCAGTCATAGTTGTACTGGTGCAGGATTTGATCCAGCTACCTTCAGGCCCCAGGTCACTCCCTACAGGTTACACCACCACTGCCCCTGTATAACAGTCTGATATGAGGCACTGGCCCACTGGGTGGTAAACTGCAGCAGCTCTATGACAGGACTCGTTATTGAAGTTGCTGTAGACATGCAGCACACACGCTCACATGTCTTCTACAAGCTTCAGATGATAAGTGATTGTCATTGTGAACACACCAAAGCACAGCACACAGTGCACCATACTAAAATGTGACCTTTACATTTAACCCATTCGAGGAGCAGTGGGTAGCAGATGTGGGCAGCAGTGCGGGGAGCTGTGCTTGGGGTTACCTGTGTACCAGTCCGTGATTTGATGCGAGGACCTTCAGGTCACAGGGGCAACTCCCCAACCGTTACACCACCACTGCCCCACATAACAGATTACGAGATTAATGCCCGAAGTGATTCATGTAGAACGGTGTGAAATCTGCAATGCTGTTAGCTTAGTGCTAAAATACAACTAGAATTCCATAGGGCTGCTAGCAGAAATTAGCATTATTAGCATTAGTACAGATGTTCCTTTACCTCCTTGAATTTTTACCATGTTTTGAGCTCCAGTAGGCCACTGGTCATCTGAATACACTCTGAAGACGTGCCCCCCACAGTTATTGTCCCACACCTGAGCAGCTTCATGACACTTGTTTTGCACTGGTGTGAGACTTAGACTGTAAGGGACAGAGCAGCTCTTCCTTCGCAAGTCACCTCCAGTCCGTCTGCCTGTTCTCAACTCAGTGTAGCTTAAAAGCATCATTTCTCAGAGCCACGTCTGTAGGAATGATGTTCCCCAGCGCTGTAGCTGTAACATCATATTTGTATCTGACCCAGCTGTGAATCCTTGCTCTTCAACGCCCTGCCTGACACCACTACCCACACTAATCCACACCAGAGCCTCCACGGGTGAGAGAGAGGAGGAGGCACGGAGCCAAACAACACGCTGTGCTTTATGGAGTGGGAAGGAGCATACCGGGGAGTTGCCATCAGGAAAAACCGGAAGGTGCTTAACACCAGAAGCTTCAGAAAGACCCTCTCGGGTTGGAGACCTGGTTTATCAGAGAAACATGCTGCAGCTCAGGCTGCTCACATGGGCCTGATCAGTCACATTACTGAGTTCAGTTAAAACAGACGGTTGTTTCGGACAGCTTGAATTATAAAAAAAGTGCACAGACAGTTAGCGTTAAGCAGCAGAGCTGGATGAAATATTAAGCTCCAGGCATACAAAAAAAAATATGAATGTGACTATTTGTCATTGTGAACACACTCGAGCACCATAACGAAATGGGACCTCTGCATTTAACCCATCACGTGCAAATGTGGAGCAGCAGGCAGCTACCAACAGTGTGTTCACACTGACACATTTTCGCCTTCAATTTCAATTCAATAAGGCCCAAGTCAAAGTGGCTCTGAGCTGCTTCCAGCACATCAACTTCAAGAACTGACTGTTCACTTGCTGCCTAATATATCCCATCCCCCTGACAGGTGCAATTGTAATGTATAAACTAAATCAGTGGTGTTAATGTTATGGCTGATCTGTGTATAAAGGCTAATATATGACCTTCAACAGCATTATCGGATCTTGCAAGTCCGAAAGCCACACGCCTGTAAATGTTTTTGGTGAGGCTACTGTGTGTTAGGGTCAGTCAGCTCACCTCCCAGCAGCTTGGACTGGCAGTTGACGAACTCAGGTTTTCTGTCCGCGCTGTGGCGCTGGCAGGTGTTGTGGAGCACCTGAACAAACATGCACTTGTCTCCAGAAGAGCCGGCCACCCACTGGTCAAACGCATTCTCAAACGTCAAGTCAAACTCTGGACAATCCTGCGACGTGACGGACAGAGGACAAAAGTGCAAGAGGGCAAAAGAGAGAGAGGGGGGGGGGGGGATAAAATGTGGGGGAAAGGAAAGAGACAATGAACGATGCTGTGTAGAAAGGACAGCGGGGTGGAAAACATTTTAAATGGCTGAGACAGACAGGAGAGCACAAGAGCAGAATAACCAAGCAGTCCACCCCCCACCCACCCACCCCTCTTCCAGCACAGAACCACAGCCTGTCCACAGTCACTCACTCTGTTGGGGTCGATGCCGTTCACTTGTCTCAGCTGGTCTAGGGTCCACTGTGATCGCCGGATGAAGGAGGAGGAGCCCTCAAACTGCTTCACTTTTGTGATGGACACCTGCGTTGGCTTCTTGTTGGTCACTGAAACGAGAGATCAGAGGAAATACTTAGGCACCAAACCCCTTTAACACTGAGACATGTCACACCGTGGGGCCTGGACCTTTGTGTACAGGGGTGCTTGAAAGTTTGTGAACCCTATAAAATTGTTTATATGAACCTGACCTAAAACATCTGATTTTCATACAAGTCCTAAAAGAATATGAAGATTTATGGGCAGCCACAACTGCTTTAGTTAGGTCCTCAGACACCTCCTTTGTTCAAGCCATGATACACATCCACAAATGTGTTGCAAGTGAAACTGCATTTGGAAACTTGGAATGAAGAGACTGGCACAACTGGTTTAGAATAGAATAGTACTTTATTGATCCAACAGAAAATATACATCCATACACACACACACACACACACACACACACACACACATATATACACACACACATATACATATATACACACACACATATATACACACACACACACACACACACATATATACGCACATATATACACACACACACACACACACACACACACACACAAAAACATACATACACAAACATACATACACACACACATTGTATAGCCATAGTAGTGAGGTCCGTGATGTTTTTCCATTGACTTGTGTAATACTGTATTTCAGTAACACTACACCTAACCCCAAGCCTAACCTCAGTAAACAAAAAACAATCTTTCTGCACTTTGAGTTTTTCTAAAAAACTTGAATACGTGGAGAAATCAGTTTGTTTCTTAGTGAGGATCATCAAAATGTCCTCACTATAACAGATTTTCCTGTAATTGCTAACTTTATGAGCACATTCGGACCCCACTAAGAAGCGCACACACACACACACACACCTCTATACACCTAAAAATGTGACTATATATACACACAAGTATATAAATATATAGACACATTATATATAAATATATATATTTTAATATTCCAGTCTAACTAATTAAAGTCTAACTATTAGAAATAGAAAACAGTAGAATAGAAAAAGTAAAAATGCACCAAAAAGATGTTTGCACACTGATTGCACAGTGACTGTGTTACGTGACGAATAAAATAATAAATAATGAATATATTGCATGAGACAAAGATTGCAGCGATGTAGTGAAAAAAAGTAGTTCAGGGTTTGTTTTTTTGCTTCCTCACCACACTTAGGAAAACATTTCATGTCTTTTCAGTGGATTAAAGAAAAAAAAAATGCATGATTACATGCACATAACCACCTACACGTTCTCCACATTTACACAAACCTACGAGGAGCTATAAACACCCCAACACGCTACAAAACACCCACAGCAACTCCCTTCCTCTTCAAGGCATGTGGCCTATTGACCAAAGGTCAGTCATTAGCATCTTCCTCTCCATCGCTCTCTCACACACACAGAGCTGCACAGAAATGAATCTAATAATATATTATTGTATCTTGTACCTTTGACCAGATCCTCCATCACTGGGGAACTCTGATCACCCGTCCCAGACTCCTTCCACTACCACGGATCATCTCCATACACTTCATACGCTTCATATGCATATGATAGATTTGTTGCTCCAAGCTCTAGGCTTGTAGTTGATTTCGCCTTTAGAAACTGAGACGGTTTTTTGCTTTTCTTTTGTTTATTATTGCTCCCTCTTGTCGACCAGAGGAGGATGGTTTCCCCTTCTGAGTTTCTGCCTCCAGATTAGGGAGCTTTTCTTTGCCTCAGTTGCCCTCGGCTCACTCATTAGGAGCTTGGCTTCTGTAAAGCTGCTTTGTGACGGCGCTAGCTGTAAAAGAGCTGTAGAAACGAAACTGACTTGATAATTAATAATGATCCTTTATCAATCCCCAAGGGGAAAAAATATCTCTGCATTTTATCCACTCGAAGCAGTGAGCAGCCACAGTCATAGCACCTGGGGAAAAGTTGAGAGTTAGGGGAGCAGCTCAAGGAACTTCGTTCAAGGGTGTTTTTCCTGCTGGTTCTCAGAATCAAACCAGTGACCCTTCGGTCACAAATCTGCTTCTCTAACGTGGAGTGCTTACTGCTCACAGTGGTGGTCTTAATGCTGTGGGTGTCCAGCAGGATCTTCTGAGGGAGTTCAGCTCCTGAGTTGCTTATGCAGGTCTCCTCACTGCTTCTGCTCTCTTTTCCGTTCCCTCCTTAGCTTCATCGTCTTTCCTCTTCCTTTCCCTCTCCTGCAGGTCATCATTCCTTTCTCGCCCCTTTTCCACCTCCTATCTGCCATCTGGAGAAGTGTTGTTGTTTATCATTACTGACGTCTCCAAGGGCCGGTGGAATGCAGCGAGCCGAACCCCAGCCCACACACGCTTCACAAGTCTGAGGTACTCTGACCAGGAGTTTTGGGTTTTCTGGCTTTTTGATAAGGTTTTAATTAGGGCTGTTGAGCTATTGAACGAATCTAATAATGAATGATGAAGTAATTCGATTTCAATAGATTTTGGTTGATGACTGAATCAGTAATAGACATGGTAGGCTTTAAAAATCAGAACACGTTTACATTGTTTACATGCAACGTTTTAGCAAGAACGATCACGGAAGTAGGTCTAAAAGCATCTCATTCTATCCTCAACATGCAGTGAATTTTTAATAAACATTATCTTCAACACGTTTGTGGGAGTGAGCAAATGAGCAAAAGAGTTGTTGATGCTCATCAGGCTGAGGAAGGTTACAAAACCTCTAAAGAGTTTGAACTCCACCAACCAACAGACAGACAGAATGTGTACAAACTGAGGAAAAATTAAAACCATTGTGATTCCACATTAAGCAGCTTACTGGTAGTAGGTGAGGGGATAGCATCTGTCTCAGTGCAAGCAAGGAAGTGTTGTTAGTTGATTTTTGTCAGTTATTATAAAGGTTCATGGGCAGTAGTGGCCTAGGGGTTAGGACATTGCGCTGGGGACCTGAAGGTCGCAGGTTCAAGTCCCGGCTCAGGCCCTACTGAGGTACACCTTGAGCAAGATACCGTCCCACTACACTGCTCCACATCTTGGAAGTCGCTTTGGATAAAAGCGTCAGCCAAACGAATAAATGTAAATGAATGAACATATTACAGATGTTTGTTTTTATTGCATTTTGGAAAATATCCCAACTTTTCTACAAATGGGGTTTGTAAATCAAGAACAAACCGCAATACATAGAATACACTTGATTTATTGCTCCGCCCTTGCTGGACACACACCTGCGAGGAAAGGACTCATCCTGCAACAGGGCAAATACTGTACGTGGACCTCACATGCTCTGATGAGACGTGATCTGCTTATCTAATAAAAATGCCAAAGTGACTAACCGACCTTGAAGCAGGTTCGTTTAGTGCGCATCATAAATCAGGGACCCCCAGCTGAGCACGGCAACACACTGTTCACACACTTTATGGAGAAAAT
Source organism: Arnoldichthys spilopterus (assembly GCA_037974385.1). Lineage (NCBI taxonomy): Eukaryota > Metazoa > Chordata > Actinopteri > Characiformes > Lepidarchidae > Arnoldichthys > Arnoldichthys spilopterus. Next base: position 33,381,360 of record JBBPDA010000001.1, read on the forward strand.
CAAGAGCAAGTGGATGAAAAGCAAGAGAATTCGCCACACAACCAACAATCAAGAGCAAGATGGTGAGTCTGGGGGCATGTACCTACCACAGCCTGAACACCAATTCCAGTAAGTGAGTTCTGGGAGGTGGGGAGGCAGGGAGGCAGGGAGATGGGGTGGGGGGGTGTATATTTCTGGCTCAATGCACAGAGCACTAAAGCGGGAGCGTTCTTTGTGAAGATGGAAAGGCTGCTCCCTTCTGGATGTGGCGCCAAGGACCTGAACAAAATGAAAACTGTGACCTGCCTGCTGATCAGTGAGCAGCGTCGACTCCCAGGGGCAGCGGAGCACGCTCAATGCACGGCCCCACAACAGCTCATTCCAAAGTATGAAATGAGTGCAAGTGCTTCAGCCAGGCAGCGCAGACATTCTGCGCTCACATTTGGCAAGCTTCGGCTCTAACGGACAGATCTGTCACTGCCATATTCCTCAGCGACGCCGCTAATCACCGCATTTGGAGCCAAACCGGCTTCAAAACAATGGGGCAGACGCCAGTAAGCATACGCTAGTTACGTAAAGGCGAAAAAGGAGGGAAGATAGGGAACATCTTTCAATTTCTATGTGAAATCTGACTCATTTGGTGGAACACTTCACGGACACGAGAGGGTCTCGCGGAGTGCCAGAGCATGCCCGAGTTCCGCTGGACGTCTCTTACAAGCGTTTAACCCTAATCGGCCCTGCAGCTGTCTCCTCCCGAAGAGCCTTTTCACTTTGCATCTTCATTTGCATTTCGTTAGAGCGACATACACTCCTAAGCCTAAATACTGATATTTTTACACATCTGACCCATTTGCGCTATTATTATTATTATTATTATTATTATTATTATTATTATTATATGAGCAACATGTGATCAGAGGGTTGCAGGTTCAAGTCTTGGCCCAGGTACTACTGAGGTACCCTTGAGCAAGGTACCGTCCCGCTAAACTGCTCCCCAGGTGCTGCTAAAAGCTGCCAACTGCTCCATATGTGGAATGGGTTAAATGCAGAGGTCACATTTCACGTGATGGGGTGTGTTCACAATGACAAACTCATTTTCAAATCACTACATCACTACTTCCCGTATTGTTGCAATCTTTGCTGCTTCTCAAAGTAGTACAGCAGTACAGGTGCCATTTATCTACTGTTATATTTCCCCATACAGAAATTGTTGGAATAAACAATATTAAATAACAATATTAAAAATACTTCTGCAATATATTGACATAAAATGGATTTTGAACATTGACATATTTAACATTTATATTATGTGAATACATATGCATGTTTTAAAATATGCAGTTTAATACATTGAGGCGGTGTTGGCCTAGTGGTTAGGGCACTGTGCTGAGGACCTGAAGGTCGCAGGTTCAAGTCCCGGCTCAGGCACTACTGAGGTACCCTTGAGCAAGGTACCGTCCCACTACTCTGCTCCACATCTTGGAAGTCGTTTTTGGATAAAAGCCAAATGAATAAATGTAAAATGTAAATGTAAAATGAATCCAATCGAATTTTATAATAAATTTTAATAACTGTATACATGTATAAAAAAAATATGAAAGCATCACATTAGATAAAAATAGCAATAATAATAAATACGAATGCCAACAGTGTGATGAGTAATGACAATAGAACAGAAACAGAATAGCAGCAGTGGCAATAAAAAAATGTATATTAAAAAATAAAAGTGTGTGTTCTTTCTATTTATTTATATTTTTATCTGCAGTGATATTTTTACATTTACTTTTTTTTTGTCTTTAAAGCATCGTGTACAGAAGCTGCAAACCTAATCTCATTGCACGTGTGCAATGACAAAGATTCTAGTATTCAATTCCATATACTTCATTCTAAATATTCACATTGCTAGGTTGATGGGATGGGGGTGCAGAAGAGCGCTACTCAAGGAAAACATGAACTTAAAAACCAGTATGTGGTGCTGAACTAAGTGACTTTCTCCAGTACATCACATCTGGCATAGTATTTCAGGTCACGCACTGTCAGGGGAAAAAAAAGTGCATTGCAGGTACATTTTTTTGGTTCATGAAGGTACAAACTGTGCAAAAGTGTCCTCAAAGGTACGGCATGCTCCCTAACGCCCAACTGTGTACCTTAAATGGGTATTTCTCAGGGGAGAAACGCTGATCTGTTCCTTCTCTTATCTTAATGCTTTGAAACGGAGCAGTAAAATAAAAGCCTGGAGTCAGGCTGATTGTACAGATACAGTGCAACATTACATCAGCAGAATACAATACAAATTACCATCCTTAACTAAAGGTACTGAAACTGTACCCTTGAGGTTACCGCCCCATTGACAGAGGGGAACCACCCAAGTGAGTACCTTTTATCCTGATAGTGCAAGTGGATATGTTTTGGGTTACGACCAGCTTGTACTTTTGACCAGATCATCCATCACTGGGACCTCCTGTCAGACCAGTTCGACTACAATGGACCATCTCCATGTGCTTCATATGCCGATAAGGAACGACCTTCATCCGATTTGCCCCTTGTTTATGCTGCTGGTGGGCGTGAACGGTAAGAATGAAAATATTTATGATTTAAGGTGTTCTGGATGCGAATGCTGTCGTTAGTACTGTACAAAGAAAATACACAAATCAGCCATAACATTAACACCACTGACAGTAGAAGTAAATAACATTGACTGTCCAGTCATTTCATTACAATGGCACTTGTTAGAGGGGTGAGATATGCTAGGCAGCAAGTGAACAGTCAGTTCTTGAAGTTCCCGTGCTGGACGCAGGAAAAATGGGCACGTGTAAGGATCTGAGGCACTTCGACAAGGGCCTTAATGTGATGGCTAGCAGACTGAGTCAGAGCATCCCCACAACGCTGGTGAACTGGTGAATCAGTGACAGGGTTATAGGCACCCAAGGCTCGATGATGCATGTGAGGAGAGAAGGCTGGCCCATCTGAATGATCATTCATCTCTGTGTAACATGAACAGAAGAGCGGAGTGATTTAAACTGAATGAACGTAATCCAAACCAAACCAGCCCTGATTGTGAATACAGCCTGGGAGACAGACTGATCTAAAGCTGGGTTAGTGTGAGTAGTGGGACCACCCATGTGAGCGTGGGACAGAGGAACAGCCTAAATTCATTACATTATGTCTCCGAGCCTGTCAGTTAAGCCGTCTGAGCTTTCACTGTGGTACAAAGCGACGCATACACACACACACACCCACACACACACACACACACACTGGAGGGACACTTCTTTAGCAACAGCTCTAAGATGTGCACTTTTCCTTCCACAGACACTGTCCATAAACCATTCACTGTGCTACCATCCGATGATGATACATCGATCTGAATGTGACGAATCAGCTACAGAGATATATAATAATAATAATAATAATAATAATAATAATAATAATAATAATAATTCTAAATTTATTTAAAAAAAACTTTGTATAGCACTTTTTGTATTTGTATAGCACCTTTCATACATGAGATGCAACAATAGATTACTAAAAGTTAAAAAAGTAAGAAAAATGTAAATCTAAGCATTGAATTTATAAAAAAAATCATAAAATTGATAAACTAGATGGTAAAATAAGTGGAAGAAGCTTAAATTAATACAATAAAAATAAAAATAAAGTAATAAAAGCAAGTAGAAAGATATATTTAATAAATTAAATATTTAATGAGCGAGTATCCTGGATATCAATTAAGAGTGTGTTCCAAAGCTTTGCAATTCATCGAAATGTAAAACAAAATTGACAGAGGCACCACAAACCAATAAAACGTCTACCATTTAGTCAATGTTGGCAGCACCAACACATTTACAGTGAGCACTAATTCCCTTCTTTCAGCATCTTGGTTCAATTTTAGTCCATTCTTCTAAGCAATACATTTTCAAAGGTTATGTGGACTTGAATTTTAAACTCCTCCATGCTTTCTCAACAAAATTCAAGGCGCGAGACTGGTGAGACCATGCAAGCACCTTCACCTTCTTCAGAAACAAGGCTTGACCTATATTGGCTGTGTGTTTGGGGTCGTTGCCTTCTACCTTAATCCAGTTCCTTGGCTGATGAGATTACACTGTCTTCTGATATCTCCTGGGACATCGCTCGATTCAGGTTTCCTTGTGGCATGTAATGTCCCGCTGTTTTCAGAGAAATAGCCCCATGTCATGATGCTTCCAGCTTGATACTTTGTTGTGAGATTGTGGTGTTATTGGGATGATACAGATCACCTGCTTGGTGCTTGGCTGGGAGGTGGTTAGCATATTGGGCACATGGAGATCAGCTGTGGTAGTTAAACTAGTATGAGGACAGATAAGCAGAAGGCCCCAATGATGGATGATGTGGTCAGAAGTAAAACGCTGACTGCAAACCCCAGAGATAGTTGATCAGGCTAAATGGAAGCCCGGCAGTTTCTAGCATCTTGAGTTACAACAAAAGGCTATCTGAAAATGTTGACATCAAATCATCTTTGTGCAACAATGCGCTTAAGAAAGGTCCTGGACTGTAGTTAGGCACTAGACTGGGATGACTCAGTGGTAGGGATAAACTCCCAGAGTCAGAACACGCCAAACAGACACATCAGCTCAGAGCTGCAGAGAATGTTTGATTACAGCTTTCACTCAGATCACAGGTAACGTCCTGCTGCTGAGGAACTCAATCTCCCTGCCCTTCACATTGGAGAGCACCACTTCATTGCTCCTTCTGGTTCTGATAGTTTTCCGTCACTTATGAGGGAAGGGGAGTGTCGGTTTGCCTGGTGAGACAGATGAAAGCCCTTTGATTTGAGCATCTATGGAGCACAGTGGGCTGCATTTCAAAGGCCGGAGCAGCCAGGTGGGGATAAGCAGCTCTTGAGAAATCAAAACCCCTGCAAGAGCCCTATCTGCAGACTGTCACCAGCCAGGGGTTACCATGGCAATCCCATCAGTAGGGCACAAAGGGTGCTGTTTAGGAACTGCAGGGGGAGCATGGTCTAGTCCTCACATAGGCAAGGGGCTCAGATGGTTCCTGAAGAGTCATTCAAGATGTGACATTGCAAACATTCAAGCTAAGCCATTCATGAGCTGCATGAGGGGAGGAGGAGCAAACTTCAACACTGAACTGGTTTTCATACATAATCTATGGATGTCTATGTCAGCTCAGTACAGAGTTTAGGATTAACAACAACAAAACAACAACAACAACAACAATAATATTTGTTAAGTATTAATTAGCAATGAACTTAAACTGAATATCAATAACTATTATCAACAACAGTTGTAGTAGCAGCAATAGCAGTGGAATAGTAACAGTATTAGTAGAAGTAGTAGTAGCACTAGTAGTAGTAGCAGCAGGGTAGTAGTAATAGCAGCTGCAGCAGCAGGGTAGTAGTAGTAGTAGTAGTAGTAGTAGTAGTAGTAGTACTAGTAGTAGTAGCAGCATCAGTGTCAGCATGGTACTAGTAATTGCAGCCACAGCAGCAGTAATAGTAGTAGTAGTAGTGGTGGTGGTGGTGGTGGTGGTGGTGGTGGTGGTAGTAGTAGTAGTAGTAGTAGTAGTAGTAGTAGTAGTAGTAGTAGTAGTAGTAGTAGTAGTAGTGGTGGTGGTGGTGGTGGTGGTGGTGGTGGTAGTAGTAGTAGTAGTAGTAGTAGTAGTAGTAGTAGTAGTAGTGGTAGTGGTGGTAGTGGTGGTAGTAGCAGTAGTGTAGTAGTAATAGCAGCAGCAGCAGCAGTAGTAGTAGCAGCAGTAGGGTAGTAGTAATAGCAGCCGCAGCAGCAGCAGCAGTAGTAGTAGTAGTAGTAGTAGTAGTAGTGGAAGTAGTAGTGGTAGTAGCAGCAGGGTAGTAGTAATAGTAGCCGCAGTAGCAGCAGTAGTAGTAGTATTTGTTGTTGTAGTAGCAGCAGCAGCAGCAGCAGCAGCAGCAGTAGTAGCAGCAGTAGCAGCAGGGTAGTAGTAATAGTAGCCGCAGTAGCAGCAGTAGTAATAGTAATAGTAGCAATAGTAGCAGTAGCAGCAGTAGTAATAGTAATAGTAGCAATAGTAGCAGCAGGAGGGTAGTAGTAATAGTAGCAGCAGCAGTAGCAGAAGTAACAAGAGCTGTAGTAGCAATTGCAGAAGCAGTAGGTAGTAGTAGTAATAGCAGTTGTAGCAGCAATAGCAGTAGCAGTAAGTAGTAGCAGTAGTAGCAGTTGTGGTAGTAGCAAAAGCAGTAGCAGTAGTAGTAGTTGTAGTTGTGGTAGTAGCAAAAGCAGTAGCAGTAGTAGGAGTTGTGGCAGTAGCAATATTAGTAGCAGTAGTAGGTGTTGTGGTAGTAGCAATAGCAGTAAATAGTAGCAGTTGTAGTAGTAGGAATAGCAGTAGCAGTAAGTGGTAGCAATATTAACAGTTGTAATAGTAGCAATAGCAGTAGCAGTAGTAGTAGCAGTAGGAGCTGTGGTAGAAGATAAGATAACATTTTAACCCTTTAACAGCAATAGCAGTAGCAGCAGTAGTAGTAGGAATAGCAGTAGTGGTAAGTAATAGCAATAGTAGCAATAGCAGAGCAGTAGTAGAAGTAGTAGTAGTAGGAATAGCAGTAGTGGTAAGTAATAGCAATAGTAGCAGTAGCAGTAAGTAGTAGAAGTAGTAGTAGTAGGAATAGCAGTAGTGGTAAGTAATAGCAATAGTAGCAGTAGCAGTAAGTAGTAGAAGTAGTAGTAGTAGGAATAGCAGTAGTGGTAAGTAATAGCAATAGTAGCAGTAGCAGTAAGTAGTAGCAGTAGAAGTATAATCATCATCTCCATAATGAGGTCTAAATCAATCCTTGGCATTCCTCCAAGCAGAACACTCTATCAAGCAGCATAATTTCCATATCATCTCCTGAATACAGATATGTTCTGACAAACGAAGCACTTGATGATACATAGACAGACAGATACTTTATACGTCAGTGAAATTTAGGTCCCAGTAGGTACGCATTGTGCCAAGTTAGATACAAGCAGAAGAAGTGACAGAATTTATATTACAACATAAAATATGAATTAGAGTGAAAAAAAAACCAGGATGTGATCAGACTGTTTGAGCAGGAAAAGTCCATACATAAAAACATGGTACAGCAGGGCTACAGCAAATAAATCCCTCATTACAGTCATTACAACAGAGACGTGAGGACAATGATCATGAGTCATCCTTCATCGTATTTTTCACAAATGGGCGAGTGCACATGTAACTTACACTAACAGAATAAAACAGGCATGAATGCTTGACCCATGTGACCATCTCAGGGTTTAAAAACACAGGTAATGGTCTACAGAGATGTGGGAAAACAGAAATCTGGTCACATGAGTTGTACTTCACTGTATTCTCCGTAAATGGGCGAGTGCATGTGCACCATACATCAATAGCACATTACAGGCGTGAATGCTTGACCCATGTGACCATCTCAGAGTGTAAAAACCACAAGCACTGGTCTACAGAGATGTGGAAAACAATGACTCTGGACTGTCGATGGTGTATTCTCGACTGTATGCTGGGATTAGCATGAATAACAGATGTGGTCTGAGTAGGCAAGGTAGGGTTAGGGTTCAGCTTGTGTGTGCTGGCAAAGTTTGTTTTTTTTTAATCAAGATCCAGCACTTGCTCCTCTTGTTTAAAAGTCCACATACTGGTGAAATTTAGGGAGATTTCAACCGATGAAGTCTCCACTGACAAACACTTCACCTTAGTGTTAAAGCTCACTGATGAACAGTGATGTTAGACCCTCCACACTCATGGCTACACCCTCTACACCCACGGCTACAACCTGTGTACCCACAGCTACACCCTCTACACCCAAGGCCATGATTATGCAGCTAACCCCCAACTACTCCCTGGACACTGCAGCTACGTGCCTGCCTACTGCTCCGGGTGTGCTCACTGCCTCCTAGTGTGTGTAAACTGCTGACAGCTCTGTATGCGTGTGAGTGTGTTCACTGCAGAGACTCATTTCACTTCAGGGGTTAACAGATAAATAAATGCAAATAAAATAAAAAATGCATCACCATCTCGGTTTTCCAGTTCCAGTGAATTGCACCATGGCAGATTCTAAACTAACACGTTAGACAGAGCTCTCCACCATCACTACTAAGCCAAATGAGGGATGGTCTTTTAGAAGTACAGATTTCCATAAATCCAGTACAGCAGATTATCTGTAGAGAGAGGCACACATACTGTTTTGCCGCATGTGGCTGCCCAGCACCTTACAAAGCCACTATTTTAGTTTGCCTTTGTCATCCGTCTGTATATATGGAGTACAGCAGTGTGGCATCAGCACATTCCGAAACAAAACTGCTCCAAGGAAGCGACACACAGATCCAAAATAAGAGAATGGCAAGAATAGACACAGTCAGCTTTAATTACACTGTCACTTAGAGTTTCCGTTAGAGCAAGGAATTATGGGTTATGTAGTGCTGTAGTGCAAAAGCAGGGGGACATAAGGGCAGAAATTAGGTGGGAAAAGCAATAGAGGAAAAAAGTAGAGTTTGACAGAAAGAGTTTGGTGTTTTGGGAGTTACTGCAAGTGGGCTGCCGAGGAGCTAGCCACTAACTTCCCTGTATCTCCTACCAGAGAAATAAAGAACCAAACGTCAACCAAATTTGGTGGCACTGTTGTCCATTACACAAGACAACAAGTAATGCGCCCTTTAAATTTTGGTGATCGCAATTAAATTGGTAATTGTATTAAGTCTCATTACCTTTTATTGCCAAAAGTAGTGGAATTACAGTAAACTGTTCTTTTGTAACAAATTATTTCCAGCTTCCTGACTGAACATTGCTGCCTAGACTATAAAAGGGATCTTCTTTCTGAGGAACACACACACCTGAACAGTACGAGATTTCTCCTCAATTTCATTTCCAAAGCTTTAACAGCTGATGTTGACACAAAGAACATGGGTCCAAGCCCTAATCAGTCAGACAGTGGCACCAGAGACTTCCCAAGCTAGAGGAAGAAACCTCAGGAGGAACCAAGACTGAGAAGGCCCCGGCCTCCTCTGGTCGACACCGGATAGCAAAAAGCAAGAAAAGAAAGAAAAGATTACGATCAGCGGTATCAGAAGCAAAGTGAATAGATATTATCCTCTGCAGCTCTTTAAGCACTCTGGGACACCTTTTGTTTATTGGGACAATGGGTGTAGTGCGTCATTTCATGGCCCAGAAGCTGCCAGGGCAGTTGTTCGCGTCCCTCGAGCTTAACCTGAAGCTGTACTGGATGAAGGAGCAAAGAGGTCACCGCAAATCCCTCGTTCAGTAAGTGTTTATGAAAAGCAGCAATCTCATTGGCCGCTGCGTTGTGTATTTAAATAGCACAGTATTCTGTGAGATAGGACTAATAATCTGCTGCTGTTCACGAGGTTAAATGGGCTTCACTCAACCTTCGACCCTGAGAAGCCGTCACCCTGCAGACGGGCCCAGGTGCACATGAAGCTGTTATTAGGACGCGCTTCAGGGCTTTCTCTTAGAACGAAGAACTTCTATCGTCATTTAAAATAGACCTTTAATTACGGGCACTGCAGGAATAATGTGTGACTGTGCAACGTGGCTTGCCAGACACACTGTCACTGTACAACAAGTTCCACCTGGATTGATGCACGGCGTGACACCAGAGAACGGAGTAAAGATCTGCTTTGTGCAATTTAACCGTACTTATACTGGAGGACACCAGGAGGAGTAGAATGTTCAACAAAGCCAGCAACACTGATCAGCTATGATATTAACACCACCTTCATAATACTGAGTAGGACCCTCATGCTGCTGACCCCTTTCTATCAGAGTCAGCATTTACTTTTTAAACCAAAGCAGCTCTTCTGTGGGATCAGACCAGATGGGTTAGCCTTCACTCCCCACATGCATCAGTGAGCCTTGGGTGCCCATGACCCTGTCACCAATTTACCAGTTGTGCTTCCTTGGATCACTTTTGCTAGGTTCCAATGTTCCAGTTAAAATGGAGTTTTAAGTTGGTAAACGTATGTGGTTTATGTTGCTAACTGTCTCTAGTGCAGTATCATGTCTTATGGTGCAATATCGGTCTTTGTGGAGATTACCATCAATCGCTGGCTTGGGCTCAATCAGTCGTTCAGGAAATCAGGTGCTGATGATGGAGCGTCACACATCCATGCAGTGGCTGGAGGCATGGAGAAAAAATCTAGACCCAAACTTGTATTGTCACACTCATCTACTGTTTCACACAACCTAATTCACTGCTTTCCCTTTTGTTTGCATTGATTCTAAAGTTCACTTGTGTTTTTGCTGCAGAAAGAAACTCACTGTAGTAGTAGTAGTAGTAGTAGGTTTTATTGTCATTTTCACAGTATACACAGTACACAGTAAAAACGAAACAACGTTCC
>JBBPDA010000001.1:33391802-33414914 GCA_037974385.1 Arnoldichthys spilopterus
GGTTAAATGCAGAGGTTGCATTTCATTGTGGTGCTTGAGTGTGTTCACAATGACAAATAGTCACTTTCACTTTCATTGTGCCCTGGCTACAACAGTGTGACTTGGTGTGTGTGTTTGACTTAGTACCTTCAGTACCTTCAGTTCCCACAGGCCTGACAGGTGCCATTGTAATGAAATAACTAGACAGTCATTGTTAATCACTTTACCTGGCAGTGGTTTTAATGTTGTGGCTGATCGGTGTACACTCAACATTAAGTCGGACACAATTCAAATGTTACACTCGAAAATAAAGTCACTGCAATCCAATATCACCACCTAAATCCTGAACAACCTCGAGTCCCACGGCGAGAGGCTGGTTGGGGAATCAATCTCCTCTGCAGACGCAGTTGCGCATTAGTAGTCGAGGCATGGTCGACTTTACATTGATTCTTGATGAGGCAAACATAAATCAGTTCACTCACAGCCTAGAGGCACACAGAGGACATGAAGTCAGCATGCAGCAAGTCCCTTACTTATGCAGACAGGTGAGTCAGCCTTGCGTCGCCATACAGGGCAGTCAGTAAGTCACTGTACAGTCACTATTTGTCATTTTGCAGAGCAGCATTAGAAATGAAATATAAGTCTCACATATCTGCACACAACAGTCTGATTGAACTGCAGTTCCACCAATATTTCAAGAATGTTCTGCATAATTAATTGGTTACGATGTAAACAAAGAAAAATGAAGTTCCCTTCGCTTCTAATTGTTCACAGTGCTGGTGAATGGAAGCAGACGTCTGGTTTCTCTGAAAATTCCCTCACAAAGCTCTTGTATGAAATGGATATGAAGACGCTGCCTGATGCCAGAGAAATTTTGTAAAAAGTTCTGGACTTATACTTACTTTCCTATACATTTACGGTGGAGGGATACTTTCAGGTTGTTGTGAGGCAAAATAGTCCCCCCAAGTGATTTAGTGCAGATTCACGTCTTTACCATAATCACCATTCCATAGAAACACCCAGAGACACGTGGAGCTTCACGGGGGGGTTTGTTTAATATAATATAAACATTGACTGAAATGTTGTTGAAGATGTGATGTCTGGTTCCATTCACCACCACTGTAAAGAAATTGGAACGTTCTTCCACAAAGACCCATTTCACACCAAACACACTTTGGCTATGACTTTTTAGCCAGCGTTGGAGATGCTCAGATTTAAAACTATCCCTGTCGTTTGAAAATGGCTTATACTCAGTATACACCAATCAGCCATAACATTAACACCACCTCCTTAATACTGAGTAGGTCCTTCATGCAATTGAAACAGCTCTGACTGTGGTGCACTGTGTGTTCTGACCCCTTACTATAAGAGTTAGCATTCACTTTTTAAGCCACGGTAGCTCTTCTGTGGGATACAACTAGACTGGCTAGCATTCATACCCCACATTCATCAGTGAGCCTTGGGTGTCCATAATTCTGTCGTCGCTTCACCAGTTGTTCTTCCTTGGATCACTTTTGGTAGGTACGAAGTACTGAACACCTGGAGATGCTCTGACTCTGTCGTCTAGCCATCACAACAAGGCCCTAATCAAAGTTGCTCAGATCCTTATGCTCGGCCAACTTAGAACAAGAACTGACTGTTCATTTACAGTATTGTATGGTATGGTATGATATGGTATTGAAATTACTAAAAAGTAAATGTTATTCACTTCACCTGTCAGTGGTCTTAATGTTATGGCTGATCTATATATGATGCACTGTTAGAAAGGCTAATTGGAATTCCAGGCAGAGGAGTGTCCCACAGTCCAAAGCTTTACTAACCAAACACAGACGTCTGCAGGAGACTCACGCTCACTCTCTTGCCACAAATGCTGGTTTGTAACATCACAGCTCAGCCTTCATTTCTGCTTTCTGAAGGCTCAGTGCCAGTGAAGCAGAGGGAGGAAACTGGGGCAGGGAGGTGTGGGAAGAAAATGTGAGTAAGAGAAAGAAAGTTACCAAGAGTTTTTACTAATGCATCAGTGTTTCTGCTCACCTTCTCACCTCGTGGTGCTGGCTGGCCCTCTCTCGCACTCTCTGCCTGTAATGAACTGATGAACTAAGTGTCTCCTCAAAGCAAGGCAGATGTTTCCTTTATGCAGCTGCACAGGGAGGACGCTGATCTGACCAGCCAGAGAGCCAGAGAACACGATATTCATGCACTTTTAAAAATAAATTCTACCTTTCAGGTTGTAAACGCTGACCCTGGCTGGTAACCTCAAGGGTACGGTAATTTTAGCAGAACCGTATCTTCATCTGCTGCAGTGATATTCTGTATTGACTCAATACTCTCAAACTCCAGGCTCTTCATTTTATCTTTTTAGTTTAAAAATGCATGAAAAAACACCAAAATGCACCTTTCCCCTGAGAAAGGCAAATGTATTGCACTTACAACTGATTTAACAAGCACAATATGCCATAAAGGTCCATGGTGAATCATTAAAGGTACATTAAACAGCCTCAAAACAAAGCAAACTTTTCCATCTGGTTCTCATCTCCGAGGGGATCTGCTGCCCATTTGATCGATTAGGCTGAGCATCATAGCAGTTCACCTGCATGCAAGGAACCGCTGCACATGGATCATCACCAGGGTTCTAGCTGACCTGTACTCTGGACCAGCTCAAACCATCACTGAGGCCTCCTGCTCATCTGTCCTTCAGTTTGACCACCACGGACCAGAGTGTTCCACTTAAGTCCACCTAGACCTTACTCTTACATGCTCTGTGCAAATAACAGACATGAAATCAATAGCTGTGTGGCTGGGGGCTCCCAAATGGTGCAACTATCTGAGTCTTAGCCATTATCTTCAGGAGATGAATTCGATTCCCGGTAGTGTCGAGGCCATCAGTGGCTGGAAGTCCAAGAGAGCACAACTGGCTTCACTCTCTCTGGGTGGGTAGGATGGCCTCCCAGTAGTGTTGGACAATGGGTGACCATTGACACTGATTTAGCAGCAGTTTGAGAAAATGTGGTAAAGTTTCACATGTGTCAAAGGAGGCACCTGTTCACCTTTACCCCCCCAGTGTTGGTGGTCTAAAATGTTAGGGGGAGTCCTAGCTAGTGGGTGGAAATAGAGATGACCAAAATTGGGCAGAAATTCGCAAAAAAAAAAAAAATAATAATCACCTGGGCACCACAAAGCAGTTTATCTAGGCAGTGAGTGTTCCTGTTTTCTCAAAAAACACTAATATTAGAAAGAAATACAAAGAGATCTCTTAGTGGATGCCCAGTATTACTTGTAGTTTCAATCAAATCGTTGGTTTGGGCTCAATCAGTCCTTCATTAGATGAAATCAGGTGCTGATGAAGCTTCACACACATCCATGCAATGACTCGGGGAGAAATCTGGAGCCAAACCTGTTCTTCTAACCAGCTCACACACCATCAACTACTGTTTACACATAAATCTCTGTTTAATTGTACTGATTTTAATATTCACTTGTGTTTTTGCTGCCAAAAGAAACTCAGATAAACAGCTTTAAACTATTAACATACGGATGTAAGACTTTTGGACAGTCCTGTACACGATCGATATAAAAAAATTAAGATTATTCAGGTCTTAATGTTCTAATCTTGTGCATTTTTCTTTACAGTTAACATGAAAACACCTACGCAGATGACATAACTAACACAGACACTTTGTTGTACCAGTCAACAAGCTGTCAAATATTTTACAGATAGTAGTTTGCAGCAAATTATGATTGAGTAAAGTATTTTTGTCTTTCCTTAGAGAATTTATATAGAAAATCAGCTTAAATTATCCTACATCACCATCCGTCACCCGCTGAGCGAAGGTCCATCTGCAGGGACACAACTCTCGCCTGGAATTAATGAGATTATAGTCCACATAACGTCAATATATGTCCATGTAACCCATTCATGATGTAATGACGAAATGAGCCATTCTCAGACACAGTGAGCCAGTGGGAGAGTGGTGATTGAGCAGAAATGACTTGGAGGGAGGTCAGTATGAAGGACACAGGGACTCGTCTGTAATCTAAATGATGATTCCCACCAGAACTATTAGTGATATGCAGCTGAGATCCTATAGGGCAGTGCATATACACCAGATTGAGTCACTCTAGGCATGAATAATGGAATGTAGTATTGCATGTCACTGGCTGTAAAAAAGCAAAATTACAGTTGTGACAGTCAGAAGTCAAACACCATTGCATTGATAAATAGGCTGCATGACATGAGGAAGCTGTTCATTTATATTTTTTACTTTATTTCCAGCAGTTTAGTTTTAGATCCATGCTCATTTTGAAAACAAGGACCTCAAATCCTTCGTTGTGCAAATCTATATAATGTTTTTTATATTTTTATACTGGTTTTAGGTATGTGATGTCATGAGGAAGTGTCCACCATTTCGACACTGTTAGTCAGGCTGGGTCTTGATGGCTGAATAAGGCCACATATCATTTTTCTCAAAAGTTCTAAGTCAGAGTGTGGTAATGACGTCACACCCAAAATGACCATGTTGAAAGTGGAAAAACCAGACTGCAACATGTCCACAGGTTAAAGTCGGACTTGCACTGCGTGATCAACTAATCCACTGAGGCGCTAATATACAGGATTTACCACAGCTTTCAGCACTGTTGATGCACAGAGTCGCCATCTTGGATTTTGAGTTTTTGATCCGTGAGGTTATTCAACTTTTCAAGTCGTTGCAAGTATTTGCAGTTGAAATTGTCAACTGGAATCTCAGAAATTCCGACTTTCCAGATGGAATGGAAGATACCATATGGTGATCAGCCATAACATTAACACCACTGAAGGGTAAAGTGAATACAATTGACTATCTAGCTATTTCATTACAATGACACCTGTCAGGGAGGTGGGATATATTAGACAGCAAATCAACAGTGAGTTCCTGAAGTCCTGAAGTCATACCTGGAGCTGGACCCTCTGATCCCTACTGCCCTACGTGCCTTACGTGCCTGTCAGAATTCTTGTAACTAAACGTACCTTGTGTATGCAGCAATAAAAACTCCCTCAGGGATCAGGAACAAAAACATGTAATGTAATTTAATCCTAACTTGGAGAAATTGTAGGAGAACTGGCCAAAACTACAGGGAGTAGAGACGGGACAGTGCTAACGTGTGGCCTGAATTCAGCTGAACCGCATGAATAAAGGATGTTATTACAAAGCACTGCTCGACAAGAACAAAAAGTTGGATCATGTTCTGTGAAGCTGCTTTTTGTGAAACCCAGCCTGGAACCCCTTCATACGGCTCTTTTCGCATCTTCCCTCGTTTCCTCATCCTTTCATTTTCACAAAAGCGCATGAAAGGTGCAGCGGGTGAAAAACAAGCGCTCGGTTCTGTCAGCATAAAATTCAGAAAGCATCCTTCATGTTCGCACACCCTCGACTGGCAGAGTGGCACCGTGCCATTTCGGGGGATGATGTATGGGGGCTATGCTTCATGCCTTTTTAAGTGCTTCATTCTCATTCACACTCCCATTCACTCCAACCCCCCCCAACCCCCCCCCCCCCCCCCAACCATGTGCCAATGTGACGAGCTTGGCTCTGGAAATGCGGTGACTTCAAATCGATGTGGATTACTACGGCTCAATGTCACTGTACAAAGAAACAACACTGGCCCTGACCGCACAAACTTTTTGCTTGCACCGCACCATTAAATCCATGCCTCTCAGCAATACCATTACAGGATTAGGGGGAATCATGGTCGGTGTCTTCTCCACCTCAGAGAGACGCTGTAACAAGCTCAGAAGAGGAAATCGATGGAGATTCTTACCCAAACTCAGGAGCTTGAGCACCATATTCAATACACACAGTCGACGCATTGGACCCTGCAGCACAAACTCACGCAGTCTGGCCACAAATCGGAGTCACCAACAGACCGAAAATAAAAACTTTTCGGCAAGGGGAGGTTGCAGGTCAAACACACGTCCGGCACATATCACGATACTTTCAGACATTTTAATGATACGCGATATGTTTTTCCAGATTTTTCCAGATGTTCATTGGCTAATGTCTGCATCCTGCGTCCAGCCCACATGCACGCACACTAGTGGTGTAAGAATGTACATGTTTTCAGGTTTGATATGGTTTTCAATCTCATGGTGTTCTTATATCTGCGACTCCCTCCAGTCTTTTAGAGGTGCGCTGTTATAGTGAGTCCTGTTTCACACTCCTTCTATACATTTACACACTGAAACAATGCAAACACGTTTTCTTATCTTAGCTCATCTGTCTAGACTAGTTGAACTTCCATCTCCACATGCTTTATTTGCTGACCACCCACCAGCCATGGAAGTTTTGGACCTTTTTTATTTATTTTTATATATATATATATATATTTTTTTTTTTAATTTAAATAAATAAATAAATAAATAAATAATAAAATAAAAAAGGAAGTTTTGGACCTTAACTAACACCACCTTTATAAATTGAGGGTGTTTTTTTTTTTTTTACTTGTCAGCTTTCTCTACTTTTTTTATCCAGTGTCGACCAGAAGAGAATGTTTCAATCTTTCTCCTCCAGCCGCTGGCCTGAAGTGATGAAATCCCTCCTTTGGATGTGAGGTATGAAGGTTATTCTGCACACGTGAGAATTAATTCGACAAAACACTGAATTAGTGATGTGTGAGTGTGAGGCGGTGCTTTCTGCAATGGCTTTCAAGGTCGCAGAAGATTGGCTGATCCCTCCCACCACCTTAAATGCTCAATGAGCTGGCACTTAGCCAAGAACGACTTATTCATGTCACAGACCTCCACCTGCAGCACATTAGCTCGCACCTGGATGGCTCATATCCACAGCGCTGTTAGAGCTGACTGATGGGCCAGACAGCCAGGGTCAGTAACACCTGCTGGGTGAAGAGTCAGGACGTGCAGGACAGGGCTGGAGAAAGTGGCTCTGGGGGGGAATCGTACTTCATCGTTATGGTTGTGGGGGATTATCGTAGATTTAGAAGAGTCAATCCACCCGGGGTTCGGGTCTGGGTCTGAGCTCATTCCAGGTCAGCCTGCCCTTTTTCTTGAGAAATGAGGTGGATCCTGAACACTCAAAGAAGCCTTCCAGGCTGCTGGCTTCAGGCCAGGGGCTGGAGGAGGAAGATGGTGACGGCAGATAACACACACACCTCAGTCAAAAAACTCTGAGGAACAACAAGATGTACAGCTGGGCGGATAAGACGATTGAGAGCATCTGGTGCATACAAATCTCCTTATAGCTGCCAATCACGGTCCCAACACTGCAGGCTATTCTAAAGGCAGAGAAGCTTCTGGACCTGATCCATGGATACAGTAACAATGCTGTAAAGGGCTGGAGGCCACATGATTTCTTTAGAGGAAGGCTTTCTGCCTGTGACCCATTTCATAGACCAGCATCGCCCTCCTCATGTTAATATTCTATACCCATAAAAAGAAACAACATTAGCTTTCTTGTTTTTTCATCTGGCTATCTTTGGTGAGGGGAAGCTGCTGCCCAGCCGTTTAGCCTGATCTACGGTCACTGGGGTTTCCAGCTGACTTGTACTTTCATCTATCTTCAGACCAGATCAACCGCCATGGACCAGCTCCATGTGCGCCCTGTGCCCCACTCAACCAGGCCTGTTGCTCCAAATTCTAAGCTTTAATTGATGATTACCATAAACGGAGACTTTATGGTTCATTATTGCTATCTGGTGCCGACGAGCGAAGGATGGGTTCTTGGTTCCTCCCAAGCTCTCTTCCTCCAGCTATGGAAGTTTTTCCTTGTCTCTGTCTCCATTGGCTCAGTCATTAGCGGGCTTGGACCTCGATTCTATAAAGCTGCTTTTTTGACATCATCAGCCTATAGAAATAACACTGACATTAAACTGAAGACTGTTCTCCAAAGAGGTGTTGCTAAAATCAAATAAAATGGGTTTATGGCTACACAGTGCTCAGCCACCAGCCAAGGCAGAGGCTTAATACATATTTCAATTAATCCTACTAACACGTACAGATGAATATTTTTTCCCTTCGAAATGGGGCCAGTCCGTTGCAGTCTTTCCATTTGTTTGCCTTGCCTGCACAATGCCTTATTCATCATGTAGAAATCTTCATCCTCTGTGAGCATTTATAATCTACATAAACATCCATCTACTGCCCATCCATCTGCGGCGCATGGGCCAGGTCGAGCGCAGCATGTGAGAGAGCATGTGAATAATAAAGAGCAGGCACAGGTAATTCATCAAAGCAGGCCATCAAGGTCAGCGCTCCGCTCACTTTCAGTAATGCAGCACTCGACAGTAGACAGCAGGCCGTCTCCGTGCCTCTGCATCGGTCAATAGTGCATGCGCACAGTAAAGGCAGTTACTTACACTGTGTGGGGTCATGTAGATGCAGAGCGTTGGAACAGCAAAGAAATCTACATTACAAGCAAGTCAACATGCTTAGGAAACAGAATCAGCTGTTATTTCATACATTTACCAGTATTAATTCACTGTATATGTTTTTTTTAGAGATATTAGCTAAAAAGTACGCATTTATAAGCATAAACATGTTAAAAAGTAAACTTATAGGTGAGAAAGGTATTCACATATAACATTTTAATATATTTGGGGGGTGCAGCCATGGCCTAAAGGTTAGAGGAGCTAGTTTGTGGCCCGAAGGGTTGCCTTTGCCTCTGCACTAGGGCTGTATATTGCCTGTACATCAGTATCGAAATACCGGTCTCTGCAATACTGATATCGTAGAAGGCTGTGATATGCAAATGAGCCTATAACCAATCACAGAAATTCAGAACGTCCATGTAAAGGGGCGGAGCTAAGGGTTTGTAGGCTAAATAAGGAGAGACATGTAAAAGTTTGGTTTTGTGACTATGCTCTGGAAAGTGCTGCTTTAAAAGCTTAGTTTCTATATGTGGACTGTATGGATGGATGGAGTAAAATGAACATTATGAGGGTTTAACAATACTCACACACTTCCAGCCTTTTTAATTAGCGGAACGTGATGTGGATCCTTTAACATATTGAAAAAAGCGTCACAACTGCAATATGTAGCAGTATAATAGCAATTTTGTCCATATTGTGAATGGTTGACGTGCCCTAAACACTAAACCCTCAATGGTTGGGAAGGAAGGGGTGTGTGCTCCCTTCCTAGTGTGTGTGCTCATTGCTTCAGAGGAGTAAAACAGAGAGACTAATTTTCCCTCTGGGATTAATAGAGTATATAAAATAAAATAATAGCATCAGTGCTGTCTTATTATTTGGTTGTTGACAGCCTGGAAACATCAACAGTGAGAAGTAATGAGCTTTATGCAGCACTGCGGTTACATTTCAGCCTATTTGTCTAAGAGACTTCAGTTGCCCAAAGTTAGGCACTTTCATACTCCACCATACACTTTCCAAATGAATTCAAGTTCGGAGACTGGTGAG
Source organism: Arnoldichthys spilopterus (assembly GCA_037974385.1). Classification (NCBI taxonomy): domain Eukaryota; kingdom Metazoa; phylum Chordata; class Actinopteri; order Characiformes; family Lepidarchidae; genus Arnoldichthys; species Arnoldichthys spilopterus. Next base: position 33,401,184 of record JBBPDA010000001.1, read on the forward strand.
GCCATGCATGCACCTTCACATTCGTCTTTAGGAATCTCACAAATTATTTCTCCAAACATTTCGACGTACTGCCTGTTAGACACTGTGCACTTCCCTTTTTAAGTCATTCTGCAGCTCTTTAAGCCACAGCGGGCTTCTCTCTTACTATCCTCATCATAGGGCTGAGAGAAGTCCTGTCCGGCCGAGATCGTCTCTAAAATTTTTACGTGGCTTCTTACAATGTCACCGTGATCACTACTGTGAAATCTTCCAAACCACTGGCAACATCTTTAGTAATGACAAATGCAACTTGCATTAGAACAACTAATCAGCCATAACATTAACACCACTGACAGGTGAAGTGAATAACATTGATTGTCTAGTTATTTCATTACAACGGCACCTGTCAGGGGGGTGGGATATATCAGGCAGTTCATAAGTGAACAGTCAGTTCTTGAAGTTAGACTTTGGAGCGTAAGACTTTGACAAGGGCCTTATTGTGATGACTAGATGACTGAGTCAGAGCATCCCCAGAATGGCAGAAGCAAGGTGTTTCAGGTATGCACTAGTTTTACCAAAGCCTCTACCAAAAGTGATCCAAGGCAGGATGACTTTTGAATCAGCAACAGGGCCCTGGGCACCCAAGGCTCACTGATGCATGTAAGCATAGCCCGTCTGGTCCAATCCCAAAGAGGATCTCATGTTGCACAAAACATTATTGCTGGCTCTAAAAGAAAGGGGTCAGAATACACAGTGTAACTACTTAATATAAGGCAGGTGGGGTTAATGTTATGGCTGATCATTGTACTCTAATGTAACGTTTGAACATCTTGCTGTACTTTGTTAACACACACCACAAAAATATTCTAGTCGCTTGAGTCTGAGCGGCAGGGAAATGTTTTTCTAGATAAATGTATCAAGACTATTATCAGGTCAAGGTCTCGGGCCAGTGGAGAACTTGGCCATAGTGTCACCTGGCTGATTGCACTCGCTATTTAAATTGGTCCCATCAATGCACACACACACACACGACCCAGAGCTGCCATGCCTCACCCGTGTCTGTATCAAAGTCCAGGAATATATTAAGGGAATCTCTGGATGAGATTGTGTGGATTTGCTGTAAGAAAGCCCAGAATTGGAGGTACATTTACAGACAGGACTGCTGCTCATTGATTTGGCTGCGCTTCAGGCTGGTGGTGGATAAGAGAGCGCCAAGAACTGCCAGGCAATCTGCTCCTCGTTTCCTCTGGGTTATCTCCCCTAAGTCAGGCTACTCTGTGTTTTGGACTGCGGCTGGGAAGAAATGCTATTTAGCTGCAAGGTCACAAGTGCAAGTTATCGGGCTTCATGAAGAGCATGGGCGGTGGTGCATGTGGCTGGAAGGCGCCACTTATTGACAAAATCCCGCGAAAACCACTCGCCAAAAATTTACAACCCGAGTCTAAACACAACAGCTGTATAAAAAGCGCTTTCACGTTCAGTCAGATCTCAAATTGCACTTTTACTCTGTTGAAAATAAGCCTAGTGTTTTTGTTGGCCTGGTGGAATAAAACATTGCTCAACTCCATAAATAACTGAAAGGCTTAGGTTTCCTCTCGCTCAGTCTGAGAGCTGCTGCCCAGTTCAGCTTAATGACCGAAGACGGCTCAGTCGGAACCAGGGGAGACTCTATTGACACTGTGATCAAAGCGAAAGTGGGCTGTGCTCTTTTTCATGGAGGAAATCTTGGATTTCACCCAGCTCACTGTCCTATTCCTGAACGCTGACCTCTTTCTTTGTGCGCCAGATCAAAGCAAATGACCATCATTGCTCCTTTTTGATCAAATGAGAGACCTAGACCGAACCAAAAATTAAAAAAATATATACATTATAGTTTCTATGGAAAAGTAATCTACACCGATCAGCCACAACATTACCACTGACAGGTTAAGCGTATAGCATTGACTATCTAGTTATTTCATTACAGTGGCACCTCTCAGGTGGGTGGGAAATATCAGGCAGGAAGTGAACAGCCAGCTCTTGAAGTCAATGTGCTGGAAGCTTAAGGATTTGAGCCACTTTGACAAGGGCCTCTCTAGAACAGCAGGTCTTGTGGATTGTTCCAGGTGTGCAGTAGTTACTACCTACCAAAAGTGATCCAAGAAAGAACAACTGGTGAATCTGAGACAGGGTCATGGGTGTCCAAGGTTTACGGATGCATGTGGGGAGTGAAGACTATCCTTTCTGATCTACTATGATAGGAAGGGGTCAAAACACACAGTGCACCACAGTCAGAGCTGTTTCAGCAGCATGAGGGCGACCTGTAGGTGGTGTTAATGTTATGACTGATGGGTGTAAAAGTAGTGGACAGAGCCTTACTCAGTAGCTCTACACCTTGGTTTACGTCTAAATGCACTTCAGCAGGGTTTTGCATTACTAAAAGTCTCTGTGGTGAAGTCAGTCTAATTAGAAGCCTCTAGAAGCTTGTTCAGAATTTAAAAAAGATCATTTTGAGAGTGAGAGTCGAGAGTTGTATTCTTAGGCCAAAAAAATTGTCTGTTTTGAGAGGGGGAATCGTGCTGTTCCACAATGCATGCTGATTGTAAATGCTGCTGAAGGATGCCTTACCTTATGTCAGCCCCAGAACTGCAGGCCTTCACAGAAAATCACTTCAATTGATGATCTTAGACTCATTTCCAAGTTGGCGCACTCGGTGTTCAGTGAGTAAGCTCTTCTGGATTCCAAATGAAATAGACCAAATAAAACACACCAAACTGCACAAATAGCAACTGTCCAGCTTCATTTGTTTCCGCGATGGATGCTCCACGCATATCGCCAAGCCTCCAGTAGATGACAGAAGCCAGCCACTGAATTCTAATTAGACCTGGCCTGAACATTTTCCACAGGCTTCTCAGTGCAGCCCAACTAACTGCACTTCATAATGAACCATTTGTTCATTCGCTTTAATCAAAACACACCAGCTTCATAATCCACCATAACCTGACTAATATCGTGCACGGCCTCCTTGTGCTGCCAAAACAGCTCTGACCTGTCAAGATATGGGCTCCACAAGAGCTCTGAAGGGGCGCTCTGGTCTACTTTTATCAGTATCCGTATTATCTTAGTCTAAATCTTTATTTAATTTCTTGTCATTTGTTTTCATTCCCAACTGTATTGCTTACTTTTCTTTGTATGCTCATTTTACTCCTGTAAAACACGTCGATTGGCCCCTGTGTGTGATCATGTGCTAGTAAAATAAACTCACCATTCCCAGTGTAGTGCAACGTACATTCATTTGTACTCAGTTTTTTTATAGCACTCCTTAAATGTGGTGCTTCTTTCCTGTCCTAATATAACAGATATCAGAAGAAAATGATCATTGTTACCTTTAATCGTCAAATAGCATGTTCATAAATCAGTTATTACTGAGTAGCGTGGATTGATTATTGGATATTAGGATATGTCCCCAACATCTGGGCATTAATGTTTTTTTTACCATTTTTATATCTCTTACTAACTTACCATAAAGAAAAATGTTGACTTTGGGAATCATGAAGAAGTGTGGCTTCATGAGCATTTTCATAGTCTAATATTGGGTCCAATATTGAGCAATTACCATCGTTTCCTGGTTTTATGATAAAATGTTTGGTTATAACAGTGAGAACACAAATTACACATTTTTGGTTACTGGCCCATTATATTTCAACTGTTTGTGTCTTAATCCTATAGAAAAACAGCTCTATTCATCACAAACGTTGATATAAGACCACAGCCCAAAAACATTTCCCATTTATAATGCAAAACAGTTGAATTTGAACTTTTGAATTTTCTTTTCTGGACAGTTCCAGAAAGTTCTAGAAAATTCAGGACAATTCTGGAAAGTTCTGCATAGTTCCAGAAAGTTCCCGAATATACTGAAAGCTTTCATAGCATTTAAAGTGAATGGAAAACATTTTAAAATGTCAGTGTCCTGTGCACAGAAGCAAAGACTTTGTGGAACAACATTTTAGGCATAAGGGAAAACACACATACCCAGGAACAAGAATAAAATATAACTCTGTTACATAGTGTAATCTTCTAAATCTGATATTTGTCAGGAACCCACAAGAGTGTTCTATGATGCGGATAAGGAGTCTGAGCTGAACAAAATAAAAAGAAGGAACCATACTCCATCATAATGACTCAAGCATCGGGCTTAACTTGCTCCTGCTCCAATTCTAGTCAAATACTGCCCTCCAGCAAAGCTACTGTACCCCAACAGGGACCTGACAGAAACAGTCAAGTGTACAGCAGTGCTGCGTGTGTAGAGAGCTGCTCCTCTAGCTTGCTGAGAACACTCATGCTGTGAAGTAGCTGCACTGTTACACATCCCCCACTGGTTTTCACACAGTAGTGAAGCACTAGCTAATTATCTTGCCCCAGAGGTAAGAGTGGGGCAAAATGAGAGCAATGACATCCCAGGTTGCCCCGAGCTGCTGCTCGCATCTTGCATAGTTGCGTGAGCATGCCAACCGGCCCAAGGCCCTTACGATTGTCATCAGCATGCTGCAATGTTGAGACTACCAACATCCTTTCTGGGAGCCAACTGCCTGCGCCAGCCACCCCTGAGCCACACTTTGCTTTCCACTTCCATGACTCATTCAAGGGTTTTCCTTCAAAGAACCCATGGCATCGTTGCTGGGTAGAACACATTTTGGAGCATAGGTCACACAAAACAATCAATCTGTGGATTTCTGGTGAGCCATGCAGAGCAGAACTCCCATAACACTTCGTAAACCCAAGCACTGGAACCGTCCCATTAGGACTGTGAGTGCAGGAATACAACAACTTGTACAATACTAACACATAAGGGTGCAACGATGAACCCATCTGTATCAATGCATCGGCCAAAATAGCATGATCGGATTTATCAACGTGACCCATGAAAATTGATGTGTGTGTTCACTCCACAATTAATTCTCCATGGCTTAACTTTGAGCAGTGTTTTGTACTGAGAAGCTGCTTTGTCTGCATGTGTGAGTTGATGGAAATGTAGCAGATTGTGTAAAATTTCATCATATTTCATTCTGACTGAAGATCCCACTATCCAACCCAATCACATCGCATGGATCACAATATATAATGATTAGCCATAACATTAACACCACCTGCCTAATATTAAGTAGGTCCTTCATGCTGCTGAATCAGCTCTGACTGTGGTGCACTGTGTGTTCTGACCCCTTTCTATCAGAGTCAGCATCACTTTTTAAACCACAGTAGCTCTTCTGTGGGATCTGACCACACAAGATCGCCCATTTCTCCTGCTTCCAACACATCATCTTCAAAAATTGACTGTTCACTTGCTGACTTACTGCCACTGTAATGAAATAACTAGATAGTCAATGTTAATTACTTTACCTGTCAGTAGTGTTAATGTTATGGCTGATTGTTGTATAAGCACAGCCAAACGCAAGCAGTCAAGTCCCAAAAAGTCACAAAACCAAGACACAAAAAGAGAACAAAGCCTGTTCACATGAGTGTGCAGCATCCACATGCAGCGCCTCGCAGGTAAATCAAATGTTCTCAACAAGTCAACGAGTCGACCTGAAATTTACAGCTTTCCATTAAACTAGACGGCAAGGTCACCACTGAGTATTCGTTCACCGACTCTTGCTCAGCCTTGAAATGATGGAAACTGCAGCAAGGGATCTCTAAAGAGGCACAGACACTGTAGTCAGCTCCATAATTATTGACACCCTTGGTAAAGATAGAAAAATGGTAATAAAATGGTGTTCGAGGACAATAACTTTAGTCTCTCGCTAAAGAAATGGAGAAAAACTAACATAACTGCAGCAGATTTACTATAAGGAAATAATTGGAAGTGACTATTTGTCATTGTGAACAGACTCAAGCAACAAATTTGACCTCTGCATTTAATCCTGCACACATGGAGCAGCGGGCAGTGTAGCGGGATGGTACCTTGCTCAAGGTAACCTCAGTGGTGCTTTGGCCCGGGACTTGAACTTGCGACCTTCAGTTCCCAAGGGCAACATCCTAACCACTAGACCACCACTGCCCACGACCACCACTGCCCACTGCCCAATTATTTATACCCCTGTATTTAGTACCGAGTAACTGTTTTCCCAAACTACAGCAATGAGTCTTTTCCCATTATGCTTGTTAGGACTGGAGATAATACAGAGTCAGCAGTCTGAGACCTCTCCTTAGTACATAACCTCTCCAGACCCCCCAGGCTCCTGGGTCCTCGCTTTCAGACACCTCAGCTCACCCCTGAGGTTTTTAATGGCCTTAGGTCAGGACTGGTTCATGTTTATCTTTTGTACAAAAAAATTTAAAATATCCTTGAACTTCATGACGTCCACGATGCAATATATCCTACCTATGTTCCAGTAGCATTTAGAGGGGAAAAAAGGCCCAAAATCATCACAGATCCTTCATATTTAAGTAAAAATAAGGTTTTTTTCTGTATAATCATCCTTTTTAGAGCAAAATCATCCTCACTGTTTGTTACAACCTGCCACTTGTCAGAATCCAGTAGCATCTAGAGAATTTTTGTGTTTGTGGTGAGATGAAAGAAAAGGCTTTCCTCCTAAAAAGGCATGCCTTCTGGAAAACTTGCTGACACGAAAGTGGAAACGGATTATAGTTTCAGAGATTTGCTGAAGCCAAAATGCTGCCATCATCTGCAAATCTCCAAACATTATCCTCGGAAAAAGGTGTGCATCTCTAACTGCCTTCAGAGCATGAAGCAAACTACACATGCATCCTCTTCTAGGCAGGTTCACTTACAGCAGATATGGGCATGTTCAGGTGCATAATAACTTAAATGAATAGCCATAACCTGATTTGTGAAAGTCGACACAACCTCACTCATTTGTGTGTTCTCTGATCTTCCCCATGCCGATGAATGGAATTTGGCCTCTGTGTTGCCGCATGTTTATACCCCGGTTAAACAGGTCATTAATGACTAGTTAGGAGCTCCTCAACACTAAGGTGGACTTCAAAATAAACTATTAATAGGAATATGTTTTAATAACTGTCATTTCTAGAGATGCATGTGATTGTTACGAGGTTTTAAGCTTTAAGTTTCTTAGATACAGTTTTATTCAGTTAAAAGAGTTTAGTTTAGTGATTTTACATTTTTTCTTCAAGAAGGTAAAACTTTATTACCCCTGTGGAAAATCAGCCAATAATTACGACATTAAGTGAAGGTGAGTATTTGTCATTGTGAACACGCCACAGGACTGCTGGGGCATGGTACCTTACTCATGGGCACCTCAGTGGTACTTGTACTGGTCTGGGATTTGAACCAGCAACCTTCAGATCACAGGGGCAACTCCCTAAACGCTATTGGATTGAATAGTGGTGGCTTAGTAGTTATGGTCTTGCCCACGTGATCGGAGGTTCAGGTACTGGCCCAGGTACCACTGATGTACCCTTGATTAAGGTACCATCCTGCTACACTGCACCCCGGGTGCGGTTGACAGCATTCCTTAGGTAATTGTAACTATATGTATGATATAGTTGTAATTATGCTAAATTATAGTACTGGCTTTCTTGCTAAACATGGCTAAGGAACTATTTGTCATTGTGAACACACCCCATCACACAACCACAATGAAACGGGACCTCTGCATTTAACCCATCTACACGTGAAGCAGTGGGCAGCCTCCCTAAAGGACCAGCTTTTAATTACTGGCACTTCACGCTAAAGAAAAACAGTGGAAAAGTGAATGAGTTGTGCATATAATTGAAGATCTTTGCCATACTTGCAAGCAGGGGTGAGCAGTGTGGTGATATGATATTATTATCATATAGACACCCTCCATCATTAACCTTGGCTTCTGACACTAAATGTGGTGCAGATTTTTCAGAATCTCCTTACTACCATCCATACATGTAGCTAACCCACTGTTCCATGACCTCCACTTCTTCTCCCACTAGATAATTAATATCTTCAATTCCATTAGACCCTCGTTCATAGCATTAGGTAGGGACAGATTTCATAAACAACGCAAAACCTAATTTTACCACCATAATTATTTGACTGAAGATAATCCACTTACAGTGTTCGCCACCGAGCTAAGCTAAACAGCTTTAGCATTCCACTGGCACTGAAACAACAATCGGCCACAGAATTAAACGGGGAATTGAGGCTGGCGTTTGCTGAAGAGTGAGCTGATTTTTCTGGCCGTTCCTCAGTAGAGGGAGGTAAGATGGTCCGAAATGTTGATCATTACGAGCACTGGACACCAGAGCTCAGCCTCCACACACCCACCACAGACCCTGATCCTGCTACAATGGGGAGGGCCTAGGTATCTTCTGAAAGAGTATTCAAAACACACACACACACACATTCGTATAGACCACTGCAGAACAGAACAGCCTCACAAACAGAAAGTAGGTGCCGATAGTACGTGCTAACACTATTTATAGATAAGGACTACTAGGCCACATCTAGCATGATGTAACAATATGAAACGTTCAGACAGAGCGAGGCCTGCGCCGGTCACAGAATCAGTCTTTCATTAGATGAAATCAGGGGCTGATTTCACACACGTCCATGCAATGACTGTGTGGAGGAGAAATCTGGAGCCAAATCTGTTCTTCTAACCAGCTCACACCCCATTAACTACTGTTTACACAGAACAGCTCATGTGAATCTGTTTAACTGTTTTACTGCATTGATTCTATTGTTCACTGTGGTTCTGCTGTAGAAAGACACTACACTCACTGCTCACATTGGTGCCTTTAAAGTTTATTTGAGCCATAAAAATGTACACAGGAGCTGTAGACCTGCGTACTGTACATCTGCTGAAACTTCCAGTCCAGGAGCACCATTTAGGACGTATGTGACAGGTTGGCAGCGATCACAAAAAAAACAAAGAGAACAATCACCAGAATTTTGCACACAAAATTTGTAGGCATCATATCTGCCAGGGCTGTGCAATAAATCAGATTTTCCTCCCTATAATTATGAAAATAAGACAATCGAGATAAAATGATTATGTTTCAAAACAGCACTCCCGCGTTGTCCTGTTACTCCTGTTACTCCAGTGGGTTTTTCAGATTTTTTTTTAGCTGATTAGATAAGATAAGGTACGAGAACCCCTTATTAGTCCCACAAGTGGGTAATTTGCATTGTTACGGCAGTACAAAAGATAAGAGCAGCAAAGGAGTGATGAAGCAATAATTTAAAAAAAATAAATAAACAGCACAATAAGATAAATAAAAAAAAAGTAAACTTTGCAAAAAATATGAAAAAACTGTAGTAACTCTGTTAACCTTCACTGTGCACAGACAAGTGATCCAGAAATGAGAAATGAGATCCACCCATTTACTATAAAAGTGATGACTGACTGCAGCTTTGTTCAAATATCCAGCGTTTTGTTTGATAGAGGTGTTCTGTTTATGCGACTCGATGCCGCAGCACGGTTCAGATGAGCGCGGAGTTACCTGACAGACAGATGAATGTGGCGTAGTCACCCTGGCCACCTGTAGCCAGGAAGGGGATCTTCTTCTTCGTCCTCCTCTTCACCTGCACAGCCGCCAGCATCCGCTCATCATGCGGTGTGAAGATCTCTTTGTTGATGGCTGATTTGGCACTCATCGCGGCCTTTTGCAGCACCGGACTACAGAGGAGGTTCTGAGCTCTTCACTCTGACAACAGAAAGTGAGGCACAGTCAGTGTCTGACAAACTTCATCGATTAAGGAAGCATTTACAGACAGTTTTTCTATCTCTCTCTTTCTGTGTGGACTTTGAAATGGCATGTACAGAGACAGAAATGTGAAAAAAAATGTCTAAATATTGCAAAAAAAAATGTTTCTGATGTGTGATGTGGAAACGTTGGTTCATTAATAAAGACGAAAGGTGATAGAAACTTTTATAAATAAATATTGACATATAAGACAAGGTGAGTGTATTTATATATCACATTATCATACACAGGGGTTATTCAATGTGTTTTACAGAGATAAAATGAGCATAAAAACACAATGAAGCAATAAAATTAGGAATAAAATCAAATGAAGATTTAAAATGAAAAAAAAAAATACAGGTAAAAGTGCATGATAAAAAGACAAAAAAACCGCCTCTGTTTAACTAAAGGCTTTGGAAAAAGCTTCTGTTTCAATCACAGATTCAATCCCTCAGACAGAAACACAGAAACCCAGCCAAGCTGAGGAAGACCACGGCAAGTTTGAAAGTGCCTTACGTTGCCTCTGGTCTGTTTTACTACTTTAGGAGTGCTCGAGGGCTTGAACAGCGGCAGCAGTTAAATTCAGCAGCTGTGACAGGTTCAGCAATAAGCACCAGCGTGGCCTAATTAGCCGTGAGATGACCGCCAGTAAAAACCCACTGCTTTTGCTTCTGTGATGTGGATCAGATCAATCTTCTAACAAGCTGCCAAACAGAGCGGCATCGTTTCACTGGTTGTTCACTCATTGTTCAGTAATGGGAGCAGATACCGACAGTCTGCTCCATTAATCTCAATCAGCTACTTTCAGAGAATGCATGGATGATCCTAAAGATACACACAGCCAGAGAACAGGCACTCACACAAAACACGCTTGTTTCGGGAAAGCATGTTGTGCAATGACTGCAATCCCACCAGCAAATTAGTCTTGGTAATTAAAAATAGGCTGCAGCAACATCATTAGATAACATTATGAGGGAATCGCTGCACAATGACAGGCCTGAAGAAGACAAATTTGCTTTGCCAAACAGTGCAAGAGGGAACTGATTGCTCACAGAATTAAAAAGCAGCGGAGTCCCGCCTTGAACCTTCCAGTGTTCCTGAAAAATACCCACGAGAGCTCTGAAGGCATCCAGATTCTCTCCAGCCCCTTACTAAACAAGAAAAACATTAACAAAACCTGCCTAATACTGAGTAGGTCCCTCGTGCTGCTGAAACAGCTCTGACTGTGGTGCACTGTGTGTTTTCACCCCTTTCTATCAGTCGGCATCACTTTTAAAACCACAGTAGCTCTTCTGTGGGATCAGACCAGACGGGCTAGCCGTCACTCCCCACATGCATCAGTGAGTCTTGGGTGTTCATGACCCTGTCACCCATTCACCACATGTCGTTCCTTGGATCAGTTTTGGTAGGTAATAACTACTGCACACCTGGAAAACTCCACAAGACCTGCTGCTTTGGAGAAGCTCTGACTCAGTGTAGTCATCACAATAAGGCCCTTGTCAAAGTGGCTCAGATCCTTACGCTCCTACTACCTACTATCAACATCAACACCCCTCCCCACACACACACACACACACACACACACACACACACACACACACACACACACACACACACACACACACACACACACTACTAACATAACCATCACCTTTAGGGTTAGAAAGGATTAGAAAGGACTGTGACACACACAACTAGTATAAAAAAAAAAAACTAAGCATTACTGATCCCAAAAGTGTGGCAAGAGGAAACAAAAAGACAAACCCGTGTGACCCACCCAAAACAGAACAAAAGGCCAAGATGTAAAACCAACAATTTTACCAAATATAATTAAAAGGATGACGAGCCCTTATTGTGTCATGACAGTGCTGACAAAGCAGTGCAGACCAAGCACAGATCAAAGTTAAACACAGGTAAATTTACTGCACAGAGACAAAAAATGTGGGCAGGCCACAAAAATGCAGTTATTGGTCTAGATGAATGTTTCCACTGATTGCAGCCCCAATTTTAAATCTGTGTGAATTGTTCATCATATAAACAACAGCTCTTTGCTCTAAAAAACTGGGTAAAAACATGGACAGATGGACGGACAGCTTTATTGAGCGGATACATGACCAAGGAAATACAGTGCGGCTTTGATACGTTTGCAAACTGATCCCATACATTCCTCTAATTATAAATATATATATAATTACACTTTGTTTAGTTCTTTAAAATGCATCATAATTTTAATAATCTATTAGAATTATTATTTAAAAAATTCTCAAGCGTGTGAAAAAATAAGCACACCCCATGTAAATTGGTTACATTTTGTGTGCAATTGGTATTTATTCTTATTAATATATTATTTTTTATTTTATATACTGCTTTTTTGTTTTTAAATTGACTTATGCTTACAAGAAGATACACTGCTAAAAAGGTTTGTCAGTGACTGTTTGTTCTCAAAATCAACCAAAATAATCATGATTATGATTTTTCAGCCCCAGCAGAGAGCGACTGCCAAATCTCATCCTCCATCAACAAGGATGGCCCGCCCACTCTGACACCGCACATGCAAAACACCCTCAAAAATCCCAGATCCAGAGTAGAGGCCACCTCACTCCCCGGCCAGTTCAGCTCCGTTCGCTTTTGTGATTTTAAAAAGAAAGGTGTTTCTGTAATGAAGGTCTTACGTGAAGCTGCGCTGGAGTTGACAGGAGCTTAGCAGGGGGTTTACTGCTGCACCGCGCAATACCTTCAGCTAATAACGAGAGTCGAGACTCGACTCACACTCTTCCTTCAGAGACCAGACTCCGACTCGCTTAATCCAACTCATGACCATCTCTTCTTCTTCGAGACTTTTCTCCTCTGTAATACCATCAAAGTAGCGGTGAAACCACGAGAGTGACTCACCCTGCCAGTGCCGAGCTGTGGGCTGCGACGCTGGCAGCTGCGCCGTCAGCTCGGACTCCCACAAAGCACAAGGACGACCTGTTTAAGGCGACTCTCACTCACGAACGGAGCCGAGCTCCATGCTGCAGCACCAAAGACCAGCGGAGCAGGAGAACTTTTCTAATGACATCAAAGGTCACGCTGCAGGTTGACCCAGCAGGAGCTTACCAAGAGAGAGGCTGAGCATCAGGGGTTCACCACAGTGGCCTACTCAGGCTGTGTTAAGCCAGACCCTTCCCTTCTCTCCGACTGGGATGGAAGGCTCCCCCGTTTCTCTCCAAGCTGTCAGCTGAGCTTCCTCAGGTGGAACAGAGAGGTGTAAACTCTCGAATCTGAGGAGGTGCCACTTGGGCATGCAGGAAGGGGTGGGAATGTGGATCGGCTGCTGAGTGCGAGTTTGTGATGGGAGATCGGCTAGAACGAAAACATGTTGTCTGGTAAGGTTTTGAAACATTGGAAGCAGATTAGGCAAAATAGCTGTGGTGGCCTAGTGGCTAGGATATTGCCCTTGGGACCTGAAGGTCTCAGGTTCAAGTCCCGGCCCAGACACTACTCAGGTACCCTTGAGCAAGGTCCCGCTACACTGGTGCCCGGGCGCTGCTGATAGCTGCCTGCTGCTCCACGTGTGTACGTGTGATGGGTTAAATGCAGAGGTCACGTTTCGTTGTGGTGCTTAAATGTGTTCACAATGACAAAGAGTCACTTTCAGATACCTTAAAGTCACTTATTCAGATAACTCAGCAGTTGAATCTGCGGTAGGGTCATGGGCCCCAAGGTTCACTGATGCACCTTGGATTAAAAAGTGATGCTGACTCTGATAGAAAGGGGTCAGCACACGCAGTGCACCAAAGTCCAGCTGTTTCAGCAGCATGAGGGACCTCCTCAATATTAGGCAGGTGGTCTTAATGTTATGGCTGATCAGTGTATATGCCAATTATTCAAATGAAAAAATGAGTTAATTAACTTTAAAAGGCAAAACTCAAGTTTCAGTGCCCGCGTCCTTGTCAGCAACAACCTAAAAGCACATAAACTCCCGACTGAAGGAACAGGATTTATTAGTGTAAACACTTGTTTCCAGTTTCCTGATGTTACATTCCATCATGCTAGATCTGTGCTACGCCACTCTCAGCGGGAAATGTTTTC
>JBBPDA010000001.1:33427130-33457745 GCA_037974385.1 Arnoldichthys spilopterus
TCTTTCTCTTTCTCTCTCTCTCTCTCTCTCTCTCTCTCTCTCTCTCTCTCTCTCTCTCTCTCTCTCTCTCTCTCTCTGGAGAGAGCACTGGAGCGTCACTGAAAGGGAGAAAACCCACACCAGCAGGATCTAATGCACATATGTTTGTCATTACAAATGTTACATACAATTTGTCTTATTATTATTAGTGTTATTATTATTATTATTATTATTAAATTTTATTGCACCTTTTCAACCAGAACTGCAGTGCTCAACTGCAACTCAAAATGATAGTAACAGTAATAATAATAAAACCTTGACTTGAAATCCCAAATACATGATTACTCCGTCATCAAAATAATCGCCGGATTACTGATTAAATCCACTGTGAACCCTGGGTTCCATTAAAGCCAATACCACCAGAAAAGGCTGCGTGTGAGTGTGTAGGTGTGTTTGACAGGGGGTTGTATGGGCGTAACTGCAGGCATGCACATACTCCATTTAAATATAGTGCCTCATTTACACATAGCGGCTGTCCTTTATGGAGGGGGAGAAGTGACAATATTAAGTAAATATATATATTAAAATAATTAATAAACGATTAAATAAATACAAATCACAATTAATTCATTTATTTGGCAAATAAATAACCACTTAATTAATTGCTTTTTAATTTAAGTGCCATTAAAATGATTTTTCCTATTTACATATTCATTGATGTAATCAATTATTTATGTTGAATGAAACACGCGTCATGTACAGACCAATGGAAGTGCTCCAAAAATTATGGGCAATAAAAAATATTTGACATTAATTTAATGGAGAAGTAAAGAACATTTCTCCTGTAATGTTACACACTCACTGCCCAGATGAAGAGTTTTAAAGAGTGCTCTTGTTTGTCTAAGACTTTTGCACTGTTTTGTAAAATCTACCACCCATGACCTCATCACGAGAACAAGTTCCCCATTCTCTGTAGAGATGGAGAGCAAACACTGTCCCACCACACACACACACACACACACACACTCTAAAATATCAAACAAGGGCTGATCTGGTGATTTAAACAGAGCGAAGAGGTTGTGGGAACTGTATAATCGCATGACCAGGCTGCTCCAGTTATGCACTCACATGCTCGGAGTGAAGCAAACGGTGCTTTCACACTGCAGGAACCAGAAACGCTTGTCTCCAGGAACTCAGCCTGGTTGTAGTTCCTGATCTGTACTTTAGTCCCTACTCAAGGGTGGGTACGTTTCGACTGACCAGGAACTTTTGGGCTTATAGTGAAGTTGTACCAGTTCATCCCACAAGCACTGCCCCCCATCACAGACCTTATTTTGCATAAAGGTTCTTGGGCAGTGGCGGCCTAGTGGTTAGGGCCTTGCCTTTGTGATCAGAGGGCCACAGGTTCACCAACGAGTCCAGGTCACATTTCGTTGTGGTGCACTTTTCATTTCTGGTCCCACTCGTTCAGTGTGAAAGTTACGGGGCCAGGTCGTTTTTGGAACCTGGGAACTTAAACCAAGAACCAGGTTCCTGAAGTTTTTAAAGTCCCTTAAGTCTGACCCTCTGGAAAATGTCGCACTGCAGTACAGGACAAGTGGAGTGTGTTCTCTTACACGCAAGTTAAAGATGTTCTGCATAATTAAGTGGTTAAAGCATAAACAGTGTTGTTTAGAGTGAATTTCGTGTTCAGAACTGTTTACAGTGGCGGTGAATGGAACCAGACGTCTGGTTCCTCTAAAAGCTCCCTCACAGAATGCTCTTACATGAAATGGCGATGAAGACGCTGCCTGATGCCTGAGACATTGTGCTACCAGAGTTTGGAGAAGCTTTTGGGCCTAAAACTAAGCACATTCATGGTGGAGGGGTACATACAGGGCGTTGTGAGGCAAAATAGTTACCCAGAGTGATTTAGTTCAGATTCTCTATTTCACCATCAACCACAGTCCACAGAAACAGAGTCCAGAGATACGTAGAGCTTCACTGGGGTCCAAAAGTGCGAGTGTCCAGACTAGTTAGGAAGTTATCGTACTTAAACACACTAACTGCACCTCAAAAATCATCAAACTTTGCTGGACGCCAGCCCTCCAGGACCTCAGGTGGGCACCCCTGGAAGAAAGATGCCCCAGTTTCAAAAGCTTCTGGTTTGTTCAGCTAGAGTGAGGTCTGTGAAGCACTGAGTGGGATTTAATCGACATGTTCAGCATCAAAAAGCAAAATCAGACTCCAACAAATTATGTTAGCTGAAAATCCATTGCACCAGAACAGGACCTCCTGCTACAGCTGAGGTCAGATGCGAGCGAGGGATCATGGAGGAATTTCCACTCATGCTGACTCTTAAGAAGAGGTGACGGTCCGGATTACCTTCACCAAAGCAAACAATTTCTCAAAATGACCTTTTCTTGACCAACTCTGCTATGATGCCCAGGCCCATAGATCGGCATTTCAGCCGAGAGGCCTCGCAAACATGGCCCCTGGTTTTATCTAATTTCCTCCTCCCATTCCACCCGTTCCTGTTCTCAGCCATGTGAAACCAAATTCGTCTGCCTTCACCTTCATCCCTCAGCTGAACTCATCTTCTCCGTATTGATCTGCAAGTCGTTGACTGTAAAAGAAAAAGATCAAACAAATCTGTCCTCCAGCTTTCACCGGTGCTAGGCTCCTCTTCGGAGAGATCGGAGTCTACCTGCAGCACGGCCACATTTTAAAATGTATGGTTTGTCATCGTCTCAGAGGTGAGCACACTTGTCCCTCACGGCCAGTAACCTACTCGGTCTCGCTCCTTTATTGTGTTCCTGTCAGATAACCTTCAGAGCTCGCTAATTTAGCCGATCGATGGTCTGTCGCCCTCGGTTATTAGTGGGAGCGAAGGATCCAATTCTGTTTCCCAAAGTTCAGTCGAGCCTTTATAAGCAGCGAAGGCCTGACGCAGCATCTCATACACAAGCCAGTCTGGGGGCACGAAGGAGTAACACTCAGATGAAACTGTTTTTAAAAGATTCCTCCTCCATTATTCTTCAGTGAGTTATGACCATCAGAGGCAGCAAGCTGGCTCTGTTTACGTCTGCTGGTAATATCCAATCACTGGGATGTGAATGAGGCGACCGGACCATTAATCCAGTCCAGACATGGCACAGGTTCCACTCCTGCTTCTTAAATGCAGCTTCTGCATCTGGTTCACCAGTCGTTCTTTCTTGGGTCACTTTTGGAAGGTAACTAACTACTGCACACCGTCTAGCCATCACAATAAGACCCAAAGATTCTCACCCTCGCCTGTTTTTCCTGCTTCAAGCACACTGACTTCAAGAATTCACTGTTTCAAGTTGAATTGATGGGCAGTGGTGGCCTAGTGGTTAGGACATTGTCTTACTGAGGTTCCCTTGAGCAAGGTAGTGTCCCACTACACTGCTCCACGTCTTGGAAGTCGCTTTGGATAAAAGCGTCAGCCAAATGAATAAATGTAAAGTTGCCATTTCAACCATATGCAGTTGGCACAGTACAAATGAAGAAAGAGCAGCAGAAACCAGGATCTACCAGGGGCAAAGTAGCAGATTGTGCAAAGATGCAACACACACTGCACAACTGAAACTGAAAGGGGATCTGACCTCGAGACCACCCCCCATCACAAGTCAGACAGTTGTGTAGTTTGAACAGAGCCAACTACACAATCTTTCAGCCAGAAAGGTCCATGTGCTCCATGTGCTTTTCTAGGTGTTGTAGGTAACCCATAAATTCTGTTCAGTTTGCTAAAACCACCATGACACAGTCATGCTCTCCCTCATGGTTTGAGGTGAAGGTCCCTCACTTCTTTCCATTCGATAGTGTTCTGCACTCTCATTGGCTGTAGCTCACCAGCAACTTACCCAGATGTTTAGCAGGCTAGATCTCTGGCCAGAGATGGTGACTAGTCTTTGTATTGTTGACATTTATCCGATCAAGCACTTTTGTAGTGTGAACAAGGCATAAGTCCTATTACTGGTCGCTTCATAATGATGTCATGAATGGAACGACCCATTCGTTTGAGCCCCTGTACACCAATACAACGTGTTTTGAAGCATAGCGACTTATCTCTGGTACGTAACATTTGAACCCTTTTGGTGAGTAATATCCATGAGCAGATGATCAGGCCACTAAAATACTTAAAATGACAAGAAAAGCTTGTGAGCATGTAGTGTGCAATGATATCCGTGCCATGCGCATCATTATGTAAATGCTTGTTGGTGCGCTACATTTGCCTGAACCACTGGCTTCAGTGGCAGAGCTTGGTGTATTTATGTCGATGATTTTTATTCAGTGATTGCTTGTGTCCTCCAGGCAAAGGGAGTCAAGGGAGGGCTGTGTCGGCATGAGCCTTTGGCAAAACAGGCTTCGGCCTCCTGACACGAATGACAAAACGCTGTTAACTCTTAACATCTCCGTGCAACTTCAGCAACCTCCATCCTCTGTGGCTTTTTAGGGAGAAAATTATTGCAAATGTGTGGAGCTAATAAAGCACGTCCGGCAGCTTAAAACGAGGCTAACGGCCAAAAAGGGCCAACATTAAGCACAAATAAATAACCAGTTTATCTGAAAGGCAGAATTTAGAGCAGGACTTCTGGTTCTGCATCTGGTCAAATGGAGCTTTGCATTTCAGCCTTAGAGGCTGATGTGAAGGTCTGTTGGCAGGCTGGACAGGCTGGATGGACTGGATGGACTGAACAGACATAGTCCATCTCTATGACCTCATCAGCACTTCCATTTGTGTGACACACTTAGCGCTGGAGAACAGCTCAAGGGCAGCAGACGGAGGCTTTACTGTTATCAGCGCAGGTTAAGGAGTCACAGTCAAATGCAGGGCAAATGCAGGGGGAGGCTAATTTGTGCCATTTCATCCCACCGATGAATCAAGCGGGCGATGGCAGCGGAGCAGGACCTCTGGTCCACAGTTGGGGGCCGTGTATGGAGAGAATGGGAGGCACCACTGCGCCCGACAGTGAATCATTAACATTTAGACACCTTATTTAACATCTCCCTCCTCCAAAGCCATTTTGAGCTTTTTCCCCCCTTACGTTATTTATATACACCGATCAGCCATAACATTAACACCACCTGCCTAACACTGAGTGTCCCTCCTGCTGCTGAAACAGTTCTGCATCACTGAGTCAGCATTTACTTTTTAGTAGCGCTTCTGTGGGATCAGAGCAGACAGGTTCTCACTCCCCACATGCATCGGTGAGCCTTGGGTGTTGCACCTTTTACACTTCACTTGTCCTTCCTTGGATCACTTTTGTTAGGTACTGCACACCGGGAACACTCCACAAGACCTGCTGTTTTTGGAGATGCTCTGACTCCATCATGTCAGCCATCACAACGAGGCCCTTAGCCCAAGTGGCTCAGATACTTCCAGCACTTTGACTTCAAGAACTGACTGTTCACTGCTGCCTGAAATATACCCCACCCCCATGACAGGTACCATTGTAATAAAATAACTAGTCAGTCAATGTTAGTGGTGTTAATGTTATGGCTGATGTGTATAAAAACAAGATTTTTTTCCCACTTCAGCATGTTCTCATATACAAAGTGTTCTCCCTCTGCTTTTGCTGCCAAATACAGTTGGCCCAGAGATGCTCTGGGAGAAACACGAGCAGCATGTTGTGAAAAGACGTGGCCAGTTCTAAACAAGAGTGCAGAGGGAGTCGTAAAGGTCTTAGTGATCAGCAAATCCCTAAATATCCCCAGGGAGCTGGAGGTCATTGGCTTAAGAGACATGAGGTGGAAATATCTTTTCAATGACATCAGCTTCTTCTTTAGGGCAAATCTATCAGTGACTGTAAGCTTTTGGCTTGCAGGCCCTCAGCTCTTCCACACTATCGACTTTCTGATACGCTGATATGTTACGTTCACGTGACTGTTTTCTACCTGCATCATCAGACGAAGACGTATGAGGAGCCTGATCCTGTCAAACTTGTTAGAAGACCAGACCTGAGGTGTCCAGATCCAGGGCTGGGGGCAGGTGTCCAGCAGAGTTTGGGGAATTCCCTGCTCACACACACCTGATTCAACTCACCTGTTAATTACCTTCTTAAGCGAGTGTGTTTGAGGAGAGGAACTACATTTTAACCAAGCTTTTAACTATTTCCTCTACTGCTGTTCAAAGTGTATGAAAAGGGAGCGGGAGTCTAGCTGCCAGCGCTGGATGTTGACGTAGAAGCCTCAATTTTGGCCTCTTGTGTCAAATACGGCGTTTAGGAGCTAAGGGGTAATGAATTAAATGGTCATTTTTAAGTGAATTAATTTTGCAATTTCAAAAAAACCCTTTTTCACCTATTTTTTAATCATGGAAAGCAGCAGTAAACGTGATCCGTTTTTGGAGCTACAGGACTGAGCATCGCCTTCCTCAGAGACTAGCAGTACTATCATTACACTCGCATATTTGAGATTATTCACCAATCCTGTGCCTTCGTACCAGCTTCTTATCATTTGCGGTTCGATAATTTTATGGATCCCCACATGTGATTTCAGCCATATCGGCTCTCTTAGCTTCAGTCGCTGCACGAGCAGGCCACTAAACTAAACCAGCTACTGTATAACACAATATTACACTATGTTTGTTCCCGGCTACTAAGTGAATCTCAACTGCTTATGTCTCAATTATATGTACAACCTCTTGAAGGTTCTAGAAAGTTCTAAAAGGTTCCAGAAAGTACTAGAATTCTGGACAATTCTAGACATGTCTGGACAGTTCTCACAGTTCCAGAATATCCTGGAAGTCGACTTAGCATTTAAAGTGAATGGAGAATGTTCTTGAGAACAGATACATTTCAAAAGGTCATAGTTCTGAGGACGGAAGCAAAGTTTTTGTGGAACAATTCATTTTAGGCAGAAGGGAAAACACGTTTTGTACCCAGGAACCAAAATAAAATAGAACTACGTAGTGTAATTTATCATGATTTTTAAACATTTTACCAGGCCTTTGCTAATGTGTTGTAAGAGGGGGGTGAGGAGTGATGATATTGAACAACTGTATCGCTCATTAAATAAATAATTATATGAAGAAATGAATTTTAATTGCAATTAATCATTTCAACCGTTCTTTCATACGCCATGAAGTATTATAATCTGTCAAAGTCACTTGTCAAACTCAGTGGGAGGTTCTGACGCTGACCCATTAAAGTGGATTGCAACGGAAATGCAATTTCCAGTGATTGAGGTAAAGATATTGAGGTTGTTGGTGTTACTTCACATCTTTTTGTCCCCACAATGTTGTTGCAAATTTTGGAAGGGTTGCTCCAGCTCCAGCACTTCTCCGGTCATGGACCACAACATGTCGAAGAATCAAGACCCAGGCAGTTGGCAGCACAGTGCTCCATCATCATATTTTTTTGTCCTAACCACCCTGTGAAACTACAGCACTGTATGGAACGTCTCAGAAAACTGGCCACCCCATTCTCCTCCATGTTGTGACCATCACTGCAGAAGCAGGAACGTGAGCATCAGAACTGGATCATGGGGCAAAGGAAGAAGGTGGCTTACTCTGATGGATCACATTTTCTATTTCATCATGTAGACGGCCGACCAAGTACGCCCCTACATGGCAGCAGTGCTCCCTAGTGGCAGTGGCCACTTTCAGCAGGATTATGCCCCCATTTCACTGCAGGCGTTGGTCAAACAGTTTGAGGAGCCTGACAAATAATTCAAGGTGCTGACTCGGTCTACAAACTCCCCAGCTCTCGATTCTACCCAGCATCTGTGAGATGTGCTCAATTGGTGCCAGATACCACAGCACCCCTTCAGAGGTCTTGTGGAGTCCATGCCCCAAAGGGTCAGAGCTGTTTTGGAGGCAAGACGTGGATCCAAAAATATTGATTGATGCACGATGCAGAAGATGATGCTTCTACGCTGTTGGCCTAATGTTCTTACAGACTGCTTGAAGCCAGAGCTATGGACTTCCACACACTGACCCAAATTAGATGCTATTCAAACAGCAGAGCTTAATTACACATCCAGGATGAGGAGGAAGAGGTAGTGGAATGCACAAAAGAGAACACACCCCCACTAACATGCCTCTTACTAACCGTTCCTGTAGAGAACGGACTGGAGGCGCGAGCTTATGTGGGTGTAGATCAATGCAGGTCATTATCGACAGTTTTGAGAGCAATGTGTAGGCCTGTGGGATGAACATAGAAGGATTAGCAAACAAATCTTATGCATCATGGCGTTTCCACAGTCACCGAGTACAGAAAAATCATGACTGGTCGAAAACGATGACAATACATGACATATACAGTACATGATCTCCTCTTGAGCAATAGCTGTTCACCTGCCACACTCACCAGTCTGTGGGCTGCCAGGTGGCCAGGAACACAATTCCATTGCCAGGACACTGTGTGCAATCTGCTCTACAGGTGAGAGACAACCTATCAGAAGGGCTGATGTAATCACAGACATACACTGGGGCTTGGACGTTCGTGAACCCTTTCGAATTTTCTATATTTCTGCATGTATATGACACACATCATAGTAGATAGTAGATAAAGATATACCCAATGAAACAAATATTATACTTGGTCATTTATTTATTGATGATCTTCCAAACACATTTGTGAAAGTATATAATGGCACCATAAAGGAGAATTCCGAGGCGCTCAGGAAAGGAAAGAGATGTTGATCAGGCTGGGAAAGGTTACAAAACCATCTCTAAAGAGTTTGATCTCCACCAATGCAAACAGATTGTGTAGAAATGGAGAAAATTTAAGACCATTGTTACCCTCCCCAGGAGTGCTTGACCAACGAGATCGCTCCAAGATAAAGGTGTTTAATAGTCCACAAGGTCATAAAGGGATCCTGGGTAACTTCTAAACAACTATCGGACAAAGAATTCTGAATTATACCAGTGAAATCTGAAGAAAAATGTCAGGATAACGGTCTATGAAGAGACAGTGGCAGCCATTCGACACTAAGCTCACAAAGATGTTCTACCAAGGAATGGTTAAAGAAAAGTAAAGGGAATGTTCTGGAACATTGAAAGTCATGACCTTAATCCAACACAAATGTTGTGGATGGAGCTTCAGCGAGTGGTTCCCATGACGAAACCTAACAACATCCCAGAGCTGAAGCAGTTTTGTACAGAGGAACAAGCTAAACCTCCTCCAAGCCAATGTGCAGGATTGATCACAGGGTCATGGGCAGCCAAAGGCTCACTGATGCATGTGGGAAGTCAATGCTAGCCTGTCTGGTCGGATCCCACAGAAGAGCTACTGTGGTTTAAAAAGTGATGCTGACTCTGATAAAAAGGGGTCAGAACACACAGTGCACCACAGTCAGAACTGTTCCAGCAGCATGAGGGACCTACTGAATAATAGGCACATTATTTTGGTCTTAATGTTATGGCTGATTAGTGTAAATCTTGCCACCTATGGTAAACACTGTACTGTGTTGGTGTTACAGACTGTAGCTGTTTTTAACCCCCTCCCCCCAATCATGGCTCTCAACGGAAAGGTCCCACAACAGGACCCACCCCCACAGTGCACCACTCACTGTTATTTGATAATTCCCCACATGCTGCTGAAACAGCTCTGACTGTGGTGCACTGTGTTCTGACCCCTTTCTATCAGTCAGCTTTACTTTTTAAACACTTTGTGGGATCTGACTGCACGGGCTAGCACACACATCAGTGAGCCTTGCGTGCCCATGACACTGTGATCTTCAAAACAGCAGTGATATCAACAAGATAGTTGCACACTGACTTGGACCACTGGAGAATGACCAACGTAAACTGTGATAAATGAGCTGTGGTCACTTAACTGCACACAATAAAGAGGCCAGTAACTGCAGGAAGTGTGCTGAAGCGCAGATCAACAGTGTACCTAGGCCAATAGGTGGCGTTCCTACCAGTATAAACAGACAGTGACCTCTGCTGGTGAAAAAAGAACAATGCACTAACTGTGTAAGATTACAAATGACATGTTTTCCTGCATTTAATGTTTTTTTTTACCTAAATTCAGAAAATAAACAGTAATTTTGTATTAAAATGAGCATTAGTGTCTCTAGACAGCGTATACTAAATCATACTTTGAAAATAAATAATCAGGGAGCGGAAACGTTTGCATATCTTGTGTTTATATATCAGCCACAACATTTTGACCACAGAAAGGTAAAGTGCGTGTAACATGAATGCTTTGAATAATGTGTAAGGAGGACCGGTTGTCCAGGTCAGCCTCATAGATCTCAACATACATGTTAAGTTTTTATTTTGTCTTTACTACTGATATACACCGATCAGCCACAACATTAAAACCACTGGCAGGTGAAGTGAATAACATTGCTAATCAGGTTACAGTGACTCCTGTCAATGGGTTGGATGTATTAGGCAGCAAGTGAACATTCTGTTCTTGAAATCGAGGTGCTGGAAAACTGGCAAGCTTAACCCTTTAGTGGCTACAGCAGGAAAAAACACCCAGTGAGGACGCTCCCAAAAAGGATCTAATAATTAAAGACGGAAATCCAGTGGACGTTTTCATCATAACTGACCTAAACCAACTGGTAGAGATGAGATATAGGGACAATGTGCTTGACCAGAACACTAAAGGGTTTAGGATTTAAGGGCCGAACTCTAGCGACTGAGGAAACTGGGTCAGAGCATCTCCAGAACGGCAGGTCTGTTGAAGTGTTTCGGGTGTGCAGTGCCTTGGTCCCTCAGATCTTTATGCTCAGGAGACACTGTAACAGTGAGGTCACCTCATTCAGCTGCCAGCGGCTTCTTTTATTTACTCTTTAGGACAGTGGCGGCCTAGTGGTAAGGACACTGCCTTTGAGGCCTGAAGGTCACAGGTTCGAAACCTTAAGCAAGGTACCATCCCGCTACATGGGCTCTGTTGGTAGCTGCCCACTGCTCGTGTGCACGTGTGATGGGTTAAATGTAGAGGTCACATTTCCTTGTGGTGCTTGAGTGTGTTCACAATGACAGAGTCACTTTCTCTTTAGTTTTCTATGTAAGTTAATTAAAAGTTCACTTTGTATCTTCAGTGAGAAGGTGCTGCATTACTTTTTATGTAAGGAATATTTGGCGTAAGGAATAAAATAAAATGAAACAGACACTGAAGACAAACATCAGTCCTACGTTGATAGTGAGAGTCAGTAATCGCTCTGCATGTTTAAACTTCAAATACATCCCAAGAACAAATGAACAGTTTCCCTCTTTTTTTCCTGCAGAAAGTACAAACACTTTCTACCGCTCACTGGTTCCAGAGTCAGGACTTGGAAACTGTGCATTTCGTCGGTTCTGTTGCAGAGGCAGTATTTAATCTCCACACTTGTAAATATTATATGGATATACGATAAAAACCACAGTGACATTACCCCCGTAGGATTTTAAATAAAAATCATTTTTATTTTTAAAATAAATGCATTTTTACAGTCTAAAAACAGCAGGCCATGCACTGCTGTTCAGAACATCTGAGGCAAATGAAAACAAACAAAAATAAACAATATAGGAGGAAAAGTTATGCTAAGCTAGCCGTCCTTGTAGTTCAGTTTATGGCTATGTGTCTCAAACTCCAGGGCGGGGAGGTTTTCCTTCATCCGAATATTTGGCTTTTTAACTCTTCGTTAATGTAGAACTACAGGAAAAGACACTAAAGTGAGAAAACTTTATCAAAGGCACAGTCAACTGCTAACCATTCTTTCTCCATTGCGTGTGCTATAAAAAAACCCGCTAAAATAAAAATACACTTCTCTGCCGCTTTTAAAGGAATAATTCAGCTTGACAACGCTGCTACCAGAAAACACAAGCTGGTAGTTACCAGTTGGGATGGTGAATAATGGTACTCAGCAACCACTGGCTTCCACTCCCCGTTAGCAGCTTTAGCGTTATTCACTGAACTACTCGTTTTAACTGATGCCTGAATAAAAAAGTAAAAGCGGAAAAGCCCTTCAATGCGGAAGTGATGAACCGCGCTACTGCGGCGTCTACGTCCGACTCTTCAGACCTGGAGCTTGAGACATGCTTCATCGCGTTACATATATATTTATATATATTTTACTCTTTAAAACTCAGTAAGACCTTAACGTCGGCAGGCGCACATCATACCACACAACGCTGAATGATGGCTTTTTTCCTTCTCTTCTGGAACGATGCGCTTCCAAAAAACGACAGGAAAAAGCAGCAACGGAAACGACAATAACTGTACAATTCTATAAAACTGTGTTTTTACATTAGTTACAAAAACTAATACTTCAGTTTGCATTCCTTCATATTCCGAAAGACGATGGACATCGCGTGTATTCTCCTAAAACACAGTGACCTATTGCTGGTGCGTAAGGATATAATGGTTTCCAATAATACTATACGGTTCAGGAGAAAGTGTGAAAGACAGAAAAGCAGGCGGCTCGGGGCAATAACGGACTCTTCATCTCATCGTTTGAGAGCCACCAGGCCTGTGAGGTCGTCCTCACAGAAGCGCTAGACTCCGGCCCTGTTTTTGCCATTTTCTAGAGAACACACTTGGGGAAACACTGCGGCCGTTACTTCATCATGTTTCATATTGCTTCTTGCAGCAGGAAATTCGGTTGTAGTGCGGTGCAGCAGACTCAGAGAGCCCTGCCACGGGATATTAGATCAAATAAAAGCTTAAAAAAGGCTAAACAATCATCTACAGCTTATTCATGTAGGGACCTGTCCTTCACTGTAGAAGTGCTTGCATTTTCTTCATGACTTCATGGAAAAGTCTTGATGCGGGACTAATTTTACTGTTCAGAGTGTTTTCTGGTCAGCAATAATCCTGCAAGACTCTTCAGCCTCCTTCATGATGAGAAACGCTAAACCCGGAGCCAAACTTCCTTCATAAAAACAGCCGCTACTGCCACCGAGGCTGAGTGTAGTGTTAATGAGCAGAGGGAGAACGAATGCAATGGAAAATGCGCGAGACCGATGATGTGTTAAGTCACAGTGAAGCGGTGCAGGGATCGCAGAAGATAATCATGAGCACCATGAGAAACAAAACGCTCGATTCCCCAACGATACGACTGATACGACCCGAGGAGGCTTACAAACGGACATGTTGTTGTTGAGGAGCTCAAATGTTACCACGAAGGCTGGAAAGGTCATGTCGCTCTAGCTCCTCTAGGACACACGGGCATTGCGGTAGCAGGTGGCAGGCAGGCAGGCGACAGGTATCCAACTCTGCAGTGATTAAACAGGCAGGCACACACACACACACACACACTTATTCGGACATATACACACACACACACACACACACACACCAAGCACTCTGGATACCAGCAGGCAGGAGTCTGTGAAAGTAGCTGCTCACTTCAGGAAGCATTCTCAGATTTGCCTCAGCGAGAGGTGAAGCCTCGGGCGGAGTGAGAACGTTCTCCTCGTCCTCAAAGTCACGTCATTAGTGTTATTAATGTTTGTCGGCGTTAAGGCAAGAAAATAAAACTTTGAATAAAAAGGTGTTGTCAGCTTTCAAACAATCACTGTGAGGCCATGTCAGACTCCTGGCATGGTTTAAAAAAAAAAAAAAGAGACAAGAAAAAGATACAAGAACAAAAAAAAAAGAACCCAGACATTCCCTCTCCTGACGTTAGGTGGAGAGGAGGCCTCAGACCCAGCCACTGGTGAGCTTATAGAACATCTCCTCGTCCAGAGACTCGTTCTGGTCCTTGGCGCGCGTGGACAGGAAAATGTATCCACCGATGAACTCGTGCACCACCTTGCAATCCACCTCGGCGCAGATGAACGACAGGCTGGGCTCGTCGGCAAACTCCACAGTAACCTAGAGACAAAACGAGAAGAGGTTTTTAAAATCAAACCGGTTTTAATATTCAGATCATTTGTGCTAGAGCGATAAAACTGTTCTGCTGCTTGATCTGATGCTACCAAAAACACAGCTACTGTGCTGGGAGGGAGAACTAGTTCAGCCAATGAAGTGAAAGTGACTGTCATCGTGAACACACTCAAGCAACACAACGAAATGTGGCTTCTGCATTTAACCCATCACACGTGCACACGTGGAGCAGCGGGCAGCTACCAACAGCGTCCGGGAAGCAGTGTAGCGGGACGGTACCTTGCTCTGGGGAACCTGCGACCTTCAGGTCCCAAAGGCAGCGTCCTAACCACTAGGCCTCCACTGCCCAAATCAGTACAACATCAGTAGCATGAGTGTGATGATGGAGTGTGGGGCAGTGGTAACCTAGTGGTGGTGGACTTGCCCTTGTGATCGCGGGGTCACAGATTCAAGTCGCGGCCCAGGTACCACTGAACAAGGTCCCCCCTCCTGCTACACTGCTCCACGGGTGCTGTTGCTAGCAGCCCATTGCTACACAAGTAGATGGTTAAATGTATCTGTGGTGCACTTTGGGTGATGGGGTGTGTTCATAATGACAAATAGTCACTTACTTTAAGATGGAGAAGATTCGGTTTCAGTGTTGTAACTAGGGAAAGTGGTGAAATAAATACAGCAGAAAATCTGCTTCCTGCTTTGGGGTTGTTCTACAGGCAAAACAAACGAGAACAGCGTGTGCTAATCAACCGAGTGAGGTCGGCGGTTTTGCTCATCCACATGATAAAGCTGGAAACCGATCACCACCTTGGCTTTATGAAAACCTCGGTTTCCAGCCACAGCTATTTTTGTGTGAGGCCAAAATGAGGAGGAAAAAAAAGAAGAGCATTAGATAAGAACTGACTGTACTAACTACATGCCTGGAACACGCCACAACACCTTTAAAGATGCTCTGACTCCATCATCTAACCCAGGGGTGTCAAACTCCGGTCCTGGAGAGCTGGTGTCCAGCACTACTTAGTACATTCTCACCTCGAACAGGCTCACTAAACCTGGCACTTAGCAGGTAAGTTGAATCAGGTGTGTTTGATCAGGGAAATCACCAGACTGTGCTGGACTGTGGCCCTCC
This sequence comes from Arnoldichthys spilopterus, assembly GCA_037974385.1. Taxonomy (NCBI): domain Eukaryota; kingdom Metazoa; phylum Chordata; class Actinopteri; order Characiformes; family Lepidarchidae; genus Arnoldichthys; species Arnoldichthys spilopterus. The sequence goes on from JBBPDA010000001.1 coordinate 33,442,005, forward strand.
AGGACTGGAGTTTGACACCCCTGATCTAACCATTACAAGGCCCTTGTCAAAGTAGCTCAGATCGTTACACTCCTGCTTCTTACACTCTATGTGATTCCTTCCAGCGGTCAGTGGTTTTAATGTTCTGGCTGATCGGTAAAAATATACCCTGTTGATTCTGCCCTGTCCTACGTTTATGATTGACCAAGAACTACAGAGTAAAAGAAAGGTCGATGCACCATTTTGATCTCCCAGTTGACGTTCCACTGTTTCATGTTGCTGAACCGCCAGGTCTTGATGGCGTCTCTGGTGCTGGCGTCGATGCGGATCAGTCTGTTGTATGTGATGCCGATCAGCTCCTCTCTCTTACTCCCCTGGAATCTTGGGAAGACAAAGAAAACAGGACAACACTTACAAATGGTCATGAAACTGATCTCCATGAGCCTATACACAGAGCTCTGCTACTACTGCTAGCTTCAGCTTCTCGCTAATTAAACGTTTACATTAGGGCTGTAAATCACTTCCAGTGTCATCATTATTCGATCCGACTGTTTTCCCCTGTTTTTGATACATTTTCGACACCTGAAAATTTGCAGCAATGGGATTTTGTTGGATAATGGGGTCTGCGGTCAGTAGGGCTGCACTGATCCGATGCTAATGAACCTGTACTCCGTATCGGCTCGTTCCCAAAGCCAGATCGGCCCACCCCTAGTGGTCAGCATGAAATATGATGTTATTTCACATTTCCATCAACTCGCACATGCAGACACATTATAATGTGAATATTTTATTATTAAAGGTCAAATGCAGCAGTGTAGACATGAGCAAAAGCAGCTTCTCAGTACAAAACACTGCTCACAGTCAAATGAAGGAGAATTAATAGTGAAGTGACCACACATCAGTTTTCATGGATCGATAAATCTGATTATGTGCTATTTTGGTCGATGCGTCGATACAGACCGATTTGTTGTTACAGTGCTAGTTTATATGGAATATGAAAGATATTTACATACAGATGTGTCTGTAACATCTGCAGAAATCAGAGGGCACACAGATTGAAGCAAAACGACTGGACAAAACACTCACTTGGCCAAGAAATGAGTGATCCCAAACTCTGGCAGTGACTGCCAGGCCTGGATGAAGCGCATCTTGGCCTCAATCAGACTCATCTGGGCTACGTTCTGATGGGCCTCCAGGATACGAGCGGAGATCTGAGGACAAACACACAAAACACAGTCAACGCTTACAGTTACTAAGCCTCTAACAGTGAGCAACAGCTGATGTCATGGATCTTCATGGTCACGGATGTTCATGCCATTACTCAACCGTCACCAAGCGTTTCACACATGGCAGATATTAGAGTGTCCCCACAAGTGCACAGTAAAGGTGATGAGGCAGACAGGCTCCCCACCCCTGAGAGGCCTCGGTGGTGAGCTACTTCCACTCCTAACCACACTACAGCTCCACACCAGCACAGGGTTGCTTCGGCCCCATGGCTGATGACTCACGCGAACGCAGATGGACCGAGAGGTGCCTCTGTCTGCCTGAAACCACCATTATCTCCCATGTCTAGCTGCCTCTGGACAGTGCGGACACCCCCACCACCACATGGACTCCACATGTTGAGAAGATGTTAGTACTAAGAAGAGACTGGAGATCAGTATGAAGCAGTGCACTGAAAAAGAATTCCGTTTCAGATTAAAGACACCTACCCTGATCAGCCATAACATTAACACCACCTGCCTAATACTAGTCCCTTATGCTGCTGAAACAGCTCGGACTGTGGTGCACTGTGTGTTCTGACCCCTTTCTATCAGAGTCAGCCTTCACTCGGAGTCAGAGACGGTCAGGCACCCACTCCTCTGCTTTCTCCATTTAGAGATGATGGCTCTCTCCATGGCTCTGGAGTCCCCAAGCCTTACAAATGGCTTTATTAGCCTTTCAGGCTGATTTACAGTTTTTCCTCATCTTTGACTGATTTTTGTGCTGCTTGTGATGTTTTAGCATAGTTCACGTTCATTATTTCAGCAATGTTAGACTCGTCTGTGTGCTCATGCTGTAATCAAGCCTATTTATCAGCTAAAATTGGTAACGGCCGAGTAATCGACCGATTTCACGAAGGCCCACATGGCGCTAGGTAAGATTTTGACCTTTAATGAAATTATAAAATTTTTTTTGTTTGTTTTTCCTCAAGTTGTCAGTCTTATATTAAAAACTTTGTTGAAAAAATCTGAATTTGGCGACAAATACGCAAAAAAAACAGAAGCAAAATTCTTTTTCTGGACACTGCAGTTGCACCTTACAACCACAGAGAGTTAGCAGAAGAAAATCTAAAATGAAAGTGAGTGACAAAGACAAGAAATCACCGCACAACTGACAAACATTTTTTCCACTTACCAGGTCCCTGATATAGCCCGGCTGAAGAAGGGCAGGGGCGGGAGGAGAGCGAGAGGAGGGAAGAAATAAAGAACAGGAATAAATAAAATAAAGCGAGTGAGAAGGTCGCAAAACAAGCAGACACGTTCAAAACAACAGATTAGCAAAGCATCGAACAGAGCATCAAAAAAGGGGCAAAACAACAAAAACGGAGTTCGTGGCAGACAAAGCTCATGCAGAAGCCTCCAGCTGAACGGAGGCGAGGCAGAGTGTGTACAAGCAGCGGAGCAGCTCTTCTGAAGACAGTGTTTGCTTTTATTCCTCATCGGTTGTTGCTCTAAACCAGGGTTTCCCCACCCACTGCCCCGGACTACACGATGGAACTCCAGCAGGCATGGACACCAGCAGACATGGACACCCAAGACATCTTGGGGTTTCATTCACGAAAGACTGTAAAATGGAGCGCGAGATGGATAGAGGGTTCGGTGCGGCGTCCGCAGTGATGCGGACATTTTACCGGACCGTTGTGGTGAAGAGGTAGCTGAGCCGAAAGACAGAAAGAAAGACAGAAAGAAAGAAAGAAAGACAGAAAGAAAGACAGAGACAGAAAGAAAGACAGAAAGAAAAAAAGAGACAGAAAGAAAGACAGAAAGAAAGAAAGAAAGACAGAAAGAAAGAGAGAAAGAAAGAAAGAAAGAAAGAAAGACAGAAAGAAAGAAAGAAAGAAAGAAAGAAAGAAGGAAAGAAGGAAAGAAGGAAAGAAAGACAGAAAGAAAGAAAGAAAGACAGAAAGAAAGAAAGAAAGACAGAAAGAAAGAAAGACAGACAGACAGACAGAAAGAAAGAAAGAAGGAAAGAAAGACAGAAAGAAGGAAAGAAAGACAGAAAGAAAGAAAGAAAGAAAGAAAGAAAGACAGAAAGAAAGAAAGAAAGAAAGAAAGAAAGAAAGAAAGAAAGAACAAACGAATGACTGGGTTGTAGTATTTGCTGAGCAGACTTGTGGTCCAGTACAAATTATGTGACAAAAAAAACAAGGAAACCAGCCTGTCACGCCATAATACTCGGACAAGCACAAATCAGCAGAGCCGATACAGTTGAGATGATGACCAAAGAAAATGTGAACTGAATGAGTCACGATACAGAGGTGAATAACTGCTGTTAAACATCTGTTACCATTAAACAACACCAAGCACTGACTTCTCTTCCTGTTCAGCTCAGCCATCACTGAGTGTGTGAGTGATTGTCATTGTGAACACACAACACCACAGCACACAGTGCAATAAAATGTGATCTCTGCATTTAACCCCTCTGTGTAGGACCAGGGGGGGCAGCTGAGGTGGGCAGCGCCCGGGGAGCAAGTGCTTGGGGACAGTACCTTGCTCACAGGTACCTCAGTTGTACTTATACCGGTCTGGGATTTGAACTAGCAACCTTCAGGTGACAGGGGGAAGTCCCTAACCCGTAAGCCACAGCAAAAGGAAAAACCCTCTGAACTTTCAGTGTAAGTTCATGTGAAAAGATCATTTCCTCATTTGTTTTAAGCTCTTTTTACTGGTCCATATCACTATGTAACAGAGTTTGATTTTAATTCCCGGGTACAAAGTGTGTTTTCCATTATGCCTAAAATAAATGGCTGTTGTTCTACAAAAACGGTGCTTCTGTGCTCAGGACAATGACATTTTGAAATGTATCTGTTTCCAAAATCATTCTCCATTCACTTTAAATGTTTAGTAGACTTGCAGAATATTCTGGAACTGTGAGAACTGTCCAGAAGTTTGCAAATTTCCCACTTGTGAGACTAATAAGGGTTCTCTTATCTTACAATTGTCTAGAATTTTTTTAGAGCTTTCTGGAATCTTTTAGAACTTTCTGGGACTGTCCAGAAAAGATCAAGCTTTGCCGCTATAAATAGGAAACCTTTGTGGGCTGTGGTCATAGTCTGCAATGAACAGAGTCGTTGTTACATCGGCTTTAGAGATAAGCGGTGAAAATTTTACATTTAGAAACCAGGAACAAAAACAACATGGTGTTATTAGTCCAATTTGACAGGGTTCAAAGAATTTGGACACTTTAATTTATGTAAAAACATAAAAACTACAAAAACAGAGACACGGTTTTGATCTGACAGCAACCAAATGCTACTATATGGAGTTGTACTCATTATATCCACCAGGGGGTGCTACAGGCCAAATTAAAGCCAAACGGCACAGCAGTGACTCAAAACACTCCACCATTTGTCTCAGACCCTTTTGCTTTGTGTTGTTTGTTAAGTGTCTTTCACCAAACTACTTAGTCTGGCACCTCAGTTCACAGATATGTGCTAATTAAGCACCTGGTCATTAAGGATTAAAGGACAGAGAAAGTCAAAAAAAACTTCATTAGACAATGAAAAGAACAGCCCAGTTTTTTTGGAGGGGGTGGGGGAGTGAGCGAGGAAGAAAAGAAAATGTGCATCTTCTGCACAGCTGAGACCGGCTGCTGGGTTTGTCCCAGGCTCTTTTCCCACTCTGCATTCACAGGCAGCTCTCATTTCCTGCCGCTTTCCCGCCTGTTTTCTACAGCCCTACCCCCACTCACCCCCCCCCCGACAGAGTCCCGAGGACAGGCTCTGGGGATCTGTCGGCTCCACGGCTTTCATGTAGCGACGGCAGGGTGGAGAGCAGCTGGGAAGGGAGGCGGACTCTACCAGCCACCACCCCTCAAAAACACTGCGAGTCCTGGACTTCGGCCAGGGCCACTGCCCCTGCGCTCACGCTACACACGCCTAGCGGCCTCGCTCTCCCGTCTTCCTGTTTCTCGGTGGAGGGACAACATGGCAGACTTTCTGAGCGATGACCTGGCGCTACGTCCAGTCTTGCTAGACCCTGAAAAGTTCCTTATTTGTATCAAAAGTGCAGCGATCGTAGATTCCCCCCCCCCTCCTAATAAGGCATTTCCTGCCACTTCCTGTCCTGTTACTTTACAACCTCCTCCTCGTCTGTAGTGATGCCAGGCTCCCATGCACGTGCACACAAACGGCCCGTCGGGCCAGGCCCAGGCTGCCCTCACACCCCACGCACGTCTGACTCATCACTTAATGCAGCTACACCTTCACCGCCCCCATGCCGTCTAATCGCCCGCACACTGGGAACATTCCAGCAGCTCCATCAAAACATACGGTCATGTGCTGTGCAGCTTTAACCACTTACACATGTACCACGTACTGTGCCCTCACAGCTCACGCCACAACTGAATTTCAGCCGAGTGAGCACAGATTCTTTGAGAGACTGCGGTATGGATTCCATCCTGCCCTTTTCTATACCACACAGTTCTACGTATGAAGGGCCTTCTGGAAGTCACCCAGTCACACAAAGTGCACCGCAACACAACGTGACCTCTGCATTTAACCCATCCACATGTGGAGCAGCGGGCAGTCATCAACAGCACCCGAGGACCAGTGTAGCGGGACGGTACCTTGCTCAAAGGTACCTCAGTAGAACCTGGGCAGGGACGTGAACCTGCAACCTTCTGATCACATGGGCAAGGCGCTAACCACTAGGCCACCACTGTCCAAAGATGTATAAGAGCATGTGTTAATGTCCTGCAATGTAAGACAATGCCACCTGGCTTTCATCAGGCTCTAATCGGTGAACAGGGCTAAAGGGATGTCAGGGTCGCTGGTTTGATTCCCGGGGCCAGCGGGAAAAATGTGGGTGGGATGAAGGCTGGAAGCACTTTACCCCCTAGCTGCCCCTCCTACTCCGTGTGTTGTCACAGGCGTCATGGATGTGTTAAAAGCACAGAAGTGGTGCACAAAGCTAAAATACTTGTATTCTAAAGTGACTGTCATTGTGAACACACTCAAGCACCACATTGAAATGTGACCTCTGCATTTAACCCATCACACGTGCACACGTGGAGCAGCGGGCAGCTACCAACAGCGCCCGGGGAGCAGTGTGGTGGGACGGTACCTTGTGTAAGGGAACCTCAATGGTGCCCAGGCCGGGACTCGAACCTGCAACCTTCAGAGACAGCGTCCTAACCACTAGGCCACCACTAGGCCACCACTGCCCACACTTCTAGGTGATGGACTAATGCTAGGAGACCTGCCGGTAGGCCTTAGATCCTTCACTCCTCTCTCCATCAATTCTTCACCTTGGTTCCCTTCAACCCCCTCACCCTCATTTTACCCTTTGGTTTCGCAATCTTTCTCTACTCGTGTCTCGGCCTCTGTCTGCCCTTCACTTGTGTAGTGCCATTTAAAGTGACCTCTACTCCAGAGAACTTTACTGTAGTTTTCCATCAAACACTGTGCCAGGGTACGGCTGCCAATCTAAATCCAGAACGGTTTGTTCCGTAGTCGAGGGTCTGTATCCACTTCCAATGCATGATGGTCCCATATAATAAGCAGAGAGGGTTTTCTGGAGGTTGAGTATTCAGGACATGTTATAATTCAACTTTTAATTTGGTTTTGTGCACATTAGGCATTTGTGTTTCCCAGTTGTGGGTCCATCATGCTCATATTAAGAGGCCCAGGTCTAAGTTGGTTTTCACCATTTGAGGACAGCCGTGGCCTTATGGGTGGAGAAGAGGGCTTGTGACCAAAGGGTCATTGGTTCAATCCCCAGGACCGACAGGAAAAATACGGGAGGGGTGAGTGAGTAAACAGTGCTAGTCTCCGCACACATCCACAGCTGAAGTGCCCCTAGCTGCCCCCCAGCCCACTGCTCCTGGCGTGTATGGTGACACATTCACTGTGATTCAAAAAAACAAAAAAAAACGTGATCGTGTCCTCTATTAAACAAAAAAATGTCACTCAAGTGTTTTCTGTAAATAAATTTACTTAACCACCTCAATGATCTTCATTAAGGTGGAGCAGACGTGTGGATGTGGTTCGGGACACAGCACCACTTGCGGTCGGCTATAAAAACGAAGACTACTACACCGTGTAGCTACACGACAGTCTTTCTAAACAACGGCGTTTTCATTATCCACCTCATTAGCGGACGTATTGTTTCTTGAATCAGTCTTGTGAAAACGATCGCGTGATCAGCCCTCCCCACCCCTGCTGGTGTAGTAGTAAATTAATCTAGCAAATCAGGCTGTGTCCTAAATCCGCAAATCTCACCCTAATGAAGAACTACATGTGGTTTTAGTGGCCTGAGAGTTTTGGGGAGGTATTCAGAGAAAAGACTTGGGTTCTGGATTTTAAGCTGAACTACACCATTAACAGGGAAACAACCTGGTGTAATGCTGAAGATTCCCACCCTAAGCTGGTTAAAATTAATCCGTTTTAAAATTAAAATAGTTTTAAAAAACTCTCACTTTAAGACTCATCTTCTGTATACAAGAGTCTCTGTATCTTATTTCCTTGTACTATAAAAGTGCTTCTAATTTTCCTTGCATTATTTTTACGACTTCATTCTACTTATGTTACTTTAACATTTAATATAAATTGTATTTTTTTATAATTCCACCAATTAGGTGGATTTTGAGCCTCAGAGTCCAAGAATTTCATTACTGTTACAGACATTCTGTTGTTACCTGTATGAGACAATTAACTTTAACATAGTATGTATGTAAGTCTACCATCAAACCTCAACACCACACCTACTTAAAACTGCCAAAGCAACTGAACGATGCAAGTGGATAAAGCTTTCTTGGCCTGGGTGAGGTTTTCCTTTGGCCCGTCTCCTGATGTCAATAGCAGTGTTCGCTTGCGTTCGGCAAATGATTAATTTGGCCTGGATTTCAGAGGATCCAGCGGATTTTGCTGCGAAAGAGCACAACAGCACTCGGCGTTCATCTTTCTCATGGAGAGAACCAGCTTAGACCCAGAGTTTCTAATATGGGTGTGATGCCGATTACACAATGACAACTTCAGAGGTAGATGAAAGACCCCTTCACCCATACAGCCAGCAATGCTAGGTAACCTGCTAAGCATGGGTAGTCAGGTACAGTACAGGGCACTTGGTGGTTAGGATGTCTGATCAGAGGTTTGTAACCGTACTGTGCCACACTGCACCACCTGCTGGAAAAGCGCCGTTAATTGGACCATTGCATTTCAATCCTGCACCTGGAGCCACGTTATCAAAGCTTCAGAAAGCAGAAAAAAACGAGGCCGCCACAATCCCAGAGGCCTCATCGCTTCTGACGGCCGCTGCGGATTCGTCGTCTTCACACCGTTACCTGTTTGTTCTTGTACTTTTTCAAGTAGCGTGGTGACACCAGACACTCGGGGTTGATATCGGTGGTGATCGGCTCGATGATCTGCGGGTCAGGGTTCATATGCTGCATCTTCAGGAAGGAGAGAATGTTCTGGACCTCCAGATTGTAGGAGCTGTCCGCCATCGTCTTCCCTTTGGAGGCCAAGCGACAGGCTGCCATCCACTGTGCGTACTGCTTCTCCTAAAGGCGAGGGGTAAGGGTGAACGCATGTTTACCAACAAAACAATCTACGCTTCATTCATATTTTCTACTTTGCTCGGACTTGGGCTCTATATCCAGCTTCTACCAAGTGTTAATGGCTTGTGTGAAGGAAGAAAAGAGCCTCACTCACAGTGTCGCATCGCAGCCAGATCTCGTTCATGCCATCCGCCACAGGGATGAGCAGCTTGATGTTGAACTTCTGGCCAGAAATATTGACGTCTGGGGTCACCTCACAGCCTGTACAGAGGAATGTGACCACCTTTATGGCTTGGACACACTACATGACTTTCAAAAAGGTCAGATCGCTGTTCTGTTCATGCTACACAAGGAGGTTTTTGTTATCGGGGAAAGTTGTTGTGATTCATATTCTACAGGACTGATCAGTGACTACAAGATCCTTGACCAGGAGGAATCTCAGACGAGTCTGTTTGGTCTGAAAAGAATGGTTTTGTCACCAAAACACACAAACAAGAGGTAACACAGGATATAACTCATCATTAAGTTTTGGGGACCACTCAACCATCTTGGGCCTCAAAACGGACAACGATGAGACGGCCTACATGGCAGAGTCCCTGAAAGCGTGGTGCCCAGCAAACAGCCTTGCTCTCGACGGCAGCAAAACTGAAGAGATGACAGTGGACTTCAGGAGGCAGGGAGACACGTGGCCCTCCACAATCGGTGATGCGAAGGTGGAGTCGGCAGCTTCTGGTTCCTCGATGTACACACAACTTGAACTCCATACTGTGGGCGAGGCACGGAATTTCTCTTCCATTTGTGCGATGGGAAGGGGACTAACCTACTAACCTGGTCTATGTCTCGTCAGTAAAATATGCTAAACTAGCTGCTAATGTTCTGCTGACCTGGCTGTTGGACAGAGTTTCTGCCCACCTCTTCAGTTTCTGGGTCCCTGCAGACGGCCGAACTTTTGCTGTAGCCACGCCCCTTCCCCGAGTTCCCACCCCCATTCTGGGTTCTCGTTGGCTGTAGTTTGTCGGGACATTCGCTGCCCTCCTTCACTCTACAGGAATTGTGCTCGGTGACCGGTCCAGATATCCAGCATGCTATTCTTGCATCAGCAATGCCTTGGTGATTCTCCTGAACTGTGTTTGAACGGCTCACACAGCTGATCTGGCCCCGAGCGAATGCAGATTTGCGTCCGTCCGGGTTTTTATGTTTGCCATTTCCAAAAACTGACACTGAGTGGAAAATCCGGGCTAAAGCTTAGCATTAGGGTCTGATAAATCACAGAATCAATCCTTACAGAGAAACCAAATGAACACAAAATGAGAACTCTACTGTGCGGCCCATACCTCTCAGGTTCATCTGGTGGGCGGGGATGCCGTGCGCTTCCTCGCGGCTCTTGTAGCAGGAAATTGTGATGTCCTTGAATGTGCACCAGTACTGTTTGGGTCCTTTCAGTGTAAGTTTCTTTGGCCTAAGTGAGACACAAGAGGTAAGAAATCTTGTTTATTTCATGTTTTTTTTCGTTTTTCACAGATTCAATAATTATCAAAAGGAACAGTTTGGGGAAAAATGCAGTCGGTCGGCCAAGACAGTGCAAATCTTGCCTCTTTGGTTTAGCACTGAAGCTACCAGGCCTGTGCTGTTAAACACTAGCAGTGAATAGTCGCTCAAGTATTTTCTCTAAATATTGGCCCAAAACTTTCCTCAACTGACTCAAACCACATCCAGCTCTTCGTTAAGGTGGCACAGACTTGTGGCTGTGGTTCCGGACACAGTACAACTTACTGCGAGCTATAAAAATGAAGAAAACGACACTGTTGTTTAAAAAATCTGTCGGCTGCGTTCAACCCCACAGTGTTTTCACAATCGGTCTCATTAGCCAAAGTATTTTCCATTATTGTGAAAATGAAAAAATCCTGCACCACCTTATTGAAGAATTAGATGCGGTTTTTTTTGTGGGCTGAGAGGTTTGGAGATGCAGTCAGAGGAAAAGACTTGGGTATTGCTCTTTAAGCTGATGATTTACACCCTTAAAGGGAAATGAGCTGGTGTAATGCTGATGATTCACACCCTCACTGAAAACTACACTAGGCTTGGACAGCAAGACACTGGGGACATGTGTGCCTTGCATATATACTGTACAAGGTCTGCCCGGAAAGTATTCAGCCCTGCAGCCACATCTAGTTCTGGCACGGTCAGTCGCTTAAGTGTTCTGCTGGTTGCAGCTCGTCCAGAACGCGGATCACTTTCAACGGATTCCCTCCCATCTTTGTTCGTGCCACACTTTCACTTGTCCAACGCTCATGGCATCGTCCCCAAAAGCGTTAGGAATCATCTGAATAGTTTTCGTGGACAAATGTCTAAGCTTAACGCTAAATCTGATGCAGATTTGTTGCTCTACTCACTCAGCGTCTAGCGCCCCCCGCTGACTAGTGCAGTGTTCTCACATGCCCGCCCCAGTCTGCTCTCCTTGGTTGCCAGGTTACACTGATGCATTATATTAACAATGGCTGGACTTTTTCCGGGCGGACCTTGTATTACATACATAGGAAAGTATTTCGAAACATCAACATGTAAAAAACAAATGGGGCTCGTTTGTTAACGACGCCTCACAGTAAATAAGAAATTTGCTTGTTTGTTTGTTTTCTTAGTGACATTGATCTTAAAATCGATGGAATGTGAATTTTGAAGCCGCCCCCATCAGTTCCCAAGCTTATTCAGCAAACCCTCGATCTCCAAATCAATGTAATGCATGCGGTGAGCGGTCTCCGAGTAAAACAAGCGCATAAAATAAACACGGCCAAAGAAAGGTGGTCGACCCACGGTGACCTTAACAACTTACTTGAAGACTTTAACATAGTCAGCCAGTTCAGGAATGGATGTAATATCACCCTGAAAGCGAGACAGAACAGGGACGTAACTGACTGTTGGGTTAAAAGATTATATGCAAATTGTACGACAATAATACACAAAGTACAAGCTTGTATTGGCTTAAAGCAGGACACACAGCAACGAAGAGGTCAGGACTGAGTGTGATTCGCAACAGAACAACACAGTACCAAGGCTGTAGCTTCGGGTCAGGACTGAGGGGGATACACATGTCTGTTGTAGCACCAATATCTCCCTTCATACACACTGATCAGCCATAACATTAAGACCACCTGCCTAATATTGAGTAGGTCCCTCATGCTGCTGAAACAGCTCTGACTGTGGTGCACTGTGTGTTCTGACCCCTTTCTATCAGAGTCAGCGTTTACTTTTTAAACCACAGGTTTTACTGTGAGATCTGACCACATAACCTAGCCTTTGCTCCCGATGTGCTTTAATAAGGCTTGGGTGCCCGTGACCCTGTCGCCAATTTACTGGTTTTCCTTCCTGGGATCACTTTCGGTAGGTACTGCACACCTGGAACGCTCCAAACGACATGCTCTCACTCAGCTGTCCAGCCATTGCTAGACACTTGGGCTTACGCTCCTGCTTCCAGCACATTAGCTTCAAGAACTGACTGCTCACTTGCTGCCTAATATGTCATCCACCTGACAGGTGCCACTGTAACGAAATAACTAGACTAATGTTATTCACTTCACCGGTCGGTGGTGTTAATGTTCTGGCTGATGGGTGCATGTTATATTTACGGTCTCGCTCTATAAACACTATAGAACGTTCCCTGGGACAGTGAGGATGTGTGGAGCTCAGCTACCAGAGTGTTCGAAGTTTTTCCACCCTCCAGGGTGATCTCCAGATCAGACAGTGCGGCGTCAACCTCGTCCACCTCCTTCTCGCTGTTGTTCATGTGATTGTCTGATGACATGATGGACAACTTGTTGATGTGATACTGCAAATACAACAGACACCAGAAATTACAAAAGGCATCAACAGCAAAACAGAGCCATTTCAGTTTGTGCGGTAAATAGTACATGAGCAATGTCCTTTAGAACAAACGATGAAAATAATTGATGGTAAAGCAAAGACAGCATCTTCTCATTTCATGGAACAATACTGTACACACATGATCATTAAAGCTGTTTATTTGGGCAGTGAGTGGTTCTGTTTTCTCAAACATCACTAATATTAGACACAAATAACAGTAAAAGCGTAAACACTGATTTTAGGGGTCAGCTTAACCATTCCCAGAGCTGTCCTCCCCTAGTGGACGCCCAGTGTTACTGCAGTTTCCATCAAATCACTGGTTTGGGCTCAATCAGTCCTTCATTAGATGAAACCAGGTGCTGATGGAGCTTCACACACATCCGTGCAATGACTGGAGGCGTGGAGGAGAAACCTGGAGCCAAACCTGTTCTTCTAAGCAGCTCACGCACCATCAACTACTGTTTACACACAAATCTTCATTCTTTCACTGCTTTACTGTTTCTTAGCATTGATTCGAACGTTCGCTTGTGTTTTTGCTGCAGATCGAAAGTCACTGCTCCGATAAACGGCTTTAAACTATGAACACAGGGGGCCAAGACTTTTGCACAGTCCTGTACATCATGTACATGTTGAGCTTCCTCGCCATTATGATCTAATTTTCAGGCAGATGACTCTGAAGGAGGGTGATGAGAGTGTTTTTGCGGTCCATAACCACACGAACCCGACCGCTCCTGTGGAAGCCGAGTCATTTGCCTTTAGCTGAAGGGGAAGATGACAATGGAGCTGTTCGACTCGGCCCTAAATACAACTTGTTGACAAATGGTATTTATACAGTCACATGCCCAACCCCCCAGTAAGTGAATGAGCAGATGGTCTGAGAGGACAGACATATTTTAAGACTTTGCTTCACACGACCACTCTAGAGCCAACTCAAATAACAACATGGAGGACAAAGCTGTCCTTACGTCACCACCACCGCCTCTGCCTCTGAAAGTGCCCCCGGCTCTACCTCTGTTCTCGCCGAAGCTTTCGATTTAAGGAACCAGACCTTAGAGCTGGAAGAAATCAGAGCTTTTGTGTAAAAAATCCACAGGATGAGCAAGTTTCTAGTGGGCTGTATGTACAAATGAATGTGAACATTACACATGGACACAAAAGTCATAGAAAAATATGAAATGAAAAGTGAAAGTGACCCTTTGTCATCGTGAACACACTCAAGCATCACAACGAAACGTGACCTCTGCATTTAACCCATCACACGTGCCCACGTGGAGCAGCGGGCAGCTACCAACAGCGCCCGGGGAGCAGTGTAGTGGGACGATACCTTGCTCAAGGGTACCTAAGTAGTGCCCGGGCCGGGACTCGAACCTGCGACCTTCAGGTACCAAAGGCAGCGTCCTAACCACTAGGCCACCACTGCCCACTATATAGCAGCAGAGGATACTGTAAATAAAGTTATGCACCTGCAGCCGTCGTTATAACCACCTCCTCCATGGTCTTGTGATCTGGGAAGTTTTGATATGTGCTAGGAGACTAAACACGGCAAGTTGCAGCAGTGAAAAACCTACATGTCAAGGGACATCTGCCTGGAAAAATCAAGGATTCATGCCTGGTTGGGACTAAAGTGATCTAATCATCATGGATTTTGGTTTTCTCCACCAACACGACCGACCTGGACGCAAATACACACGGACATCACCCGAGACACATTTGAGCCAGTCCAAACAGGGCTATTTTTGCCTCATGTCGTCAATACCATTCACCATGATCAGCCAGGCTCCCATGATTCCTGATGAAAGCCTCTGAAACCCAGGGGCTTACCTTCCTCACTGCATCTACCCAGAGACACCCTGAAACCCAGGCCCAACCGTAGCCACTTATCTAGACAACACAAAAATGCAGTGCGGACCGATGTGAAAAGGCAGGACGGGCTAATTTAAACTGCCCTGTAGCGAATACGTGCTGGGTGAAGCAACACTAGACCCGGAGATACGCCTCAACAACTCGCAGGCTGAAAAACCAACACCTCTTCAGCGGGGCTGCTGGAGATGGATGCGTGTTACGCTGGGTGGTCCAGGCCTGTCCCATCTCCCATCCATCGGACACCCACTCTATATTTACACATTTGGGGTGAAGACAGTGTGGCGTCCTCGGGTCTCGTCACTCAGCTCTTTTACGATGGTCTGAAATAGCAGGGCCCTCCAAGGGGGCTTCCAAAGGGGGTAGTGGGGCTTGTATCACACTCAGGACATTTTTTCGTCAAGCCCCCTATACATCTTTTAGTCGAATCACCTGGACGCTCTGCAACTTCCTAGGTATGTCGTCGCTCAGGGGGAAACCTTGTATCATAGGTCAGTCTATGGGTTTTACAAATATTTAAGCAATGAGCCGTATTAAGCAGAGCTTGTGAGCAAATCCTGGAACTCCACTGGATGCTCAAACGGTCATCAAAACCTCCTAACTCCATGCAGCCTCTGTGTAGTGATGAGGCGATTTTATCTGAGGGAAATAATTAGACTCCTAAACGTTTTCAGTCTAAAGTGATTAACACTGCAGTGTATGTGGGCATCAGATTTAGTTTTGATCTCAACGTTGTGATTATAGAAAGATGTGTTTGTTCACATGTTTATTCACTGCGCAAGTCCTTCATCACACTGGTGCTCACAGGGGATGAGTGGTCTGCCTTCATTTTTTTTGAAAAAAACAAAAACGTATTTTTCAACGAAGTTCATTTTTTTATGTAAGAGCTGACTGTAATATCATAATATCATAATTTTTGGCTGTTGATATATGTGGTTTAAAAGCAGCAAACATTTTAATGCATTCATTTTTTAAAAGATTTTAAAACGATGAACAGTCGCTGCGTTTATATCAATATCTCTGAAGCTTCTAATTGCACAAACACACTGCTGATTCACATTTATAGGCTGGAACCTGCGGATTCACATTTATAGACTGGAACCTGCTGATTCACATTTATAGCCTGGAACCTGCGGATTCACATTTATAGCCTGGAACCTGCGGATTCACATTTATAGACTGGAACCTGCGGATTCACATTTATAGCCTGGAACCTGCGGATTCACATTTATAGCCTGGAACCTGCGGATTCACATTTATAGACTGGAACCTGCGGATTCACAT
>JBBPDA010000001.1:33483132-33514398 GCA_037974385.1 Arnoldichthys spilopterus
ACACACACACACACACACACACACACACACACACACACACACACACACACACACACACACACACACACACGATGATGCCACAAGGGAACCTCTGCCTTCAATCTTAGTGCTGATCTGCACTGACATAACTGATGTGTCAGTGTTTGCTCAGTTACTTGGATAGAGTTTGATTGCAAGAAATACACTATCACATTATATATAACATTAACACCACTGTCAGGTGAAGTGAAAACATTGACTCTCTGGTTATTTAATGACCATGGCACCCGTCAGGGGGACAGGATATATTAGAAAGCAAATGAACAGTCAGTTCTTAACGTTGATGAGCTGAAAGCAGGAAAAATAAGTAAGTGTAAGGACCTGAGCCACTTTGACAAGGGTCTATTTGTGATGGCTGGACGACTGAGTCAGACCATCTCCAATACGCCAGGTCTTGTGGAGTGTCCCAGGTGTGCAGTAATTTGTACCTCCCAAAAGTGACCCAAGAAAGGACGACGTAAAGCAGTAAATCGGTGACAGGGTCATGGGCACCCAAGGCTTACTGATGCATGTGGGTGGTGAAGGCTGGCCCCTCTGGTCTGATCCCACAGAAGAGCTCCTGTGGGTTAAAAAGTGAAGGCTGACTCTGATAGAAAGAGGTCAGAACACACAGTGCACCACAGTCAGAGCTGTTTCAGCAGCATGAGGGACCTACTCAATATTAGGCAGGTGGTGTTAATGTTGTGGCTAATAAGTGTATATAGCTGGTTTTGTTTAGGCATCCAGGTCACCTCGACTCATGAAAATCCCATCCTTTACACGTATTGGAGCACTGCACTCCACTGGTGAGGGCAACACTAGACACGGGAACTCAAAGCCGTATCTTTTTGTTGTGGGACGTTCTGCCAGTTGATGAGGAGGGCACTTCTGCGGTAAAGAGCTAAAATCCTGTTGGTAGTAAATAAAAATCATAATTCTCTTTCATTACACCCATCAACATGAGTCACAGAAGCCGTATTTGAATGAGAGGCTACAACCGTGTCGTCTTTAGGAGCAATAGGGGTGTAAAAATAAATCAATCTGTATCGCTGCCAAGGTACTGCATGTTTCAATGTGACCCATAAACATTGATGTGTGTGTTCACTCCACAACTCTTCTTCATTTTACTGTGAGCAGTGTTTTGACTGAGAAGCTACTTTTGCTTGGATGCTGCTGCCATATCTGACCTTTAATAATAAAATGTTCACATTAAAATTTGTCTAGTGTGTCTAGGGTGACGAAACTTGTGATTACACCTCTAATGCATGAACATCTTGGGTTCAGCTGACTATACACACTGTGGCCTCATATACATTCTTACATTTACATTTATACATTTGGCTGAAGCTTTTATCCAAAGCGACTTCCAAGGCATGGAGCAGTGTAGTGGGACGGTATCTTGCTCAAGGGTACCTCAGTAACGTTCGCGCCGGAACCTTCAGGTCCCAACGCCAGAGTCCTAACCACTAGGCCACCACTGCCTATTATGCCTAAAAGTATGCTCAATTATTAAACGACTTTTTTTAAAGCTAATCTTAAGAATGAGCATTCAAACTTTCATTCAGAAATGGCAAGAAATATTGAGGGCCAGCATAAAGTTATTCTGACCAGGCAAGATTATAGCGATTTGATGTGAAAAGGTGAATTAGTGGTCATGTTCCACCTGAATTTACTGTGTAAACACACGCCACTGTGACATTACAAACTCCCTGCTGGGTGTAATTTGTATGGGAGAGACATGGCAGTGCCAAGAAAAGCTTTACGCATAAGCATTTACTGAGCCTGATCACGTACAGGCCTCGAGAGAGAAAACGACGACAGAAGAGGCGGCGACGGGGTGTACGGTAGTGGACCTGAGTGTAAATGAGAGCCAGCACAATAAGCTACTTGCTGAGGTTTAGGGGTGAAGGAAGAGCCAGAGCAGAGCAGAGCAGGGCAATGAGAGAAAGGAGGGAAAAGAAAGATTGCGGCTCTTTCTTGCAAAGGCATGAGTAATCTAAGTGTCTCCGTCTCTCTCTCTCTCTCTCTCTCACGCGCTCTCTCTCTCTCTCTCGTGCTCTCGCTTAGAGCTTAGAGTCTGGATTGGTCTACTTTACCTTCTTAACACCCTAAGCTCTAAGCAGAGAGCAGACGCTAAAGCCCACAACCACCGAACACCACCCTCTGCGTGGCTCTTGGCAGAACAGCAGAACGACGGTTTGAAAGCAAGGAACACGGATACATCACCGCTCTCAGACAAAAACCTCACTTCTCAAAAAAACTGTAACGTAACAGAAGAAGCAATAATCATCCTGAACTTAGGATGGAGGTTCATGTAGAATTATGTTTCTCCAAGTAATCCTGGATCAATGCCACACAACGTCCCATGGTGTTTCCAAACGATGGAAAAAAAAGCAATAAATTACAAAAATATAGATACAAGGTTGTGTTCTGACAGCAACAATATGCTAGAGCTAGAATCTGGCAAAGCGTAATGTGACAGGGCATGACTATTCTTAAGCGGACTCCAGCTGCATCATTCCACTAGTACGTCTACTGCTGCTGCTGCTGCTTTGCATCTTCTGCCATTTGTTCGGTGCAGCGTACATTCACATTGGGGTGGTGGGGTGGGGCTCCAGAATAAAGGGGCAACAGAAGCCCAGAGACGCCCAGGGCTCTCCCCCTATTCTGCTGCAGAGCTTCCTGAGCAGATCTTCAGCTTGTGAGGTTCTATGACCATATAAGTGATGAAGAAAAGCGACGAGTGTCCTTCTCCATGTTCTTCTGTTGGTTTTGTTTGGGAAGCGAACGCTGCCCTGTACGTCGGTTCAGTTCTCTTTAGCTGTAGCTACTACGGTCCATTGGTTCTTCTGTTTATTTTACCATTGGCCCGTCCCGGACTAGAGGTCTTACTTTCACTTAAGCCGACCGTCTTGCTGAGACTTGAAAACAGAAATAAACTTCAGCTGGTTTGTCCTGCAGTTATTCTGTGTTTGGTTTTGGTAACAGCAGAGAAGCCCTTTGTTTGTTTGCACTTCATGGTATGTGTAGTTTTTTATGGTCCAGTGTTTCATGCAGCACTGTGGTCCTGGAGGAACGTTATTATGTTTCACTGCCTTCTTGACCTGGCCTCCTCACTTCGCTCCCAAGTCTCTCAGACCTTCAACTAAGTAGCAAATGCATGTGTCACATCTTAAGCAGAAAGGTGATGGAGCATTTCTTGTTGCAGCTCCATGGCTATGAAACAGTTTGCCTGGACATTTTGAATGTCTTTTTTTGGCCTGGTCCTGTTGGGGGTCCTGTCTAGATTTCTTCCTGTCCTCTGCATCTTTACCACAGGTCTCGGAATCATTTGAAGACCATGTGTTCAGCTGTCTGCTGTGTCTTGGTTTGCTCTGCATTGTTATCCGTTGGTTCTAGCGGTCTCCCTTCACTGTTTCTGAACATTTGTGTTTTTTATTTTATCTTTTATTATTTTTTATTATATAAAATAATATAAATTTTATTATTATATTTTTATTATTTATACACATTATATTATATAAAATTATAATTTTATGTTGTAACAGACATTGATTAAAAAACTTTTTTAATAAAAAAAAAACAAAACTTTTTTCTGTTTAAATGTGTTGATGTGTGTGCATGTACAGCACTTTGGATGGTAAAAGCGGTGTAAAAATGTGCTTTACGTCGGTTTACTCAGGCCCACGCTTAATGCATCTTAGAAAACAAGTCTCATCCTGTGCGCAGACACAGCTCGGTACGCGTCTCAGAGAAAAGATCTGTGATGTCCTGACGAGAACCTCCTGGGCTCCTCGCGGTAAACAAGTCAATTATGCTCAACTGAAAAGATTTCAAAGGTCGGCTTTGGGGAAGCTAACCCAACGCCAACACAAAGGGAGACCAGACACAAAGCGTGGCCACAGGTGGTTCTAACAAAGTACACACACAGGAGAGAACGGTTTAGAACGGCTCAGACCAAAATCCAATAGCCTCGGGTAAAGGGCAGTGGACTTTTGTTTCGGGGCTGATGGGGATTAGAACGTGAATGGTCACAAAGAGGCAAAAGGAAATCACCAAAACTAAGCTCACCTGAAATGTGTTTGATGTTGTCTACACATTCCACAGACAATGTGGCCACAGTTTAGCACGGTCAAGCTCCTGATACAGTGATCAGCCATAACATTAAAACCACCTGCATAATATTGAGTAGGTCCCTCATGCTGCTGAACCAGCTCTGACTGTGGAGCACTGTGTGTTCTGACCCCTTTCGATCAGACTCAGCATCACTCTTTAAACCACAGTAACTCTTCTGTGGAACCGGATGGTCCAGCCTTCTCTCCCCACATGCATCAGTGGGCCTTGGGTGCCCACGACCCTGTCGCAGATTCACCAGTCGTCCCTCCTTGGATCACTTTTGGAAGGTAAGAACTACTGCACACCTGGAACACTCCACAAGACCTGCCGCTTTGGAGATGCTCTGACTCTGGCCCTTGTCAAACTGGCTCAGATCCTTACGCTCCTGCTTGCAGCACATCGACTTCAAGAACTGACTGTTCACATGCTGCCCAAATCATAATCGCAGTCCCCTAACAAGTGCCACTGTAATGAAAGACCTAGGTAGTTTAGAATAACTAGATGTTATGCACTTCACCTGTCAGTGGTGTTGATGTTATGGCTGATTGGCACACGTTTGACCAAAATCACGGTTATCTACGCCTGGTTAAGAAAGAACAGATTTACAAATTGTAAATGGTTGGTCATAACAGAACCACACACACACATTTTTAACAGTGTTCCTTCTCCATGAAACCTGTCAGACAGGTCCTGCACCTCAACAAACAAGGTGTTCGCCATACACAGGCAAATATAATGGCAGTACTGACCGATCGAATAACAGTCCACTAATCTACTGGACATGTAGTAGAGGTGGACGCTATGAGAATGTTTATCTTTATCGTGATTAATTACGTGACATATTGTAAATACTGTTCGCACTACTAGAACCCTGACAAACTGACCAAGGTTCCACTACAGAGAGAACCGACACTGATCAGCCAAAACTTTACATCCACCTGCCTCATATTGTGTAGGTCCAAAACAGCTCTGACTGTGGTGCACTGTGTGTTCTGATCCCTTTCGGTCATAGTCAGTCTTTTTGTGCTGCAGAAGCTCTTCTGTGGGACTACTTCATGAACTGACTGTTCTTTTGCTGTGTAATATGTTAGATTCTAGATTCACTTTAAATGCTAAGTAGACTTCCAGTGTGCAGAATTTTCCTAGAACTTTCAGGAATTTCTTTAGAACTTTCCAGAACATTCTGGGAATGTCCAGGAAAGATAAAATGTTGGCCTGTTTTGTCATTATAAATACAAAACCTTTATTGGCTGTGGTCAGGTTTGTGATCAATAGAGAAGTTTTTACATAGGACTTCTACATAAGCAGTTGAAACACAACACTTCGAAGCCAGGAACAAACACTGGGCAACATTGTGCTTTAGTTTAGTTTTACAAAATGTATTTTCCCTTGTTGCTACAGGCGTTTCCTTCATCAGGAGGTTGCGTTAATGCAGCTAAAACCATTGTAAAACCATAGTTATCCATTGGCATCAAAAGAAGAAGAAGATAAAACATGGGTGGTGTTGTGGTAGAAGATGCACACACATGTCCAGCAAAATCCAAATAGTATTTTTGCTTGCAATGCCCATCCTTAATATCTATTCAACCAAAGTTTACATTATTTTTCTTAAAAGTGTGAAACTATGACCAACGAATGGGAACACACATGCCAAAATAAATGTAGGAAGCTAGACAACAAATAAATACATTTCCCTTCAGTGTTACAGCACAAGACCTACAACCTTTCTGTGTTCATGCTCCAGGGATTATGTTTCCTGCTCTCTTTTACTCAAGTCACATGATCACTTCACATTCTGGTTGTTGTGACACAATCTGATAGTCAGTTGCCTGTATTGTCAGTCTAGTTCAGGGGTGTCCAGAGCCGTTCCCGGAGCCCCAGTGCCCAGCATAGTTTGCTAGTTCCGCTCCTCAAACACACACTCTACACCTGGCTATTAACAGGTGAGCTGAACCAGGTGGGTTTGATCAGAGAAATCACCAAACTATGTTGGACACCAGCCCCCAGGACTGGAGCTGGACACCCCTAATGTAGTTAGTTTATCACAACTGTCGGGGGGTGGAATATATTACGCAGCAAGTGAACAGTCAGTCCTTGAAGTCGATGTGCTGGAAGCAGGAACAATGTTTCAGCAGCATGAGGGGGACCTACTCAATATTAGGTAGGAGGTCATAATGTTTTGGTTGATCTGTGTTACTCAGAAGACTGTGTAAACACGCTCACGCAGCCTCTTCTTCAAAACCGGACTACTTACATGCCTGTGTTCTTGATGATGCGATCTTTATCCATTTTCTGTCCAATTCCATGCACCACAAAGACAATATGCGTTGTCTGTGGGGGCTTATCTTCTAGGGAGGCCTCTTCCACATATCCCCGATGGAGCCTGGTGCCACTGCTAGAGGCTGCGAGCAAAAGGAAAAAAAGGGAAAATGACTACGTTCAGATGCTGCTCTGAGGAAACCTACCCACTGCCTTTAACATGGCTCAGGGATTACGAAGCCTTGCCAAAAGCTTAGATGTGAACATTTAGTCACCGTGCTGTAAAGCATGTCGACCACATAAATAGCACTGATATTCTGGGCCACACATCTGTGGTCTGGTTAACTAAAATACCACACTGTCTTAAGTCACAGCGTGCCAACAGAGGGATTTGGTGGCCATCTGGGGATTGGCTTGTGTGTCCGTTGTAGAGAAGGCGTTACAGGTTGCCAGGGCCCTGAATAGTGTAGCACAGTGCATAGCAGGATGTGTAGTTGAGTGGAGGACTGAGCTCAGCTGGAACATGTGCAGGTGTAAACACTGACCTTTCGAGAAGCCAAGCTTCTGGGTGACCGTGCGGGCGATCTTTGAGGTGGTGGCATCGCTGTACAGATACACCTCGTCAACACTTTGCCAGTCCACGTGACTTCGGCTCAGTTTTAGGCTGTGGATAGCTGTGGGGCAGGGAGAGAGAGAGATAGAGGAAGTACACAAAATAGAAGGGGAGTGAGAATCGGGCAAATGGAGAGTGGCAGGAGGAAATAGACAGACAGGTAATATTCACTGAATTCGTGTAACATGCACAGCTGTAACACGGTCAGTAAAAGAAAGTTGGGACATTGGAATAGAAAAAGCAGCTACGGGCTACTCAATGTCCAGATACTTCAGTTCGTATTTGCTCCGCACACATAAAGGGAATTGTGTGTGTTTTGGTGGCTCACAGGTGCCTTGAACTCCATTAGGTTTATCTGCTTATAAGGAAATGTGAAACTTCACATAGTAAAGTCACTAGCTGGCTGCTCACCTGTCTCTATTTTATGATAGTTCGTACCACCAACAAGCAAAGCCTAGAATCAGCGTACACTGATTAGCCACAACATTAAAACCACCTGCCTATTATTGAGTAGGTGCCTTATGCTGCTGAACCAGGTCTGACTGTGGTGCACTGTGTGTTCTGACCCCTTTCTATCAGAGTCAGCATCACTTTCTAAACCACAGTAGCTCTCCTTGTGGGATCCAAGCAGGTCACCCTCCACATGTATCAGTATGCCGCAGGTTCCCATGACTATTGTCATTCCTTGAATCACTTTTGGTAGGTAATATCTACAGCATTCCGAAAACACTCCACTGGGCCTGCTTTTTTGAAAATGCTCTGACTCAGTCATCTAGTCATCTTAATAAGGTCCTTGTCAAAGTGGCTCAGATCTGTTCACCCGCCCATTTTTCCTGATTCCAGCACATGGACTGGAATGGACAGTTCACTTGCTGCCTAATATAGCCCACCCCCCTGACAGGGGTCATTGTAATGGAATAACTAGATGGTCAATGTTGTTCACTTTACCAGTCAGTGGTTTTAATGTTATGGCTAATCGGCATACAATTGAGGCCACACCGTGGTTTCGCTACAACCCATCAGTTGTACACTAAGGAGTAATTCACCCAATGCATATAAATCTCTAGTACCACCCACCTTGAATGTCTAGCTCTAGCTATTAGCAAGGCTGAATCCATAGCGCAAGCTCAATTTAATTCAGGCCTGGAGTCCAAGGCTCAAAGAGAGCAGATTGTGTCTGGTTTCAGCCAGAAGGCAGGAACAAGTAGGAGCTGAAATATCACACAAAAGGGAACTGAAAGAAATCCCATCCACTCTTCCTCAGAAAACACAGAGACATGAAGAATAAATGATGTGTAAATAGCGTGAACAAAAACTTGGAAGTGCGAAGGTGACTCTGGGTCCTCAGGTTGCCGCCATGGGAAGAAAGCAGACGGCCTCTGCTCAACTGGGATTAAACACTAGAGCTCAGGCCAAAGAAGCCACGAGGACAGATGTTTTAGCTTCCACGTGACTACACTCAGCTCGGTGCACTGAACAAAAACTGGACCTTGAGAAATCAGTCTGATGCATATGAACCTGTGCCCTTCTCTGAGATCAAGGTCCTGTCCACACGGGTGTGCAGATCTTCTAGGCGTGTAAGCTGTGTTTGTAGTGGCACTTAATTGACTTTAGTATGACATTACATTCACATTGGCTTGCCTCTGTTCAACTCCAACCTGTAAATCCGCATGTTCACCTGTGGGGGGCAGTAATCGGGCAGCCCAGAGTGTTTTTAGCCTGTGGGGCTTGAGCTTCATCCTTTATTGTGTTGTTAAAATTTGGATCAGTGTCTTTATTAAGCCTGAACCTTGACCTCCTTATGTTCAAAACCCTCCTGATACATGACGTAGGCAGAGAAAACACTGCCATCGTGACTGGGTTCGTCCTCTTACGCACAATCGTAGGAAATATCCGCTCCTCCAAAACATTCAATTATTGACACAAACACAATAAAGGCATTTTCTTTGTGCTCATCTGGATTTCTGCAGGAATTGATGCCAGGAAAAGGCGTCAGGCGTTTTTTTTTTTTTATACCAGCCAAATGTGTATCCGACTGGACGCAGGTCCTGAAAGCCCGTGTGGTTTCCCTGATTCACTCTAATGAGCAGAAACAACGGTCGGTGCACAATACGTGCTCACCTGACACCACGGACATCAGAAAAACGCTTGCTTCAGAGTTGGACAGGGCCTAAGAGCTACACTGCATGGGCAGGGCTGTGGAATCTCAAAGCATGACTATTTTTGTATCCTAGTGGCTCTGCATGTCAGCATTTCTAAGGGACACAATGTTCTAGTTGTGTCATTACAGGTGCGCAGAGCACGCTGGGATAACGTGTGAATGTTCAGTCTCCCTGACTCACTGCCTCACAGTAGGAGGAACTGAATCAAGGGGGCAGGGCATTTAGCATGGGTGTCAGGCTGGTGTCTGGCACTCTCCTCTTGTTGGCGTGATTAGCTGTGGGCCCTGAGCAGAATGTGTCCTTTTATCTACAGGCATCTGAGAAAAGGAATGTGGCACTTTCTACGGGACAGTCACATGGTTTACTGCACAGTAGACTTTCTGTGAACAGGAAAACCGATCTGGACACTGCATGCGGTCACTGGGAAAAATAGAGAAACTATGATGATATTTGTAAATAATTATTTTCAGTTGCATGTAACGTACCATGATAAATACATGTATTTTAAGCAACATTATGGAATTTTCTTTGTAGGGATTAAAATTTATTATACCAATTTCACCATTAATATCGGAGTAGTCTGAGGAGCTGTTACTGTACAGCTTTCATCATCTACATTTTTCAAAAAAACACTGAACGGTGAAACTCCTTAATGAGTAAATATAATAAATCATTATCAATAAATCATCATCTTATTAGTGCCAAATAAATCATTATTAGGTAACTTCCAAACATTTATCCAACATTTCAATCATTTTTATCATAATTAAACATATCTACACAATAGAACATAGGAATAAGTCCTTCTGTTCTATGACCAACAGTGGTCATTCACTGGAGTACAATACACAGTATTAGAGCGACGTAAAAACAATAGCAGAAATGATGCAAGATACTGCACATGCAGTGTCCAAATCATGTTTCAGGTCCAAATTGTGGAAGGACAGGCCTGTCCCCAGTTCAGCTTAAAGTCTATGCATCCAAGAATTCTTGAGCCTTTAACTCTTAGGAAGACGTGTGTCCTCTCTTCTCCGAGTGTTTTCCAGAAAGGTCTGATTTCATTTATCAGGTTTCCCAGACGTGGTGAAGTCTAGTTTGCGACTAAACTGTACTGGCAGTGGTGAATCACCACCGTTTAGCCTAGGCTCATTCTGGGACTGGAAAAGTGGCGTTAAGAGTTTAAACCATGAACAGTAGTTAAAATAAATGAGACTTAAGACAAAATCTACAGATTTACAAATAAACTCCATGTATGTTTAGCAGACATAGAGGACACTGAACACACTTCACCACACATCTAGATGTACGCTGTAAAACAGGATGTTCTCAGGGAACAAAGGGGCTAAATTGCAGAGTGTCTATTATCAGCCTCAATACATACCAAAACAGGGGGGAGAACTAATCCCATTTTACAGCACAAGAGGGCACGTCAAGGTCAAACATGCCTGTGAGCGCACAACTTAACGGAGTTGTCCATTTTATCAAAGATACACAGATGTGTTATACTTCTATTTTTAATGCATGTTTGACACAATTTGAGTGCCGGGCAGTGAGAAGAACGAATCCAGACTACAAGCATAAAACCAAAGCATAGAGGAGATGCAGCAGTGATCTACGCAGGTAAGGTTTAGCAGGGTGGCTTCCCCAACATGAACAGAGACAGCAGGGAAAACAAGGTCTCGCTCGCTTGGTTTCTGATGAGAGCGTTATACTCACTAAACAATGGCAAAGTTCCTTCGCACCAATTAATGCTGGGAGCGTAACAGAATGGGCTTTTGTTTGAACCGCCTGAACTGCAGGCACATGGGGAAACGGTTCGTCATGAACATGAAAAAACCTCAGGGGGCCCGTGAAAAATCGCAGCAGTGTAATTTAAGCAAAAAAAGCCAGTGAGATTAACATAAGAATGTTTTATTAGTTCAGGGGGGTGTTTGAGGGGAGGGTGTATTCCCACAGAGTAAAATCTGTGAACGAGTACACTGTACATTCCAACCCCAGTGTACACAACTTGGCTTCTATTATGGTGGCACAGTACACAACGTGTTTAGAGGGATGAGAAGCCCAAATGGTGCCGTTTGTGCTTTGCATTTTGATGCTGCGTGCCACACCACAGTAATCGATTCATTTGAGCATGGTAGCACCTTGTAGGCCTGTCACAATATAAAACAGCTGATTAGCCGTTATGCTAACTAGCAGTAAGTTCTAAATAACAGTGTTAAATGTTTATTTTGATGAAAACACACTGAATTCACATTTACTGTCAACATACGATCAACTCAAATAATTGTGATCAGACGATTACATAGTGTGACAGGCCCACGTCCTGATCTGGGGAGAACAAATCTACCTGCGAATGGTGTGATGTGAGCAAAGGGCTTCCTCATAAACCCATTAAAAGTAGCCAAAAAACATTTTTACAATCAGAGGGCTTACTAAACCTAAAGGCAACAAAAATGTCTAGTCTAAGATCTACAACTAGCCCAAACTCTTTAAAAGGAGAACAAGGCCAGTGCTTAAGAGGTCTAGCACAACTTCCAGAACAGGGATGTCCCACTCTAATCCTGGAGGGTCACAGTCCAGCACAGTGATTTCCTTGTTCAAACACATCCATTAATCAACAAACTAGTTGAACCTGGAGAGCTTAAGCAGGTAAATCACCAAACCTTGTGGGGTACCGGCCCTAAAGGACCCCCTAGGATTAGCCGTTCTAGGAATAAAAGTTTGTTTAGAATCTTATTCTAAAAATGTACTATGCACTGGGCCATGTTGTAGCTTAAAAGATAATCTGGGCCTGGTTCTAGGGCTACAGGCTCACCTAAAGGGCAAAGGAGAAAGTCCAGTCAAAAGATAAGATCCAAGGGGAGTTGTAGGCAAAGATGCTTGGATTACAATACCTTGGCAACGCTTTCGCTTGTGACTTTTAGCACTCGTCTGATATCCACTCCATTTGAACAGAAAGGGGAGGTAGAAAGGAGGGAAGTGGGAGAGAGCTAACAAACCAGAAACAGTAAGTGGTCATGGTAAAGTTTCACCACTCTGCAATATAAATCCTGGTAATTCTTGTACACTTTCTAAACTCAGGCAGAATCATTTATTCTATAGATTACGCTATAGTTTTATTCCTTTAGGGATTATAGCTGTTGGCTTACAGTCACATCAAGACTAACTGCCTGTTGATGCCCATAACAGGAGTTCAGAGTAAAGGGCAATCCACTGTGTGTATTCAGTATTTTAATCCTAGAACATGGTGCACTAGAGAAATGAACAGGATTTAATGTGGTAGATGACCAGACGGTCGATGAATGAACAGGGAGGACACTTTTTCTCTTCTTACAGCAAGATGATTTAACATTGACAGCAATGAAACAATGAACACACATAACAGCATTCAAAAGCCTGTAAAGCTGCTTAGACAGTGGACAAAGCCATTACAACATTTTATCAAACACAATTTCTCATGTTTTCATTGTTTTTACACAAACATTAAAATAAAGACAATGTAATATGGGAAATGTAAAAATATGGATTCATCATCCAACACGTCAATTTAAAAATTCACTTATATTTATTAAACAAAAGAGGCTGCAAACTTTATTTTGGGTGAAGCATTCTTTAAAGAGAGCAGTTCCTTGCTGTGTGGTTGTTTTACCTTACATATCACACATACACACAAACGCACGCACACAGGTATTGCTATACTTGTGAGGTCCTTCCATTGACTTGTATAATACTGTATCTCAGTAACACTACACCTAACCCTAACCCCAGTAAACAAAAGTAAATCTTTCTGCACTTTTAGTTTTTCCTAAAAAAGGTATGTGGAGAAATCAGCTTGTTTCCTTGTAAGGAACAACAAAATATCCTCACTTCAACAGATTTTCCTCTAATTCCTATCTTTATGAGGGAGGACATTAGGCCTCACAAGGCGGTAAATAAATGCGCACACCCACACAAATGATAAAGAACACAGAAACAAGTATTCCACAGGGTCTGATACCATATCATTATTGTCACATTCAGCAATAATATCCTAGAGCTGGCCTGAGAAACCTGAATACTTAGACACTCAATATCTGTTATGGTGGTATTCATGCCAAAGCCTCATCCTTGTTTAACCCACCAGAATTTTAAAACAAACTTGTGGATTCCTGTCGATTTGTAGAGTTAATGGCTTACTACTTTAAAAAACAAACATGATCATAAAACCAAGAGCAAATAGGGTTTAAGTCAGATAAAGTTGGTTAAAAGGTGAACACAGTCACACCCTCACTGATGTTTCTGATCATCCCCACTTTAATTTGACAAACTGCAGTAAGATAAAGTCAGACAGAGAGAAAAGAATAGCAAACATTTCAACACAGAAATACCAAAACACATGCTCTTGAGTGAGTGCACATTCTGTTCTTACCCAAGAACAAATCCCAAATAAGAAAAACATCAGAAAATGACAAAATCTGTGTGTTTTAAGAAGAACTTGTGGTGATTGAGGCCCATTGCTGTTAAGGCAGTATTAAGAATGTTGGTGGCTGTACATTTGCACTTTTTGACCATATGAATGTCAAAGTGACTATTTGTCATTGTGAATTTGTCACACAAGGTGCACCACAACTAAATGTGACCTCTGCATTTAACCCATTCACATGTGCAGCAGTGGGCAGCTACCAACAGTGCCCGGGGTGCCTCCCTGATACATGGGCCAGGACTTGAACCTGCAACGCTCCAACCACATGGGCAGGTCCCTAAGCACTAGGCCACTACTAATCACTGCTAAAGGTATATATAGACCACCCCTCTAGCTGATCGGTGACATTCAGAATGGCACCTTAAGAATGTTCCTTCATAACTACATGCTAAACTAAAGAAGACCTTAAGAACCATTAACACAGTTAAAGATTTTTCCAAAATCACAATATCCAGTGTCACCCAAATGAGGATGGGCTCCAAATGAGTCTAGTTCCACTCAAGGTTTCTTCCTCATATCAATGGAATGTACACATTTCTATATATCACACATTGTTATAAGCGCTAAACAAATATAACTGAACTGAAAACACTACCCACAGGGTGAATTAAGGGAGGCAGAGCTTCAAGTATGTACGCAACACACAAGTCAACCCTGCCACATAAGCTCATGTCACACCAGGCTTCAAGCCTCTCAGCTCGGAGTCTTTATCCAGTATTTTTCAAATGTGCAGTTTCAGCTGGTAAAGCATGAGAACTGTTTACTCAGAGCTTATGTTATGAATGCAACAGTTGAACAATGACACAAGCTGTGTGATTTTTTAAACTTTAATTAACTACTTATTATTAAATTGTAGAGTTTAAATAACCTCACAAATTGTCTGTACACAGACTACACCATCGAAACAATGAGAATAATCAGCCATGCAAACAGGAGGCGCTTCCTCCATTCTTATATGCAGACGAGAAGGCCTTGAAACTACAGCCCTGACAAGCTGCTATTATTGTCCATTAGCCGCAGGTCTCGAAGAAGCTATCAGACCTGCAAATTACAGCAAAGCTTCTCTCAGCAGAGAAGAGGAGACAGAGTTGCTGAGAGCATCAGTGGATGTGATGTTACAATCACACTGTGCCCAGTATATCTCCCAAAATGTTCAGACCCCCATTCTAATGAGAGACATCAGTTCATTTAAAAAGTACTGACTGAGGTTTAAATAACGTCAAGTCGCTTATCAATGAAAATGGGACTCTCTGGAGCAGCTGCACGTGAGCCTAATGCCTTGTTCAAACTAACCGATTGTGATAGAGGTCCAGTAGTTGTACTGTTCACACTACACGACCTTGAGACTCCAGATCACAAGTCACTCAAAAACAGGTGGCTTTCGTAGGCCTGATGTTTTCAACCAGTGCAGCTCAACAGCTGTTCTATCTATTGTATTTGCAGTAGAGGTGATATCAATGTTGGTAGATCATAAATCAACAAAGAACATTTTTCACCATTAATGGGGGCCTAAAAAACAGCAATTGTCAAAAATTTAAATAAAAAAGTTAAACTTAACTTAAATATTTAATATAAGCAACTATTTTAAGGTTTGAAGTAGGGCTGCTTGATTATGGCAAAAATCAGAATTATTTTGGTTAATATTGTGATTCCTACTATTCTTGAAAGTAAAATCTGATGAACTCCACTAATCTGTTTCAATGTTTGTAAGCTAGAAGATTTGAGTCATTCACAACCAGAATTTTTTAACAACGCTTTCTGCCAAGCAATTTTTGTAAAAACTGATCAGTGCGTCCTGGGGCAGTGATCACGTTCCTGTAACTAAAATGCTTTAACATCACTTTTTAGACCACGCAACACTGACACGAAACCAACAGTTTGCATTCAGTTGTGTGGCAAACGTAATGATTTCCACAAGCTCGTGTTACAGGCACACCCGTCTGCTTTGCCCAGGCGCTAGAGGAATCTGACAGACTGGAACAGATGAACAATACTGCAGGCCTGTACGTCAGCCAGTAATGAACCCGGCCGCAGTGTGAGGCCGCGAGATGGTGAAAAACGATCGGCCGAAGTAACCGTGGCACTCCCAGAGAGGCCCGGCGAAGCGGTTAACTGACCCTTTCTTGTGATTAAGCTTGCCGACATCAAAAGTAATTACTGCCATGGAATTAGGTGAGTGAGATTTAACAGCGAAGGTCCCTTGGTGCCTCCAAGCACTGTTCAAATAAATGAATCATGTGAGGTTATGAGTACTTGTGTAATAGAGAAAGCGTGACAAAAATAGAGTACCGGCTCACTCCCACTTCTCTGTAGCGCCCATCACCCTCACTTCCCTTAACAGAAAGAAAAAAAAATGATGAGTTACTTTGCTGAAGTGCAGCTCTTTAGAAAACACAGCTTAAAAATAGCTGAGCTTGAGTGAAGAGAAGGTGCGCTTTCCACCCAGTGTCAGCTTAAATGATAATCATTTAAGTACATATGGCCCCCTGCATCTATTTCCTGTCTAGACAGAACGTTTAAACGTGTCCCACAAGTCTGACAGGGTTGCTGTGCAAAATTTTAACCTCAAAAATGAAAACGTTAAGACCTCAAAAAGCAAAAGAAAACATTTTCACAAGAATTTGAGTTTCCACAGGGTCTCTCCATTTCTTTGATGGAAATGCATTGTGTAACTGTTGCCCGATTGTGCAAGAGTAGAATCAGCTTCCTGAACAAACTCCCAGTGTTACGGTCAAGAGGTAGACATGTGCTTAAGAAAAACCAACTTAAATCAAATCTGCATTCACACACACAGACAACAGGTAGCTAGTAAGTTAGTTTACACTGAACATATGAAAATGAGCTCATACAGGAAGCACTTTGCTAAGGAAGCCAGAGGTTTCAGAGTTTTCATGGCAATGATTAATAGGCCATCACAAACAATACTTGACTGAAAATTCAAGAATAACCAGATCAGCCATAACATTAAAATATTAGGCAGCAAATTAACAGCTGACTTCAGAAAAGTGATTCAAAAAAGGACAACTGGTCAATTGGCGACAGGGTCATGAGCACCCGAGGCTCACTGATGCATGTGGGGAGTGAAGGTTAGTCCACCTGGTCGGATCCCACAGCAGAGCTACTGTGGTTTAAAACGTGAAGGCTGACTCAGGGTCAGAACACACAGTGCACCACCGTCAGAGCTGTTTCAGCAGTATGAGAGGGACCTAGGCAGGTGGTCTTAATGTTATGGCTGCCCAGTTTATGTGATGAGATTACATTTAATTTTACATGCCAGTAAAAATAATACGGAGACATTTTATGACCTTTATGAAATTCAGCAAATCTAATTGAAGACTTTTTACGACCTTTTCAGGATCTGCAGGAACCCTGTCGGAGGTCTGCGCTACGCCCGTCTTACACGACGTGACAGCTTTACTGTGAATGAACAATACTTTGAAGCTCCTTCTTAAAAAGAACCCAGCCAGATCCCTGGGTTTGGTGCTTTACAAGCTGGTCACACTGTGTGCACTGCAGCAGCGATGCATTAGCCCAGCAACACACCAGCCATATGTCTTCTGCTATATTAGTCCCGCTTTGGCCGATGGGGAGGCATTGTTCATGCACAGCTAGCTCCATTCTGTGCTGCTCACATGGCTGTGGGTGCTGATCAACACTTCTGTGTTGCACTCGGTATGAGATGAACCAAAAGATCTTTTTTTAACATTGTTGGGTTGTGCTTTTAGACCACTATTCCGTTTAATTTACCTAACAAAAGATAAAAAGGCTTTAAAAGAAAAATCCCAAAAAATTTATCTTTCTACTTTTTTTTTTTTTTTAAATAAGAGTTTAGTGCAGTATTTTAACATACTGTTCACTCCCAGTCCATATATGAAAACTGAGCAAAAACATTTTTTAAAACCGATGTATTTATAAATTATGGTGAAATTAGCTGTGTAGCCCCACCCATTCAGTTTGGACTGAATGAATCCTGCATTTTATTTTATCCCCCGATCACCTCTTATGACAAATGTGTGGGTTTATCCACCAAAAACACTGGTAATTAATCCTACGTTTCCCCCTTTATCCAAAATCTCTTCATCCCTTAGAATTAAACAGCGTGTCATTAGGCGCTTTCAGACCAAACCGTTCTAGAGACTTTTTGAGAGGAACAACCCACTGTGAAGCTCCCATGAGAACTAAACACTTTCAGGGGAGTTTTTAGGTTTGCTCTCTCACTGCCAGCAGGAACGCCAAAGTGATGTAAGCCGGCCGATGGCTGGTATAATGACCACATAGGAGAATATAGAGGATGCCGTGATCAAAGGACTTAAACACGTCAAAACCGCGCTGTATTTCCTTCGTCACATATCAGCTCAATTAAGCCTGGAATTCACTGTCTGTCCATCTGTCTGTGTTTTTACCCAGTTTTATTTTAGACCTGAGAGCGGTTTACATGGCAAACAATTCACAGTTTAAAAATACAGATCACCATACACTTTCGTCTGAAACGATCACTGCACACTTACGCCACTCGTGATTCCTCTAGTGGGAGAAAGTACAGGCCCTGAAGTAGGAGCTAAAATAGGTTCCTCAAAACATCGTTCTAAGACCTATAATCATTCTCAGTTCCTGTGCTGGGAAAATACTGTATGTAACTAAACTCTGTTCTGATTGGCTCTCCTGTACTGCGCCTTGCCCTAAAACCAGTTCAGACTGAAACACTCCTTTTGACATCAGTGTGAATGGAGAGGGCTAAACTGCTGTAGGCTGAGTGTATGTAAACAGTCTGTATTTGCAGATAAATGTGGGCCACAAAGACTCTAATGGTGTGTGTGTCACATACAGCTCATTTAAGTTTCCAAGATATGGGCCTTTTAAAGGCACAGTAACAAACATTTGGGCAAAATGTAAATGGTCATGTAAAAATTAATTAAAACTATTTTTGGTACATAAACCAATTAAACATTTTAAGTAGACCTCCAAGTCCAAGAGCTTGAACAGTGGTAAAATTAGATACAAGAAAATTTGAGCTTTGTAACTGGATTCAATGATGTAAAATCAAGTGGCTGCACTAAATGAGTCTTTACTGTGTAAAATAAACAGCTTCACATCCTTTGAGTAGAACGAACACAGCAGGCACAAATGCATGTGCATGAGATGTGGGTGTGTATGCGAGAAATGCCTGCCGTAGTCTCACCAACATATAATTGCCCCCTTCTCAGTCATCTGACTGTGGAAAAAGGGGAACGCCTATAGAAAGCCATGCAAAGGCAACAATAAATAATGCACACACCCATACTCCTTTACTAAAAGAACCTTATAGCTGCAGGGGGAAGCAGACATGACCTTGCCCTAAAGAGGTAGGAGAATGGACAGCCTACAATGATGGTCCACAACAGACCATCACAGCTGTGATTTTATTCATACAGAGGAAGCTGAGGGACACGGTTACACTGTCCAAACTCAGAAAGCCTTCACTAACGCATCACAGCAAGAAAGATTGAAGATTAAAATCTGCGTATGATAAGAAATGTGTTATGGGAAAGTCGAGAGAGAGAAGGAATTTTAAAGATGCTTGATGCTTGAATGGTTTCATAATTTTTTTTACACCTCCATAAAAAACACATGTCTCTAATTTGATCAAAGTTTTTTCCTCAATGAAAGACCAGCTGCTACTTCAGCTTGTTGTTATATCAGGGTGGGTCACAGTGCTGTCTTCCATGCAGCAGACTGGGTTCCAATTCGTCGACGAGGAAAGCACATCAAGCTACACAAATGAGAGTGCAGGGCAAGATTCCTAAGATTCCTAAGATTCCTAAGATTCCAACATCCAGAACATGATTCAATCCTAAGACTTTGAAGAAGAGCATCTGTTAAACACGCTGCACCGTGCCTGCCGTTAGTAGGAAACAGAGCACAACTATTTTCAGCAGTTGGACTCAACTGCGATCAGGCCACAGAATCGAGTTTCCTGACATTTATACAACAATCAGCCAAAACATTAACACCATTAACAGGTGAAGTGTAGAACACTGACTGTGTTTTATTACAATGGAACCAGTCACTGGGTGGGATATATTATGCAGCAAGTGAACAGTCAGATCTTGAATGTGCTGCATTCAAGACAAACGGGTGAAACTGCAGGTCTTGTGGAGGGTTCCAGGTATACAATAGTTAGGACCTACCAAAAGAGATCATAAGAATGAAACCCTGACAGTGTAACGGAGTGTTAATGTGTGTAAGGCTGACTTCTGCCCACGTCTGCCCGGCCACTACTGAGGTACCCTTGAGCAAGGTACCGTCCCACTACACTGCTCCCCGGGCGGAGTTGGTAGCTGCCCGCTGTTCCACATGTGCACATGTGATGGGTTAAATGCAAAAGTCACATTTCGTTGTGGTGCTTGAGTGTGTTCACAATGACAAAGTCATTTTCACTTCACTGGTTCTTTGGTAAGATGTAAGATCACATAAGATCACAGTCGTGCCCAAATAATTTAAGCAGCCCATCATTTGTTTTACTCCTGGTTTCTCAGTCCCACCCAGTGTACTAAGGGCAGGTATTTGTGCATGTTAGCTTTACTTTTCAGCGCAGTATGTAAAAACCCCTCCCATTTCTTGTTGAATCTGTTTGTACAATCGATCACACAGCACCTTTTTCCAATTTAGATGGGTTTGTTTAGCGCATTCTGCTAATTCTCCATATAAATGTACCATATTTCAGCATTTGTGATTCATGATAACTTCCACAAACCAGTGAAACGATCAGCCTTAACAAAATGCCACAGCGGTCATTATGCTGCCCACTGCTGGAACCAACTACACATGAAGATCAGATCTGTTGGCAGTTTTAAAAAGAGGCTAAAAACCGCCTTGTTTGAAACGGTCTTCACTTAAACAGAGGCTCTAATTTTATCATGCACTTTTATCAGTAGCGTTTTAATTCTTCTTAATTCTTACTTTTATTTCTTCTATTTGATTTTATTCCCAATTTTATTACTTTATGCTTACTTTATGCTTCGTGAAGCTCATTTTATCTCTGTGATAATGTGCTATAGAAATAAACTTGCTTTGCTTAAACAGTTGGCTTTTGCAATTAAATATTTTTAAATGACCATAAACACCTCAAACATCTTAAACAGCATTTAGCACCAAACTCACCTTACAAAAATAACGACTCACAATAAAAAATAACGACTGATAGAAAGAGGAACCGACAGGAACTTGTGGTTCTAGTTAGAACACTGGCTAAACTGTTCTCTTGCTAGCTACCTTTACTTGGCTGGTAAACAGTGAACTGTTTTTTAAACTGTCTACATTACATGTAGAGTCAGTTTGTTTGTCCTTAAGTTTGATTTAATGCATCTTACTTGGATCTACTGCAACTGAACACTGTGCTGACAGGAAGTATAGTAAGTGACCTTTCCTACGCTCAAACTAACATCTACAATTACACAGAACCATGTGTGGAATCAAGCAAAGCTTGTATTTGTCTATTTGTTCATATTTGTATAAGTGTGAGCAAAAGGACTCCCTCTTCACTAGTAAAAGCCATAAGACTAGAACTTGCTAGACCAGTGGAAAAAGCACAGTTCCAGTTTCCAGTACATTGTGAATGATTTCTACTGATCTCTTCTACTGTCTGGCAAACGGTATTGAACCTTCCGCTCTGGTGCTACAAGACTGTAAAAGATTCAAACGCCAGGCCATCAGAGCTCTGAATGAACATAAACGTTTAGTTCCTGCTTAATTAAGTGTCATTCCAGTACATGGCCTCACTGACTCACTACCTCACTTTATGCCTTCTCATATTACACTCTGGACGACCTCATAACCTCACTTTTTGCCATATATACCATCATGTTGCGCTATGGACGACCTCATTACCTCACTTTATGCCTTATATACTTCTTATATTACACTCTGGACTTTTCAACACCACCTGCACTTTAACTACTGTTTACTGCCACATTGCAGCTTCGTGCTTTGCCATTGTCATCATGTAACTGTTACATGATGATTTACTGCTCACTCATCAATGCTGCGAACTGCCTGGTTTACATCCAATTCCAAGTTCACGGTTATGTTATTTCGTCTATTTATTCTACGGCTTCTGTCGCAATCTGCACTTTTGTTGTGTGTGCTATATGTCGCACCATGGCCCATGGAGAAACTTTGCCTCATCTCACTATGAATGTGTACACAGCTGATGACAAAGTAACCTTAACCTTGATTTGGGGAAAAAGTCTAACCTTAATTTTAATTGAGATTATTTTTGACTGTTTTTGAATATTGTGATTATACTTGAGCATTGAGTATTTAAAGTAATGTGACAGAGACCCAGTTCACAAGCTGTATTTTTTTTTATTTTTTTCTCAAACTTTTACAATTAAATGTTGATCGTATTGGATGGTATAGAATATAAAAATTGCTTTTGTTTTGAAAATTGCACTGTTTCTCATTGTGCTACGAAGCTGTTCACTGACGACCTAAACTCAAGCAAGATATACAGGCCTGGTAAACTCTACACTGGCTCATCCTAGATATAAATCATAAGCACCATGAGTAGACTGATGCTTAATGGCTTTGAGTGCTCCTAGTTTCGAAGGCACGGAAGGCTGGTCTGAGTCAATTACTTTAAAGTCAGCATCTGCTTTTTACAACTAATCCAGACCGTATCTACACCAACCTGATTTCACAGCCACTGTCCCCTCACAACAATTATATTCACAAACAGGAGCATCTAGCTTGAAATACCCCCACCACCCATAACATTAATACCACCTGCCTAATATTAAGTAGGTCCCTTATGCTGCTGAAACAGCTCTGATTGTGGTGCACTGTGTGTTCTGACCCCTTTCTATCAGAGTCAGCTTTCACTTTTTCAACCACAGTTGCTCCTCTGTGGGATCCTACCAGAAAGGCAAGTCTTTACTCCACACATGCATCAGTGAGTCTTGGGTACCCGTGATCCTGTGGCTGATTCACTACTGCACACCTGGAACACTCCAGAAGACTTGCCATTCTGGAGATGCTCCTACACCATCTACACATCACAA
The DNA here is from genome assembly GCA_037974385.1 of Arnoldichthys spilopterus. NCBI lineage: Eukaryota > Metazoa > Chordata > Actinopteri > Characiformes > Lepidarchidae > Arnoldichthys > Arnoldichthys spilopterus. The sequence continues at coordinate 33,505,801 of JBBPDA010000001.1, forward strand.
TAAGGCCCCTGTCAAAGTGGGTCAGATCCTTACACTCCTGCTTCCAGCACATAAAATTCAAGAACTGACTGCTCACTTGCTGCGTAATATATCTGACACCTCCCTGACAGATGCCATTGTAATAAAAAAGTACACTGTCAATGTTATTCACTTTACCTGTCAGTGGTGTTAATGCAATGGCTGATGTATGAGTGTATAATGGTTTGAAAAGGGAAAATTTCTTACACAACAGGTTTGTCGCTCTCTCTCTCTCTCACACACACACACAGAATGAAATGCTCTCTTACTGTGTTAATTTGGTATTTACTGCACTTACAAAATGTGCCAACATATCACCTTTGCATTTTCTTACCATCTTTGGTGTCCACCGTCTTGATTACCACATCATTCTCAAAACTGTCCTGCATCTGCTGGCCCCTAAAGCAGGACAGGTGCTCTTTCTCAATGAGGTCCCCTTCGTCCTCCTCCATGGGCATCCATGTGCCGTCTATAAACCACTGGCCCCTCATCACTGGGATGCGATCCTGCTCTGTAGGGACGAGAGCCAGGTAAGCGACTTTACTCAACAGGAATTCACAACTCTTGAAGGCTCATCAGGAATGCAGAGAGATGAGTAAAGGCTGCCAAAAGTCCGAGTGGTAGGCCTACCAAAATCTAACGCACTTCATGTGAATGGCTACTCACTATAACACTTAAACAAATCACAGATCATCAAACTTTACTCACTTACTGGCCTTTCAAGAACAACAGTTTACCACAAACCCCAAATGTCATGTACCATACACTGATTAGCCATAACATTAACACCACCTGCCTAATATTGAGTAGGACCCCCTCATACTACTGAAACTCTTCTATAGGATCAGACCTAACAGGCTAGCTTCCATCCTCACCACATGTATCAGTGAGCCTTGGGTGCCCAGGACCATGTAAAGGATTCCTTGGATCACTTGTGGTAGCTACTATTCACTGCATACCTGCAACACTTCACAAGAGTGTTGTTCTGGAGATAACCTGACTCATTTCAGCCATCAAAATAATGCCCTTGTCAAAGTGGCGCAGATCCTTACGCTCCTGCTTCCAGCATATCTTCAAGAACTGACTGTTCAATTGCTGCCTAATACATCCCAACCCCCTGACCGGTGCCATTGCAATGAAATATTAGACAGTCAATGTTATTCACTTTACCTGTCAGTGGTGTTAATGTTATGGCAGATCGGTGAGTTTGACATGATCACAAACTAGCTTTACAAAATCCAGGAAGAAAAGTATTGATGCTTTTTCAGTGTCATTTTTAATGAATACAGACGTTGCTTTTAACGTGTCTAGGTGTGTGATAATGGGCATGAATGAACGCATGTGACCTTTAAACCTGATCTGTGAATTGCTCACTAATCTCAGTGGTTAGTATGTCAGTGGAGCCAAGCTCTTAAAGCCAGAGATTACGGACACCGTGCAGCATCTGGCGGAAGAGGAGCCTGCCAAAGCACTCTGATACGAGGGTGGCTTTGTGCACCATGTCTGCTTAATACAAACTCAATTAACACAGATTTACTCTTTTTCCATCAGACCAGAGAAGGTACAATCATTTACAGTAGAGTCCAAAATGCTGAAGTCACTGGTAATTTATCAAAAACTAGATAAACAGACAGATTAACAGATACAGAAAGAAAGACAGAGAGAGAGACAGACAGACACAGGCAGGCAGATAAATAAACAGAAAGATAGACAGACAAAAAGATGGACGGAGAGACAGAAAGATAGATATTTTAATAATTCAGAGGGAAATTGAGGTACAAGTTAAACATCATTACAGAACAATACAGCAGATAAATCACGATTTTACGTTGTGAATCAACCTTTTCCCTTAGAGAAAACAAATCCTATAGATCACCGAGTATCTTTGGGAGTTAAACTGCTCCATTCTAATAGAGAGCTGGAATAATGTGGATGCGCCAGCGCTGAAGAAAGTTATAGAATCAGTGCCCGAGCTCTGACTATACACTGATACGCCAGAACATTAACACCAAGTAATTAACATTCACCATCTAGTTATTCTGTTACAATGGCAATGGGTGTGATATATTATGCAGCAAGTGAACAGTCAGTTCTTGAAGTGGATGTGCTGGAAGGAGGATAAGTATCTGAGCCACTTCGACAAGGGCCTTACTGTGATGGCTAGACAAGTCCAATCGTCTCCAAAACAGCAGGTCTTGTGGAGTGTTCCGGGTATGTAGTAGTTAGTACCTTCCAAAAGTGACCCAAGCTAGGGCTACTGGTGAAACTGTGACAGTGTCACAGGCACCCAAGGCCCACTGATGTTGGTGTTTTAGTTAATGTTATGGCTGATCAGTGAAAATTCAATTAATAGAAATTTTAACATGACGTGGTCCTGTATGTGGGACGCCGAAACAACACAAAAACTGTTAGTTTTTAAACAAATGATGAAAAAACGTTTTGGCAGCAGACGCGACCCAACGACATCTGTGAAGAGGAGTTGTGGAGAAGCATGAATACTCACGGTTCCAGTAGACAGGATAACAGTCTTTCTCCCTGACATCCACCTGGTAGAGGCCTCCTCGGACACACACAGCCTCCACGTTGACGCTGAAATCCACATCTCTCTCCTCGGCTGCTTCGGCTCTCTCTAACAGAGCTCCCTCGTCCGGGCCCCCACGCGTCCTCACCGCGTCCGGCGTTCTGCTCGCCTCTCCGCCCTCAACCCCAGAATCCGATGCGCCGTCCAGCTCTCCGGGGGTCAGCTCACAGAGCCTGCGGTACATGCGCTCGATGTTGAGGGAGTCGTGTCCCACGAATGGCTTCCACGTCTTTTTGTCCTCCTTATAAAACCAGCGCACCTCCTCCGGCCCGAGCTCCGTGACCACCTCCAAACGGTGTCTGGAAGAAGCAGGGGGAGCGCATCTCCTCCTGCTCTCCAGCGGGCTGACGTTCCCGTCGCTCTCGCTGTAAGGCAGGTCGGCGTCGGCGGAACTCGGGCTAGGGGAGCCAGGGTACAGGTACGGCTCATCGGGGCCCTGCTGCTGCAGGGTCACGTCGTCCGGGGCGGAGGCAGTAGCGCGCTGGCGGCTGCGCAGAAGCGGCGGCAGGTGTCTCTCCACGCCCGCCTGCACCGCCTGCATCCCCCGGCCGATGGGTTCTTCGTAGCAGCAGGCGAACACGTCATTTCCCAGGTCCCAGTCGCTGTCTCTGCCGCCACCGAGAGGCGAGCCTGCGCTGTCGGGACTCTGCGGCGGCGAACTGCTGATGAACGGCGTCTTGTGCGTGAAACTGCTCATTACTAGCTAGCTAACGTCGACGAGAGCTAGCCTCTTAGCCTCTACGGTCCGGTTCGCCGTCATAAGCTCCGGACAGCGTCCCCGACACCGTGTTTTATACAGAAATATGTCGGCAAAGCAACAACGCGGCGACTAAACTTCTCCCAGCGTCAAAATATTGACAGGAAGCGCGTGCCATGCTAACAGGCTAACAAGAGCTTTAAAATACGCAGCGTCAACCGACAGCCGCCGAATCCTGTCAGACTCAACTGAAAGCCCGCTCCCTCTCTCTCGCCGCGGTCGCCGCCTCCGCCCACAGCGGCCACCATGGAAGCTTCTCCAAAGGAACTTTCTCGATTTTGCCCCACTCCGCCGGCTTTATTCGCCTTCATTGGGAGATCTTGCCCCCGCCGGTCGGTCCTCGCTCGCTCAATCAGTCATCGCAGTTAGTCGTTCGCACGCAAACGGCTGTCTGGCCGGCTTCGCGGGCACGAGCGCCTAATCCCTCCACCTACGTCACGGCGCGCGTTCTCGCGGCAACAGGTTGGCTTATTGCAGGTTGAACCACAGCGCATGCGCTTACACTAGACCGCGCTCTGAGCCACTAATGCAGCATAAATACTCCAAGCGTTGTTTAAACACACTTTACAGAAATATTTTTGGGCGTTTGTTTATTAATTAATTAATTTAATATTAAAATTAGAATATAATTAGCATAAGCTGAGGGGATAAATATTGGCTTATTGGGGGCCCAGACCTGGCACACAGAGCACAAAGGGTTAAGATCTTCTACGTCACCAGAACATAGGTGGGTAATTTTCACAGAGAATATGTCCCCATCACGGTCTTGTTTAGGGACATTTCATCCCCATCACGGTCTTGTTTAGGGACATTTCATCCCCATCACGGTCTTGTTGAGGGACATTTCATCCCCACCACTTTTTGTTGAGGGATGGTTTGTCCTCACCACTTTTTGCTGAGGGACCTTTCATCTCCACTTTCTCAATCAAAGTTTCGTCCTCTACACTTTTTGTTGAGATACATTTTGTCCTCACCACATTTTTTACATTTTATAACTCATATTCTATTCTTTTGTAAAAAAATTTTATTTGAGATTAAACTTCTTAATTTCTTTTCTAACTTTATTATTTAAATTGAATTAAATTGCACAGTCTCGGGAAAGATCAGGGTGCATTTCACTACATGCTGTACTTGTATAACTATGTATGTGACAAATAAACCAATCTTGAATCTTAAATCTTGAACCTCTGTCTGCTCTCAGGCTCTAATCAACTTTTATCAATCTGTATAAAGAGGAATCCTTATATTAAGAGCAAATTCACCTTCATAAATGTTTCTAGCATTACAATCGTCTACAACATTGATTGGGAATTCCATTGATTTTCAAAATTTATGCTTAATTAAATGACTGAGATGTAAACAAAGTGCTCCAGAGTGGATTTGGTGTGAAATGGTTCTGACTGGTTTTTCTGTACAGTGGTGGTGAACAGAACCAGATGTCTCCAACACAATTGGCTGCTTTATGCCCCAGGATGCCCTCATGTCTGTTAACCATAACTCTCTTTCTCTCTCTCTCTCTCCCTCTCTCTCTCCCTCTCTCCCTTTCCCCCCACACAGGCTACCCCTGAGATACCATTCTCATGTCTGGACCTGCCTGATCCATCCTGATGCCCTACTTCTGGTTGTGGTTCTTGCCACTGGAACACACTAACCCCTGCTGAGGATGTCCTGTATTGACAATCCTAAGGTTTACTTCAGCAGTCATCTACGACCCACCTGTACACTCTTGCATCCACCACTGACCTTTTCCATGTGCTTCATATGCTTCATATGCATATGCTAGATATCTTACTCCAAGCTAAAGGCTTTTAGCTGATTCTGCCTCTATAAACTGAGACTTGTTTATTATTACTATCTGGTGTTGACCACAGGAGGATGGGTTCCCCTTCTAAGTCTTGGTTCCTCGTGATGTTTCTTCCTCCAGCTTAGGGTTTTTTCCTTCCTTCTTTGTGACAACAGCAGATGTAAAAAGTGCTATAGAAATAAAATTCACTTGATGTGACAATCACTTTGGGGGACTAAGATTCCCTGCATGTACCCCATCACTACAAATGGGTTTAGTTTTAGTCCTAAAGCTTCTCCAAACTCTGATAGAACAATGTCTCAGGCGTGAGACAGCATCTTCATCAGCATTTCATGGAAGAACTTTCTGTGAGGGAACTTTTAGACAAACCAGGCGTCTGGTTCCATTCACCAGCACTGTGAAGTGTTCTGACCAAAACAAGTGATTTTGTTCAGATTCACTATTTTACCATCATCAAGATTCCATATAAAATACCCAGAGACACGTGGAGATTCATTGAGGTGGACAGTCAATAAAATATATTTGTGTTGAAAACATGACGTCTGGTTCCATTCACCACCACTGTAAAGAAATCCCAGTCTGAACCATTTCACACTAAACCTATAGGGCTGTTTATATCAACCGCTGAATTATACAGAATGTTTAAAAAAAAGGTGCAGTGCCCACACATTGACCACATCACTGAGGCTAGTAAGTGTGAATGATTCTATTCATAATATGACCAGGTAACATATTATCACTGTCCAAGAAAAACTCCAAAACTTTAAAAGAGAAGGAAAAAACGTTTCTCACGTCTTTTGTGCCTCACTTCTTTTCAAGCCTTCCAAAGCGCATACAATCAGTAAAGTGAAGTAAAAGTGACATTTGTCATTGTGAACACCATAAACACCACAACAAACTTTGACCTCTGCATTTGCATTACATGCACACGTGAAGCACCGGGCAGCTATCAACTGCGCCCGGGGAGCACTGTTGCAGGACAGTTGCTCAAGGGCACCTCGGTAGTGCTTGGTCTTGTGACATTTTAGGCCACCACTGCCCAGCAAAACAGAAAACAAAATTCTTTAATGTTTGATATTTTCTCATTTTTATGCTTTGTTTTCTGTTTTGACTGTATGAGCTTTGATTCATGAATCTTGATAAATATAAAAATGATAAAATAATAAAACCCACAATAAAACAGACAAACAAGAAATGTGAGTAAAACAGATGAAAAACATAGAGAAAGTAATAAAATGTTGAATAAAATGTTTTTAAGAATTTTAAAACGCTTCTAATGCTTGTGCCTGACGAATATGACTGGACATAGTGCTCCATAACTTAGGGGCACAGGTGGAAAAGACTCTATCAACCACAGTCTTTAGTGTCACATGAGGTTGAGAGAGGTGTAAGGAGTCGGCCAAGCGTAGAGATCGTGTAGGAGTGAACTGGGTGAGGAGTTACTCCGTGAATGGCCTTAGAGTGAGAGTCTTAAATTTCACATGCTGATCAATGGGGAGCAGGTTCCTTAGAACAGGAGCAATATGATCATGTGAAGAGGTTTGAGTGAGAACACGAGCAGCACAGTTTTGTACATATTGTACTTTTTTGAGCAAAGTTGTGGGTAAACCAAAACAGTGGGCATTTCAGTCGTCCAGTTCGCTTATGAGAAATGCATGCACAAGTTCTTCAGCATCAGATGTTAGGGGTAGTGGATGTAATCTAGAAATATCATGCAAGTGAAAAACACATATTTTTAATGTGTTTCACACAATACGATGATTTAGAAAAATAAAAATCAGAAAAAATGAAGATACATGTTTTTCTCTGGATTAGAATGTTGGAAAACTGCATCAGCTGGACCTCTAGTCTTAAATGGCTGTGTAATTTTTGATTAAAATTTTTCTGCCTAGAAGTGGTCTGGCTTAAATCCTATGGCCTTAGTGCTGTTCATTAATGTTTCTATGATATTTTACTGACTCAATCATTGTTTTACTCATATGTCCACACGAGGGCGCTGTTGGCCTTGTTTTGATTGCAAAACCTTTAATTTTTGGTCCACAGCTCCTAAACAACCCTGAAACACCTTCTGCAAGGCCCCAGCTTATGGGCTGCTGAGCAGGGTAAAGTGTGTGAGGGGTGTCCCCCTGCTATGGGCTGTTAACAGGCAGTGTGTCACACATAAACAGGCACACATCTGGACGAGCAGGGCCTTTTAGGCAAATTATGTCCCTCCAGGTCACACCGGCCACTAAAGTTCTCTCAGAGGGGCACTGAACTGTGAAGAAAAGAGCATAACGTTCCTCCTAATGTTCCTACTGCACACTCCTCATTTGGCCATCTATTCTGCTGTCCTGGTTTGCGTGCATGTGTATACGTCTTAGTGTGGAGCAGCACTGGGTTCTTATGGGTTGCACGCGGCTAAACAGACGGATGTATCTGGTTAGAGTGTTTATGTGATCTGAGGGCTCAGTGTGGCTCACAGATGCTATGTAATGTATCCAGCCTGTAAGTTCACTCCATGTGCAGACCAGCAGTTCTGTTCTAACTAGCCATCACTAATACAGCAACATTCAGAAAACAATGTTCGCTGTTTATAGTGCAGCACAGAGGGATTTATCATCAGCGCTTACACTCAGATATATCCCCTAATCTCTCTGAGCCAAACATCTGCACTTACTGACTAACGGCTCACACCCAAAATTACTGTACACACACAGAGCACACAGTAAATAACAGTATAGATGAATGGATGAATGGACAGACGGACAGATAGATAGATAGACAAATAGATAGAAAGATAGATAAACAGACAGACAGACAGACAGACAGACGGTCTGGGTCGGGTCGGCCGGGGCGTGTCGCCTTGGTTACGGAAATCATGCTTATGTGTTTCACCTGGGCCAAAGCCCTTTTAGCAGTGGTTGTCTGACCGGGCGGCGTGGAGTCCTTGTCCCCGTTGGCTGGTGCGGCTGCTTGTTTTAGCCACACCGGACTTGCGCCTGTAACTTGGTAAAAGTTCTGGGTTTTAACTCAGGGTCTCCCTTTCCTCCCCCTTTCTCTGTTTGCCCCAGCAGAGAGGTCTGAGCAAAGCTCAAGTGGACATCTTCTGGGGAAACTTTTATTCCTCAACTCGAGTCTGCCTGTGGCTTCGTACGCAGCCGCAGGATGATAGAGGACCTCTTTCCCTGGTCCTCTGAGGAGTGAACCGGCCGGCAACGCCACGGATCGGCTGCGCTCCCTCTCGAGTTGAGGCCTCTAGAAAATAGCAGACGTGCCCGGACCAAATGCCTGGGGCCCGCGGGCCAGGGCGAGATGGACTCCCTGACGGCCGAGGGCAGGGAAGATTCCGTGACCGGCTCGAGCGGGTACCCGCATGGGACCGGGGTACGGCGTGTTAGAGCCCACATCTGCTTCTAGAGACCCTTTCCCTCCTCCCTGGTGGCTGGTGTGCCGACC
>JBBPDA010000001.1:33522175-33538128 GCA_037974385.1 Arnoldichthys spilopterus
AGAGAGAGAGAGAGAGAGAGAGAGAGAGAGAGAGAGAGCGAGAAGTATATATTAATCTCTTTTCTGTTCAATCGCTTTATTGTCTTTAGTTATTGCACAGTTATACGCTGAGTGTTCAGGGCTAGACTTCACTACACCTTGTTCTGTTTGAATCTTCAATCTTGGCTTCACGTGAACCACACGCTCACCTTCACCCTCCCAGTGCTGGTGGTATCATGCAACTGGGGGAGAAACCTGACATGTGGATGGGACTGAACGACTAAATTAGTGAATAAAATCAGAACAATCAGCCATAAATAGCATTGTAAACATTCAGAAGAACACACAGGGCCGAAAGAAGTTGCAGTAATCCTTTAAGGCTCATTGTCGGGTAACTACAGGAAACACTAAAGCATTACTCCCCGGGTCTGTACCCACAGCCCTTTTAGAGTTTAAGGGGTTAAGTCTGGCCTGCAGACCCCTTCCTCCCCCCACCCTGGGTCCGGGCCACGTGCTAGGAGGTTGTGTAAGTTCCCATTCGGCATGCACACGCTCCGTCGAGGCGCTGCGGCCAAAACAAGCAGGTGTCTGCTGATCCCGAGGCTCCCTCCTCTACTCCTGCCAGGGATCCCTCCACATTCATGTGCTTTTATAATTAGAGAAAGTCACTGCAGTTCTGCTAATGGCTGGCTGTTCTGAGCTGAGGCCTAGCAGCTGTGCTTTCTTCTTCTTTACCCTCTCGACTCACTCGCTCACTCTCTCTCTCTCTCTCCCTCCTTCTCTTTTTTCCTCTCTCCCCCTCTCTTTCTGCCACATGTGGGTCAGCGAGCATGCCCTCTTCAGTGTGGCATGAGGCCCATGGGAAGTTGTTGTCCTGTTCAATACCTGGCTCTCAGATTGATCGACTCACACCGAATGACCTTTCCACTTTCGGAACGGCCGGGGTCAGGACAGACAGAGGGAATACGTTTTAGGTTAGTTTGTGAGAAAAGGTGAGCAACACCTCATACACCGATCAGCCATATCATTAACACCACTGACAGGTAAAGTGAATAACATTGACTTTCTGGTTATTTCATTACAGTGGCACCTGTCAAGGGGGTTGGCAGCAAGCGAACAGTCATTACTTGAAGTTAATGTGTTGAAAGCATAAAAAATGGGCAGACTGCAAGTCTTTTAGAGTGTTCCATATGTGCAGTACCTACCAAAAGCGATCCAAGAAAGGACAACTGGTGAATCAGCAAGGCCATGGACAGTGAAGGAGTGAAGGCAAGCCTGTCTGATCTGATCCCACAGAAGAGTTGTACTGTGGTTTTAAAAGTGAGCGCTGACTCCTATAGAAAGAGGTCAGAACACACATCGCAGTCCGAGCCTTCACTCCCCACATGCATGTGAGTGCTTTGGGTGCCCATGACCTTGTCGCTGATCACGTTTGACCTGCCGTTTTGGAGATGTCATCTAGACATCACAGTAGGCCCCTTGTCAAATTGGCTCTGATCCTTACGCTCGCCCATTTTTTCTGCTTACAGCACATCGACTTTAAGAACTGACTATTCACTTGCTGCCTAATATACCCCACCCCCCAGACAGGAGCCATTGCAATGAAATAACTAGATACTCAGTGTTATTCACTTTACCTGTCAGTGCTGTTAATATTATGGCTGATCGGTGTAGATTCTATTTGCCTTTAAAATATATTGTTTTATTTTTTTTCACAGGTACCTCCTCCTTCAAGCTCATTGCTTAAGCGAGCTTGGACAGAAAACATCCATTGGTTTACTGCTTTCAGTGCCCATCTGGTAGCCAATCATTTATCTGCCAAACCTCATGTCCATGTGCACTGTACATGATGCATCCATGCTCGTCATTTTCATTTTGGCCAGACACATAATGTTGGCGAGCTCATATGTTGGAATACAGCCTTGACTTTGGACATGGTCTCGACTGGTCCTGGTCTTGGAGGTGACAGAGGTCGTCTTGACACGTCAAGTCAAGTTTCAAGTCAAGTTTATTTATATAGCGCTTTTCACAACTGATGTTGTCACAAAGCAGCTTTACAGAAACCGGGTCCGAGCCCCCAAAGAGCAAGCCAAAGACGAAAAATTCCCTAGCTGTAGGAAGAAACCTCGGGAGGAACCAAGGCTCAGAAGGGGGAACCCATCCTCTGTTTATAGATCAGGGGGGCTTTCAGAATAAAGTGAGGTCAAAAATGTGATCAAGTAAACAACGAACAAGCATGTGTTGGGTTTTCTGTGAGTGAGGCCATGGTTTATGCATCCAGCTCTTTTCAACAGAGACCTTCCTCCACTAGAGGGCAACATGTTCAAGGAAGTTGAAGGTTTTTCCTACTCTGTCACTGCTCAGCCTTCTGCTTAAACTTGTTTGTCCTGTAGCAGAAGCCGTAACTAAGCTTTAGAGGCCTAATTCCATGCTACACATTAGGATCCCTGATACAGATTAGTCTGAGATGGTGTTTTAAAACAAAAAAACCTTCAAAAAAGATCCTTCAGATACAGACAAGCACACATTCAAACACACACACACTTGCACATACACATGCATGGGCACGCACACATGCATAGGGACATGTTTGTTCATGCAGTGGGACGCTGTGTTTTCAGAGGAACAGCAGGAGAGGTGGAGAGGAAGAGGGGGCACGGACAGAGGTTTTAGATGTGGGGGTCTGCAGATCTGGTGACCACATGTCCCTCCTTTTTGCTCCTTTGCTCCATGTGTAGTTATTTCTGGGTTGGGTTTCATGCTAAACATCTACGTAGTGGCTGAATTTACCCCTTCCCCTATAAAAATAAAAAAACAAGGGGGGAGAGCAGGGGCAATAAGGACAGGAGCGAGACTGGAGACCCCCCGGACCTCGTAATTCATCCAATATCACTCCCCCCACCCTCCAGTGTGCATATACACAAACATAAACACACAGAGGGGTAAGGACATGAACACAAATTCAGTACTAAAGGCTTGTATTTTAGAACCGACCGCTCGTTTATTTTGTCTGCACAACTGGAGTTCGATCAGATGGTGGAGGCTACTGTTTTTACTAATTATTATTATTATTATGGGTTTTATACTTAATGGACTTTCATGCATAACTCAAACCATTTCCTATCTTTAGCAGTGTTGTGCAAGTTCTTTCAGAAGTAATTAAATTAATAATAATAAAAAAATAATACATTTTATTTATATATTTACAGATTTTGAAAAAAAGAAAAAAAGAAAGGGAAGTAAATAAATTGTTACATAGACTAAAACATGCTAAAAACAAGATTAGAAAAAAGATAATAGAAAATATTAAAAATGACTTTACCAGTGACCAGTTTACTGCACATAAACAGCTATGAGCACCTTGGGAAAGTAATATTTGTGTTGTTAGCAATGCTTTTTAGTAAGATTTGCATTCCAGATTGTCTGAAAAGCCCCATTTGGAAATGCTGCGGAATTTAATGGGTAGACAGCAGAACAGTGGAAGCTGGAGAACTGGTATGCTACAGTTGGCCTAGCGCTCCTCTGATGGACAGAATGCACAGAAATAGAAAATGGACTAGTCAGAAGAAATAATCCAGTGGCATTTTTGTGTAATTTCCATATTGTTGTTGTTCAGTGGTGGTGGAGGCTGGCAAACTGAGCCACTGGCTTTAGGACCTGTCCACATGAACGTCTGAATTGGGCATTTTTCTGACGTCTGCGGAGTCAGGTGAGTGCACATCCAACATCGACCATTTTTCTGCTGATTGGAGCTAATCAGATCATTCACACAGACTTTCAGGTTTCCGGCTTTAGTCGGATTAAAATGTCTTTATTGTGTTTACGTGCCATTAGCTTTACCTTCTGGAAAAGCGAATATGTCCCATGATTGTGCATCAAAGGGTGAACCCAGTAGCAGCGGCCATGTTTCTCCTCCAACAGGAGCAAGGGTCAGGTCTAATAAAGACAACTGATCCATAATTCACCATCCAACAAAGGATGAAGTTCCAACCCAAGGGGTTAGAAACAGTTTGGGCTGCCTGAATACTGCCCCCCCCCCCCCCACAGGTGAACACACAGAATTACAGTCTGGGCTGCAGGTTGAAGTGGAACAGTGGAAAAAAAACGTGAAAGCAATGTTATATTGAAGTCAGTCCGTCGCCGCTACAAACACAGCTAACACGCTTACGAGCTCAGAGCACATTCGTTTATACAAGATCTGAACACCCATGTGGACAGAGCCTTAATGGCCAGTGGGATGTTAAGTTCTGCTCTGTTCTGCCTGCTGTTCATTCTGTGGGCTTTTCATGAGAGTCCTGTGTGTTAAGTTGATTAGTGTGTTCTCTGTCATGTCCCATTGTGTTTGTCCAGTAAATGTTTAACCTGCCTGCTGCACTCTCCTCATGTAAAGTGTGTTGAGTAGTGATGGGAGGAGCCTCTTTGTTCTTCTTTGTGTCTACTCCGCCCCTAATATGTGCCACACGTGTTATTTTGTGTGATTTTTCCCACATGCTTGCCACATTTTTTTTTACACAAGTAACAATTAAGGAGCCCATTTAATGATCAGTACCTTCCCTGTTACCACCAAAAACAGCAGAATTACGATATTGTGTTAATTCCAACGCTCGTTTTTACTATAAGGTAGGGCTGGAGCAGAATATCTGAATATTTAGAAAGTCGTTTGTTGGGTAAATATTCAGTTTTGAGATTTTGTTTTTTTGCACTAAATATATTCAGGCTACCATCTCAGTTTGGGTACCTGACATTCCTTTCACTGGCAGCAGGGATGGTTCACCCATTCTGCCATGGCTGGTCCCTGAAAGACTCGAGCTCATCCATTCATACAGATGGATATATAAAGCAGCAGTTAGTTCCACCTTAAAAATAGAACCACTATTTTCTGTTCTGCCTTAAATGGCACAATGTTTCCTTTTGACTGCCCACTGTTTATGACTAGAAACAGAGTACCAGCTCCAACAAACTGATGTTTGTTGGTTACTGCAGAAGGTCTAGATCCCCCCCCCCCCCCAAATGATGTTGGTAGGCTAATTTCTTTCAAACTCATTTGTTGGTGTTTCTGTATGTATGTGTGTTTGTGTGTGTGTGTGTGTGTGTGTGTGTGCTGGAAATGGTGTATTATATTTTCGTCAGCCTGTAAAGCCTGTAAAGAGCTAGTTAATTACCTTTCTAACACTATGTCTTCTGTGAGAAGAAAAAGGCACTCTTTTGGCAAAATAGGCCAATCTTTTAACTGAGGAGGAGCAGCGAACCACATCAAACACTGCACACATATGAATCTGTCAGCAATGAAGAGCTATCACTACAGTAGCAACTTGCAGCCTGAGGGAGGCCTGTCAATAGACTCATAAAAGGCTTAACCTGCAGAGCGTTCGCCACCTTTACATCACACTCTTGGCTCTGTAACACTCTACAATGGGAGAGAGAGAGCAAAAGAGAGAAAACAGTGACCACAAAGAGACACAAAGAGGCATTTGGGCATTTCAGCTATTATGCATTAGCACGGATGGATTTTGATGATTTTGGGAAGACTTATAGCAAGGCAGGTTTCTTTTATTGTTACAAAAAAAAATAAAATAAAAAAATTACACTTAGTATAGAAATATAGAAAGACTCTAATTTTTAGTAAAACCTTATTTTGTTCATGGTGCACCTGTGTTGATCAATTTACAATCTGAATGATGTTTTTATGACCTTCTAAACTGAAGTTATAAAGCATTAAATACAACTATATCAACCAGATGGGCATTTACCAAATCCACCCCAATTTGGAAGAGGCCCTTAAGGAAACCATTGATGACCAATGAATGAATATTATTCTATTACTAATCCAACAATAGCTGTCCTAATCATAATTCTGGATAATTTTTATTTTTTAGAGTTTCAGTAGTCTGAGGACTCTTTGTCCCACTATATAAGCGCCCGTCAAGGCCACGATTACTTCAGTAATGTATTGGCATTTATGCAAAATGCCACACCGGTTACTACACATCAGCACTTCCAAATCTTTAAATATACCCAGAACCCATTTAGGCTCATTAAGAGCTTTAAAAACATAAAATATACATTTTATACTGAATTCTAAAATGAGTCAGTCACCAGTGTAATGTAGCTAAAACTGGAGTAACATGAACTCACTTGTTCACAACGCTGAGCACTTTAGCAGCATTTTGCGCTATTTGCAGATGAGACAGAAAATGACTTACTCCAAGAAACAAATAATTCTAACCATGTGGTAAAAGTGTATAGGAGCTTTTCCAGACCACCAAACAAAATACATTTGTTTGATTTTATGAATATTTCTGCAGTGAAAAACGCCACCAAATGCACTGCATGACAGACCGGAGTCACTCAATGACAACCTCAAACTTTTAAGCTGAAACAAGTGAATCATCCCACAACAGCCATGTGGGAACGATGGCAGAGACTCCACAACCCGACTCCTTTTGTGAAGGTAATAGTTGCATTGAAACGTGAAAGTGACTTTTGTCATTGTGAACACACCCCATCACACAAAGTGCACCACAGCTAAATGTGACCACTGCATTTAACCCATCACACGTGGAGCAGTGGGCAGCTACCAACAGAAGTGTAGCAGGACAGTGCCTTGCTCAAGACTTTAGTGGAACCTGGGCAGGGACCTGCAACCCTTCGTTCACATGGGCAAGTGCCTAACAACAAGGCCACCACTGCTCGTTAAGGGCAAAAGTAGTTTGCGTGATGGTCCTTACACAAGCGGAATACAAAATGACCTCTGCATTTAACCCATCACCTGTGGAGCAGCAGGCAGCTATCAACAGCGCCCGGGGAGCAGTGTAGTGGGACAGTACCTTGCTCAAGGGAACCTCAGTGGTGCCCGGGCCGGGACTTAAACCTGCAACCTTCAGGTCCCAAAGGCAGCGTCCTAACCACTAGGCCACCACTGCCTACGTTTATGTTTGTTTGATGTGGTATTACCAGAAAACTAAGGTTAAAAAAAAGATCATTTGTGACATTTTGTATATATAGCCCTGGCCACTCCATTCACATAGCGTTTTAGCCTGGACTGCTTTCTGAATGAGGCACAGTGCAGGGCAGCCAACCTGAACACAGCTCATTTACACCTACACCGATCAGCCATTACATTAACACCACTGCAGGTAGTCAACATAAGTGAGGTGAATAACATTGACTATCTTGTCATTTCATTGCAATGGCTCCTGTCAGGGGGTGAGATATATTAGGCAGCAAACAGTCTGTTCGTAATGTTGATGCACTGAAAGCCGGAGTGTGAGGATTTGAGTCACTTTGACAAGAGCTTTATTGTGATGGTTAGCCGACTGAGTCAGAGCATCTCCAAAACGACAGGTCTTGTGGAGTGTTACAGGTGTGCAGTAGTTAGTACCTACCAAAAGTGATCCAAAGAAGGACAACTGGTGAATTGGCCATAGGGTCATGGGCACCCAAAGGTCACCAACGCAGGGGAAGTGAAGGCTAGTCTGTCTGGTCTGATCCCACAGAAGAGCTACTGTGAATCCTTTAAAAAGTGAATGTTGATTCTGATCAAAAAATCCACTCAATATTAAGCAGTGGTGTTAATGTTATGGCTGATCGGTGTATATCGGTCCTAGGGGAGCATGGGCGCACAAACGGCTTTGGTTTTAAAAATATGTAGTATGTAGAAACAGAGAGACAGTGTGTGTGTGTTCATTTGTGCACATGTATGTGTACTCAGCCACTGCGTGTGAGCGTGTGTATGTAAGGCGCGGGGCCGCTGTGGGGTAATGAACCTGTCTGTCTCATGTCAGGCAGCTGTCAGAGGCACATCTAGCCCCATCAATATCGTCCATATGCCTGGACCCAACACACATGTTTTGATTACTGACGGGAATGTCAGGAGTCAAGTAGAACCTCTTAAAATGTGGCCTAGAGGTCAGAGGTCACCCACTAATGAGTAAAAGCTTTTTCTTTCTTTTAGAGGTTTGTGATTGGGGGGTGGGGGGGTAGGTCTGGGTGAGGGGTGTGTGTGTGTGTGTGTGTGTGTGTGTGTAGGAAATAGCCCTCTACGTGGGTCGTGAGGGATGTGAGAGGGGCACCCACAACCAAAAGAATGTGCAAAGGCACAGGAGGGGACAATGTGGACAGGAGCTAGCGGCAGAACTAACAGGGCAGAAAGAAGAAGAAGGGCTGTCAGATGACTCCAGGACGGGTCCAGTGTCCAAGACGACATTGGTTATGACCTCATCTGTGACTCGTGGCAGTTGCCATTTCGGCTTTTACATAAAAATCCCAGATCTGATGCACTCTTGATTCAATCACACCAATTAGATGTTCTCCCCGCCTCCGTTTCTCTCTCTTAGACTATCTCTCTTTCTCCCAGCGTCTCAAAGCTTCCCTTTTAGCCGCATGCCTTGCATGTCTTTTGCAACCTCTCTTTCTTTCTCCTTCTCTCACGCTTTCTCTCTCTCCACCACTCGCTAAGCCGTATGCTTTTCCGCATGCTTTTCTCACTCTCTCTCCCCTCCAAGATGTCTGTGGATTCATCCCCCTGCCTCACTATCTCTCTGTCTTTTACACCATCAAAGCTTCCTTTTTAGCGAAACGCTTGTCTGCATGTCTCTCGCACTCTCTCTCTCTCTCTCTCTCTCGCTTCATTTTTTCCCTTCCCTCCCTTCTCCTTCGCCAGACGCCTTGACCCTGACATGCTGAAATTGATTCACAAGAAGCTCCCAGCGCCCCTCTCCTCTGTCTTGGTGGGTCTGAGGCAGTATATTACAGTGGCTGGGGAGAGGGAAAAGAAAGCGGCCCTTGTGTCGAGGAGTTAACCTTTAGCGCCGTGCCGCTGCAGAGCGCTCTGAGACCCGCTTTGTTCCCCCGGTGTCTGGTCCTGGCCTGTCTGAGCCATGCAGGCCCAACTGAAGCATTGCTAGCTGTCCTTCAGATGCACAATCCGGAGTAGTTTCACCTCAGTCTTGGGACACTTCCTGCAGATGTTAGTAGTCAGAGCTGCACGACTGTTCGTTTGAAAAAGTAAACTGCACTGAATTGTGGTGAAAAGTGCGGCGTCAGTGCAGCTCGAGGCTACATTTGAAGTAGTAAATGAGGAATCAGAGTCAGACAGCCCTGTAGGTGCGTGTGAGGTTGGCCACGGTTGTCGCCCCTTGTTCCCTGCTCTGTACCATGTGTCTTTGTTTATGTTTCGTAGCCACATGTCTTTGTTTTTGTTTATGTAGCCATGTGTTATTGTTGTTGTTTTGTTTGCCATGTGGTTCCTATGTCTTGCCTTAGCCCTGCCCTGTTGTTATTGTTGTCAGCTGTGTCTTGTTACAGTGCTCCTCCCACTCCCAGGTGTCGGCCATCTTGTTTTGTGCATACACCCCTGTTTTTGGTCTTGTCAGTTGTCTGGTTCCTGTCGTACTCACACTGTTGCCCTATTATGTTAGTTCTATGTTCTGGAGATTCCTTGGTTTTTTAAGGTTTAGGGTTTATTTACCAGACATACACTGGTGCATCTCACCCCTTCTCTCAGAGTCAACATTCACTTTTTAAACCACAGTAGCTCTTCTGTGGGATCAGACCAGATAGGCCAGCCTTTACTCTCCACATGCATCAGTGAGCCTTGGGTACACATGATCCTGTTGCGGATTCACCAGTCGTCCTTCCTTGGATCACTTTTGCTAGGTAATAACTACTGCACACCTGACCTGCACACTCCACAAGACCTGCCGTATTGGAAATGCTCTGATTCTGTCGTCTAAGCATCAGGCCATTGTCAAATTGACTCAGATCCTTATGTTCCTGCTTCCAGCACATCAACTTTAAGAACTGACTGTTCACTTTCTTCCTAATATATCCCACCTCCTGCCAGGTGCCTTTGTAATAAAATAACAAGATTGTCAGTGCTATTCACTCATAATATTACGGTGTATGTAGGGGTGAGTCTCATAGGCCTCTAGCCTCTCTGGCTATGTCTGAGCACCTGTGAGAGAAACACTGTCCATGGGTAGTTCTTCGATGGAGCTGTAGTTTTTAGGCTCGCATGCACAAGTAAATACACCCTTCTCACGCAGCAGCTAATTGGCAACGGAAGGGGCGTAAAGTTACAACAACAGGAAGTGCTTCACTCCCCAGCCTCAATATTGCACCTGACCTTCAAACCCATGTTTCCTCGAGAAGAGGCCAACCTCCAGCCGGGTGCAGAAAAACTCTGACACTCAACCCGTTAGTGTAAAAAACGTTTTTTTTTTTTAACCCTGTGGGACATACGAGAGATCTCTTTTCTTTTACACCCCCCCGGTTCCCCTACTGCTAATCTTCAGAGGGAGGAGGGGGCAGAGGGGTGGGGTGACGTTAGATCCATTTTTGAAAATAAATGCACTACCTGTGTGGAACATCAAGGGATTTCCTCTGGCTTTTCTTTCCTTTCGCTAACACAATGAACAAGCAGAGGGCACCGGACATCTCCGAAGACAAATACCTGCATAGATCCCGCTGTGAGCAGGACGCAGCGATGGAGGTGGTCCTTTGTCTGCGAGCACATGTACGTGTTTGTGTGTTTTGCCCGTGTGTGGGAGGCTTCAGGTGTTTCAGATGTTAACAGCTCTCATCAGGTCTATTATCCTCAGGACACTGTCACAGTATCTCTCTCTCTCTCTCTCTCTCTCTCTCTCTAAAGTCTAGCCTAAGGCCTCGCTGCGCTCAGAGTGAAGCAGGCAGATCGAAAGCACACGTTCGAACTGACAGTGTGATCAAAGCTGATGAAAATCTTTCTAATTTTACTTTTCTGCCTCTCCGTTTATCCTTCCTCGTTACTCGACCTTGCTTTAACACACAGAGCTTATGTTATTTAATATATAATGCTTTTAAAGGGCCCATATCCTAACATTTTCTTAGATTTTTTTTCTTTCATTTTTACATGACCACATAACCATATCTGGCCTCTCATCATATTCATATATCTTATACATATATATATATAGTGTGTGTGTGTGAAAGTGACTTTCATTGTCACAGTTGTCATTGTGAACCTACCCCATCTCACAAAGTGCACCACAACAAAACCTGGCCTGGGACTTAAACCTGCCACCTTCAGTTGACAAGGACAAAGTCCTAACCCCTAGACCACCACTGCCCATTTTTTAAAGTAAAGATATATATATATATATATGTGTGTGTGTGTGTGCAGTATATATGCATGTATTTGCCTTCCAGTCAGGCCAGCCAATTAGAAAAGAGCTCATTTACATCTGCCTTAAGGGGCTCATATTGGACATATTTCTTGTTTTTTTCCCCCCACAGAAGTCTACTTGTGATGTTTCTGTGGTTTTATGTACAATATTCTGTTTTCAAATGACCAATATCCCTAATCCCTAAACAAGCCTTTTCATTATTACTGTGCCTTTAAAACAGATATATGTAAATTACATCTGTTCTGATTTCTCTACTCGCACTGCCATTCATAATGGCACCCAGACTGAAACATGAACTTCACTGTGAATGGGTGCAACAAGGAATGGAATGGATATGGAAAGAGATGGTTTTTGTGATGTCACAAAAACTTGAAAACAGGTTTTCGCTGCTTGGTTTTTGCTGCTTGGTTTTCATTTTGGACTAGGGAGTGTGTTTTTGGCAGCTAAACATTGTCTATATACTACGTTAAACTCTTTCATTTAAAAAAAAGGAAAATTCTGTTTTCATGATACAGGGCCTTAAATATACAGGAACATAAAGCCTGTTCTGTTTAATGCTGAAGGACAAAGAGAAGGTGTAAAATGTTGCTTTTGTTACCACAATGCACAAACGTTGTGAGTGAATGAATAAAAAATGAAGTAAAACTCATGAAACAAATGCAGAGCCTTGAATCTCTGAGCTCACAGTATCACCTGTCGGCGTTTTGCCCGTCTACCAGGACCCTGAGGAATTCCAATCTTTCCATGCTTCTGAAGAGCCACACTTGAGCTGTGACCTCATTTGTGAGGTGAGCACCTGCAGAGTGCAAACAATTATCCCATTAGTGCTGAGAGGTGGCCGCCCCGGTCGCCCCTGTCCCACCTCAGCTCTGGCCCGCCTCCTTCGCCTCCTCCCACCACCACATCAGAAGGCAGGATGGAGAGAAGGAGGTGGGATCTAGAGATCAATGGCCTTCTCTCGGTTGATGGCGTTCAGACAAAAAAGAGCTTCTTTCAGACGGGCCGGCCCTTCCACACCTGGATGGCGAGAGGAATCACAGGGAAGCAGCCCAGGCTTCAAAGAAGAGACTACCACCTGGGCGCAGAGAATGCCCAGCCATAACCGCCCACCCTCATGCGCTCACACACACACGCACACACACACACACACACACACACACACACATACAAACATTCAAAATGAAATACTGTAAAAGAATTAGAATTTTAAGGTTTCATCGTTTTTGGAACATTCCACAATAAGCAGGTGAGCTGGTAACAGGTGAGATGTGCTAAATGTAGAGATGGGTCATTGCTCACCACCTTGTGCCAAACCTCATGAGAAAATTGTCAGTCAGTTCCAAAAAAGAACATTTGTCAACGCAAGACTGCAAAGAACTGAGGTCTTTAATAATAATTATAGTAATAATTTAAACGTCATATTGCACATTCATACACAAAATGCAGTGCGAAGTAAATAGAGAGTAAATATATTACATTATTAAATAAGTAGGAACAAGTAACAGTAAATGCATTAAATTAAGCCATAAAATAAATCATAAAATTGATCAGCTAAAGGATAAATAAATGGGAGGGGCTTAAAATAATAATCATTTTCCTAATCGCTTGTTCATTTTAGGTCACAGGGGAGCTGGAGCCAATCCCAGCTGACTATAGACAGAAGGCAGGGTTCACCCAGGACGGGAGGCCAACCCATCACAGGGCAACACATAGACAGACAAACGTTCACACACACACACACACACACACATCTATGGGCAGTTTAGAGGATCCCATTAACCGTTTTGTGTCATCGCAGCTATTCTAGGTGAACACATACCCAGACAGAAGTCTGTCTGTAGAATTATAGTGGAAACTGTGAGTGTGGATTAACAAGACCAACAAACTTCCTTATGTGGCTGAGAGGTGAACTGCAGATACTCCAATCAGCCATAACATTAACACCATTGACAGATAACATGAGTAGCATTGACTATCTAGTTATTTCATTACAACAGCGCCTGTCTGGGGGGTGTGATATTTTAGGCAGCAAGTGAACAGTCATTTCTTAAAGCTGATGTGCTAGAAGCAGGAGCGTAAGGATCTGTGTCACTTTGACAGGGACCTTATTGTGATGACTAGACGACTGAGTCAGAGCATCTCCAAAAACAGTAGGTACCATGGAGAATTCAAGGAAGGACAACTGGTGAATCAGCAACTGAGTCATGGGCACCTAAAGCTTACTGGTAGATGTGGGGAGGCCGTCTGGTTTAAAAAGTGAATTCTGAGTCTGATAGAAAGAGGTCAGAACACACAGTGCACCACAGTCAGAGCTGTTTCAGCAGCATGAGGGACCTACTCACTATTAGGCAGGTGGTGTTGATGTTATGGCTGATTGGTGTAAACTTTTGCATATGACTGTATGGTTGTAAAAGGAACAGATGTTTTATTATGGTCTGCATTTGACCGAAGGAGTATGAACAGCACAGCAAAGCATGCACTTCTAAGTATTAAAGATATCCCTCGACTAAATCCTCCCCTTTTCTCCTGAAATATACACATTCCCTCCCTCACTCACACTCCCAGACACTCGTCAGTGCTCGCTGTATGTTTATGCATCGGAGAAGCACGTCGTGTATACACTCTAGCGTACTTCCACAGAAACATTGGCTCAAGTGCACCTCAGAGATACATATGCTCAAACACACACACACACACACACACACACACAACAGGCATCGGTGTGGCTGGGAACCTCACTGTAACAGTGCAGTAGGAGCTGTTTGAAGCCAGCTGTCACAACCTGACAGGCTGTTGTTTTAGAGGCCTTTGGTATGGCCAAGGGGCCGAGGGGAGAAAAACAGCACCAGGAATGTGTACAAGTCAGGACCCAACAGTAAATCCGTCGTCCGCTTCCTTTCCCCCGCTGCAGACAAGAGCCAGTGAGCTGGCCCTGGGGGGGTGGAGGTGGGGGTGGATGTTAGGCGGCCCGCTGTTCTACGCGCTGGACAGCCCAAGCCAACTGTTTACCACAGCCCAGTCCAAACCTGCACTCAAGGAGCACAGTAACCGCACACTGCCCCTCTTTTACACGGCTGTAGATTAATTCACGCATTACATATCTTACATGGAATTCGTGCTGACACCTGCACCACCGAAAAAACCCTTTTACTTTTTTGTACATTTGGCCTGTAAAGAGGCATAACAATTAGGACCATGACTTCCACAGTTCTCATTAAGGGTTGAATAGACAGGTCTACTGGTTGACCACTAGTGGGTGCTGTGGGCAGGCAGGCAGGCAGGCAGGCAGGCAGAAGGAGTGTCCATAAAAGAGTTTTTCTGCACAAACACAAAGCCCAAAGTACTTTATTAGCATGGACATACCACACAAGACGTGGCCGATTCAGCTGGGTAAGGCTGTGCTAAAAATGCAGGCTCCAAAGCGTTGAAAGCCATCGCTTCTGATAGGACAGGGTGAATAACATGCAAAACACTCAATCGTGTGATATGTCCACAGGAAAAAAAAGAAAAACAGTTAGGAATGGCGTTAAATGAACACTCTGATTAAGCCACTATGTTTATGAAGGTTTATGCCGCAGACATGCTACATTTGAACACCCTTAGCGTTTTTAAGTGCAAATATGTAAACATCCTTGACAGAACTTGGCTGCATTTTTTTGGTGTGCAATTTCTATTTTTTCATATACAGGTAAATAACAAAACATCAAATGTTTTCAACAGTAAAAATAGTAATTGTGTATTAAAATGTGCTGCACAGTGTGTTTCTGTAGCAAAGCAATGACCATGGGTGCCAAAACCTTT
The DNA here is from genome assembly GCA_037974385.1 of Arnoldichthys spilopterus. NCBI lineage: Eukaryota > Metazoa > Chordata > Actinopteri > Characiformes > Lepidarchidae > Arnoldichthys > Arnoldichthys spilopterus. The sequence continues at coordinate 33,537,121 of JBBPDA010000001.1, forward strand.
GCATGGAGCACAGTATCTTACACCGACAGTTAGCAAGCTAGCACATAGCTTGATAAATTACCGCTTGTCTCCCATCATGCAAGGGTGAATAGCCAGGTGGGGTGCTGAGATTCTGAAAGCTGTGGTGATTTTTGGGGGCAGTTGAGCGTCTGAGACCGAAATGCAATGAAATTCAACAGAAACTCTTCTGTACATTCAAACCACATCAGCTGCAGATAGAAAGGCACATGTGATATTCACGCAACCCTGTATGAATATTTTCATGCATATAAGTCACCACTGCTTTTTGTCTTGACCCGGAAACATTTATCTTCTCCTGATTTTTCTGATTTTCTTGCCAAATTTAATCGTCTTCACTTCTTTTCACTTGTCAGGTTCCTCCCCCAGTCACACGATACCACCAGCACTGAGAGCGCTTAGCCACTCCGAATCACATGAAGTCAGCCACCGCCTTTTTTCCACAACTTCATTGGACAGCGTGACGCATTTGGAGGAGACTGTTACCAATTACTATTCAGTCACCTACAGTTCATAAAAAAATTGTTATTATTATTATTTATATTAATTCATTATTTTTGCATTTAAAAACACAAAGCTTGGTCTTATATTTTAGGTGTGAAAATGCCCTTAAAGACGATTTACAGAATGCTTCCCTGGTCACCCCCAGGATGATCCGAACCAAGATGACGCCTGTGTGCAACCACTTGTTTCATATGGCCCTAACGCGAAGGCTAGAGTGGAAAAGTAAAGGGCACAGTGAAAAGCACAGCAAGAGAAATGTAGGACTTTGCTAATGTACTAGAATATTCTTGTTCCAGCTGCCTCGGGCCTTTACTTTCCTAACGACTGCCCACACCCACAGGCTCCTCTCAGAAGAGAAACAAAACCATGTGTAATTACCCAGGTCAGAGAAGACGCTGGAGGCATGGAAAGTGTCTGTGTGTGTGTGTGTGTGTGTGTGTGTGTGTGTGTGTGTGTGTGTGTGTGTGTGTGTGTGTGTGTGTGTGT
>JBBPDA010000001.1:33538228-33548601 GCA_037974385.1 Arnoldichthys spilopterus
TGTGTGTGTGTGTGTGTGTGTGTGTGTGTGTGTGTGTGTGTGTGTGTGTGTGTGTGTGTGTGTGTGTGTGTGATGAGAGCAATTTCTCCTTGCTACATCACTGACAGGCCCAGCGCACACCAAAGCTGCGCCGTGTGACCCCGGTGGTCTGGGAAGAGCTGAGCGCTCGTATATCACCTCCTTTAACACGGCGAACACTTCTGTACAGGCTTTGAACTGAACACGGTTCACTGAGGAAACTACTGGTGCCCTATAGGGACAGAGCCGGGACCACTGAAAATCACCAGAAACTATGTGCTGAAACTTTACGGGGATCTCAGTGGAAAACTCAACAGATGTTCACACCCCTGCGCACTGCGGTTTTCGATCTACTGCATGCTATATGCGTTTATGCCTCCGCCATCACAGATTATGATTTATGAGTCGTAATTACCAGCCAAAGTCGGTCAAGGCCTCATGGTTTCTTTTTTTTTTTTTAAATAAAGCGGTTCCGGATCTAAAACCCGACTGGGTGAGTCGCGTTCAAAGCAATTGTTAAACACACACACCCACACCGTTGAGTGTAAACGAGTCTTCTCCAGAGTCACGTTTTAATGCAGAATTATTGTAATAATGTATGCAATCACTAATCAGCCATAACATTAAAACCACCTGTCTAATTGTCTAAAGTTGTGTAGGTCTCTCTTGCTACTGAAACAACTCTGACTGTGGTGCACTGTGTGTTCTGACCCCTTTCTATCAGAGTCACTACCTCTTCTGTGGCATCAGACCAAACAGGATAAGTTCTTGTTTTCTAAAAACACTCATATTAAAATTTACATTAATAACAGTAAAACAGTAAACACTGATTTTATGGGTCAGTGTGTTGGTTTGACCATTTCCAGAGCTCTCCAAGTGGATGCCCAGTATTACTGTAGTTTCCATCAAATCACTGGTTTGGGCTCAATCAGTCCTTCATTAGATGAAATCAGGTGCTGATGGAGCTTCACACACATCCATGCAGGTGTGGAGGGGAAATCTGGAGCCAAACCTGTTCTTCTAACCAGCTCACAAACCACCAGCTACTGTTTACACACAAATCCATTCATTCTTTCACTGCTTTCCTGTTTGTTTGCATTGATTCTAATGTTCATTTGTCTTTTTTCTGCTGAAAGAAACTCACTGCTCAGATAAACAGCTTTAAACTGTTAGCATAGAGGGCTAAGACTTTTGCACAGTGCTGTATGTTTACATATGTATACACACATCCACCCCCAGTTTATATGTGCCCATCTTACCCGCAACGTAGCATTACAAATGGGAACAAACAGTTCGCTGTCCAACCTCACAGACCGGTGTTAACGCTCTTATATGTGCATCTAACATGAAACCGTGATTTGAAAATGTTTTACAAACTGCAGAATAAAACTGATGATATTTCTGCCATCGTCCACTCTGCTTTGTCCCCGCCCATAAACTCTCCTGAAACTGCCGACCTAGGACTTTGGTGACGTATGGTGGTGCGGCGCTGCAACTGGATATATCTCTCCCGATCCCAATTTCCCCTTTAAAGTGAACAGCCCGTGCTTTATCCTGAGTTCTGCTTTTCTCAGCAACATGTCTCGAGGGCACTGTGCAGGCGTGTAAACGCAGAGCAGCTAATTGAGAGCGGGAGAATGAGAGGAGGTCGGAGTTCAGCGGCCGAGTTCTGACTCCCCTCTTCTGTCCAAAACTCATTAACACTGACAGGCGCTATGTGTGAGCAAGCACAGGGAGAAAAGGAAAATGTAAACATACAGGCCCATGGCCCTCGGAAGACAGTGTAAACACCACACACACACACACTCACACACACACACACACACACACGTACATGCACTTGAGCTACTCTAATGAGATAGAATTTGGATTTGCTGTCAAAAACCGTTAGTAAACACATTCCCAATCAACTTCCCGGAAAAGCCTGAGTTGAGTAATAGTCTGTCAGCTGTAGGTACATGGCCTGCAGCAAAAAAAATCGCTACTAAATGTTCCAGGCCGCTACTTCCAGCGAGAGCTGGCAGCGAGCACTGTCTATGTGTTGACTTTTCCCAGCCTTTGATAGCACAGATGCTAATGTGCTAGCCATCCCGCAGCAGATCCTTTAGGCTGGAGGTGTTTGCAATGCAAAGTCCATTGGCCTATAAATTCAAAGCACTAAGAGAGCCAGAACCAGCAGGGTCTGGCTGTGTGGGGCCCCCTGCAGCTCCGGCTTGGGATGGGGCCCTGGGGGATCAGAGAGACTCTCTCCCCTCCAGGAAGCAGGGCCCTATTTCTTGCCGCTCTCCCCACAGCGCCTGACAGATAATATTTTTCTGCTGAATCCGTGTCTATAATCTGCACTTCCATGCAGGGATCCCGTTACGGCCTGACTCGAGTGGCCCAGCTGTTCAAACAGAGTGATTAATTAAAGGAATTCTGTTTGTAAAACAATCCTCACACCCCCCCCCCACCCCCACCCCCCACTCCTCCTTCTTTCGCTCCTCTCTTCGCAGAAACACTCGGCGCTGGCCAGCTTACAGCATTATTAAGGTCCTGGACAGGCCACTCTCCTCGCATTAAGGCCCATTCTCCCAGAGGTATCCCACATTAGCAAGACAAACACTCGAGCGGGGGAATGGGGGGGGGGTAGTGAGGGGAGGTGCCGATTTGTTTTATTGCTCGGTGCTGAGGCAGGTGAGCTCTCATATTGCAGACTTCGAGCAGGGGTCATTCTCCCTCCCTCCCTCCCTCGTTCCTCCTGTCGTGAGCGGTGCAGGTGCTTGCTATTCATCACGCGGAGACACATGCTTGAAATCCCATTAGACCTGAGCGCGCGGTGACCCGGCTCCTTCGCACCGGTCTTAGGCGCGAGGGGCAGGGGTCGCCCCGCTCCGCCCCGCCCCGGCCCCGCCTCGCCGTCAGTTCTGCTTGGTCCAAGTGCCTCGCCGAGGGAACCAGATAACAGAGGCACTAAAGAGGCCGAAGCTGAGGCCGAACACGGCGATGCATGTGCTTTATCTCTGCAGCGAGCCTCCCCGAGCAGGCGCTCTATTGTCACATAAAACGTCTGGGTTTTTCCTCCTGAAAACATCTGCAGCCCCAGGAATGAGCAGTGTTAAGACAGCTGCACTGTTAAGACCTGCGCAATGAGCCCAGGGTGCTGAGAGCGTGCAACTCGGCCGATGGGTTAGCCTGACTGACCACCTGGTGACCAGGGTTAACACTTCAAACAGTCTCTTCGTGCCTTAATCCTGCAGCACATCTCAAAACAGGACGGGTTGGGAACAGAAGTAAGAAGAAGGTGCCAAGTGCCCTCTGCTAAGCTCTGCTCTTGCCACTTCCCAGAAAGATTAGGGAAGGATGGCAAAGCCTGAGGTTAACACAATGGAAGCATTTGTGAGAAAATAAAAGAATAAAATAAAAGGAGGGAGGGGGTGAAGTGGGGGCGGGGGGTGTTGGGGGTTAGGCCAGAGAGGAATAAAGAGATTTGGATTTTTGACCAATTAGTATTTTTCAGTCATTTGCTCAATCTTCTTAGGCTTGTCTGAAATCCATTCTCACTTCCACAGCACAAGCAGGAGAGAGAGCGAGCGCGAGGAGCAGAGAGCGAGTGCTAAGCTGACAGACATTAATGCAGGAAGGTGGAACTTACTGTGGAATTAACGCACTAGAGCGACTTACTACGGCCCTGGCTCCCCTACCCCGGATTCTGGGATTCCTGGGCGGTGTTAGATGACTCGGACCGGATATCCCTCTCTTTGTGGCCGCCGGCATTTGTGTTTCTTTCCGAGGCTCCAAGATGGGTGGCATTCCAGGAGACCTTTAAGATAAACTGTTGGGAGGAGGTTGCCTCAGACGCCTGGGAACCCAGTTGGCACTGTTGGTGCAGTATTTATAACAGCTTGCATCAACACACTTGCAACTTCTCCAGCTTGGCTACAGAGGCATTCTGCCCACCGTGGAGTGGAGAGGAGCCGGGAGGCCTTCCTGTGTTGTCATGGACTTGTGCTAAGAAAACGATCCGGCATTATGGCAAGTCCAGGTCCAGTTCTCCAACACCCACACCTGCAGCAGAAAAGGGCCTTGTTAGTCAGTTGTGGCCATTAAAAGCAGGGAATAAAAAAACATTTTAGCCAAAATCAGAACTTTAAGCATCTATACACCACAAAGATGCTTAATTGATTTTTGCAGGGGCAAATGTGAGGTCATTCAGTGTGCTTTACAGGAATAAAATGAGCATAAAAAGAAAGGTAAGCACTAAAATAGGTCATAACATCAGCATAGAAGAATACAAGTAAGTTAAAATATACTGAACTAAATTAAAGATAAAAGTGCATGATTTATATGCAGACAAAAGTAGAACATTTGTTTTACTAAAGGCCATAGAAAACAAGGCAGTTCTTCCTTTTTTAGTTGTTTGGGCAGATCTGATATCCATGGGGAGCTGGTTTCAGTAGGGGGCAGCATAATGATTAAATGCCATTTCACCCTGTTTAAATACAGCTTTGGGCTCCACTAACTGTTCAGATGCTGGTGTAAGGAGCTGAGGACTGAAGTAATGTTAGAATTCTAGCAGCAGCATTTGCAACAAGTTGAAGAATGTAAAGGTCTCCAGATCCTGCATTGACTAAACAATTTGGAGCTTAGCTATGTTCTTGCTAAATGCCAATAAAATCTAATTTAGTTATAGCTTCAATGAGGTCACTAAAACTACGATCCACATACGGGATTATGCCAAGATCCAGCAAAATCCAGTCCAACATGTTTTGGGGTGTAAGAAGATCTTCGTCTTTAACACGAGAAAGAGGAGACAAGAAGAGATCGATGTCAAACTAGACAGCATCCTGAAGTCACCGGGCAGCAGCTGCTGGGCCCACGTACATACCCTGTTTCATTGCCTGAGTTCTCTGGCTGAGTGGGCAGGGAATTTATGCCTTGCATCCATTATGTGTTGAGTGATGGAATTGTTTTCTTTATGAGCTGCTTCGCTCACTATCCCACTAATTCAGCTTTCAGATCTCTCTCATAGTCGTCCAGCTTGAGATGCTTGTAGATACAAAGTCACATAAATTTTCAGTGGTGTATTATCATTCTTTCCTAGCTGCTTACCACTTTGTTGCAAAAGAAAACCTTTACTTATTGGCTCTACGTACTTTGCATACCTGCTTTGCACTCCATAGACCTTTTTCAACTGAATTATGTCTTTAGTGAATGTGACACTGTGAACATACCCCAACATTCAAAGTGCACCATAATGAAATGTGACCTCATTTAACCCATCCACACGTGGAACAGTGGGCAGCTATCAACAGCACCTGGGGAGCAGTGTAGCAGGACAGTACCTTGCTCAAGGGTACCTCGGTGGTACCTCGGCCATGGCTTGAACCTGTGACTCTTCGATCACCATTTAGAATGTTCTGTTTAATTGTTTGCACTTGGTGGGCTTAAATGTGTTATCTTGAAGAAATAGGTACTTCTCTGAGAGCCTGAACCCCACCGAGATGCCATGGCAGGACCTTCATGCTCAAAAACCCTCTAAAGTGGCTGAATTAAAACAATTCTGCATAGAACAGTGGTCCAAGATTTTTCCACAATGATGTAGCAGACTAATCTCTACTTATAGGAAGTGTTTGATTGACGTTTTTGCTGCACGTGTTGCAAAACCTTTTGCCTTCCATTGATACTGTGATTATGGGCAGATTGTGCCTAAGTGATGGGAGAGTCGTAGGTTCAATTCTGGCATACCAGTGAGGTTCCCTTGAGGAAGGTGCTGTCCTGCTACACTGCTCCCAAGTGCTGTTCACAATTGCCTGCTGCTTTACGTGGGGATGGGCTAATTGCAGAGGTCACTTTAATTATGGTCCCTTTTGTGTGATGGGTGTGTTTACAATGTCAAAATAGTAAAAAAAAAGTGTTTATATTACCTTTTGTATGTGGGTATGTGGGTATATGGGTATGTTTCACTGCAGTGAGTCATGTTTTATCGGTGCCAGATCAGTGTGAATTTGCATAAGTAACATTATGCCAGTGAGAACCACGTGAGAACCAATCAGCTCAGCAGGGGATGCTTCTGGGAAGCAACTTTCTCTAGAGAGGCAGAGGGGAACAAATATTTGCAGACCGACTGAAGGCTACATGTAGAATAATATGAAAATATGTGATTAAAGGATGTGTGGGTGGAGCTTATTGTCTACAATAACATCTATTTATATGTGACATCAGGCCTGTAGAACAATATTTACACATGCTTTGAGCTAGCTGAGCAACTAACGTTATCTGGGCAGCCGTAGGTCCGTTTTGTGTGGAGTCTGCTTTCCCCCCATATTTGCAAGGTGTTTTTGTGACCACACCCCCAAGGTGCAATACTGCAGTACAAAGTGTACAAGGGCCTGAAACCATCTAGTGAAGTACTTAAGCACATTTTCCACAGCGCTGTTCTGGGTAGGTCCCTCATGCTGCTGCTGAAACAGCTCTGACTGTGGTGCACTGTGTGTTCTGACCTCTTTCTATCAGAGTCAGCATCACTTTTAAAACCACGGTAGCTCTTCTGCGTGATTGGACCCACATTCATCATTGGGCCTTGGGTGCCCATGACCCTGTTGCTCATTCACCAGTTCTCCCTTCTTGGGTCACTTTTGATAGGTTCCAACTACTACATACATGGAACAGTCCACCTAACCTGCTGTTTAGGAGACGCTCTGACTCAGTGATCTAGCCATTACAATAAGGCCTTTGTCAAAGTCGTGCAGATCCTGAAGCTCCTGCCTCCAGCACATCAGCTTCAAGAACTGACTGTTCACTTGCTGTCTAATATATCTCACCCCTGACAGGTGCCATTGTAATGAAATGACTAGATAGTCAATGTCATTTACTTCATCTGTGATTGGTGTATGTTACTTTTATGCTGGAGCCTCTTTTTAAAGCTATAGCGCACACTAATAAAAGTCCTGCTAGCAAACAACAGGCCAAGGTTGAGCGTGTGTGCGCGCGCTGTTGATTCGGACCTGCTGTTCTCTCCGCCGTGGCCTCCCTGGAAACAGCTCAGAGAGTGTCAGAGAGGGAACGAGAAAAAAAGAGAAGAATGGGAAATAAAAAACATTTTGAGCTGGAAGCCTTCCTCCACCCTGTTGAATCTCGGCTGCACCTGTGATGACAACCCCTCGAATGCAGTGCACGGATTGTGTAACGTGTTAGGGGGTGGGGGTGTGTGGGGGGGGGTGTCTAGCGTATGAGTCTGGTGGACAAAGCACAAAGGTTCCCGCTAACCCATAAAGCCTAGACGAGATTCGTGCAGCCGGCTGGTTGCACGCTTCTCCCCAAAGTCCAGAGGTCCCAGAGGACTATGTGCAGGACGGCTAGCGGCAGCTCAGAACCCCCCTCCGCCTCACCCGGCCCCACCTCAGCTGTGCCTCACCTCCACACAGCACGCTGGCTTAAGTCATAACAGTAACCGCGCCATAATCACATTATTGCACACATGGTGATTTTGACAAGTGGGCCGAGTCATGTGCTGGGGATTTGGCTGCACTTGTGGACACACGCACACCGGCATGCAGACACCGACACACACACACACACACAGTCCTTCCAGCTGTGAGCTCACCCTCCAGACACACATAAGAGTCCGGCTGGCTTGGACAGCATGTTTTGTAGACATGTGTGCTCTTCATGTGCCTGTTGTCTACACCAATCAGCCATAACATTAACACCACTGACAGGTAAAGTGAATAACATTTGAACATCTGATTATTTCATTACAATGGCACCTGTCAGGGGGGTGTGGGATATATTAGGCAGCAAGTGAACAGTCAGTTCTTCTGAGCCACTTTGAAAAGGGTCTTATTGTAAGGGCAAGACAACAGAGTAGTCAGAGCATCTCCAAAACAGCAGGTCTTGTGGAGTGTTCCAGGTGTGCAGTAGTTAGTACCTACCAGAAATGATCTATATGGAGGGACAACTGGTGCATTGGCAACACTGTCATGGGCACATAAGGCTCCCTGATGCTTTTTAGCAGCATGAGGGGGACCTACTCAATATTAGGCAAGTAGTGTTAATGTTATGGGTGATTGGTGTGTACATCTATTACTCCTGAGCCACGGCACTTAAAAGCTGCAGAGAACCCTCTGAGGTTTTGCCAAGGCTCTTTAATAGCAGCACTGGAAGCGCAGAGCAACAAAACAAGCAAATGCAGTGCTTGTGATTATTTATGTCCTGAATATTTCCACTCTTCGCTCACAACACAGCCAAACTCCTGATATGAGCAGCAGTATTTCTCTCTAATCTGACCTCCACAGTCAGCACGATTTCTGTGTCAGGCGAATGAGGGCCTGCCGTACACTCTGTGTCTCTGTTTTCCCAGCAACAGCTGCACACGTGTGCGCTTGGAGGTGCGTGTATGTTTCGTGACAGGGCCTCCGACAGGGAAAGCGGGGATGGCCCTGCTGTCAGGCCTGAAGAAGCAGGCGAGTTAAGTAAAGGCAGAGGGCTCTGAGGATGCCGTGCGAGTGGGAAGAGGTCGGCCTGAGAGCAAAAATCTCATCCCTCGCCTTTTTTCTCTTCCTCCAGAGGTGTGGCCGAGCTTACGGTCGTACTGCTAACAAGATCAGGCTGCAGGGTGGGCCACTGCCTGCCAGCTGTGAGTGCACAACTGTGTGTAGCTTTGTGTGTGTGTGTGTGTGTGCGTGCATAATTACACTGGTTGCAGGAATGGAAGGCTGAAACAAATGTGACAGCCAAATTAATTATGATGTATAATCAGCCATCAGTGTGTGATGTGTTTTTGTTTGTGTATGAATGTGCAATAACTTGCAACTGAGGTTATTCACATGGTGTTACAGTAGGTGAAGGTCACTCTGGTTACGCCCACTGAGTGGCAAGGTTAGCGGTCAGCTCGAAAGCTGCAAAAACACGCAAAAAAAGTTTTGTTTGTAGGCCTTCATGCTTTGATTTGTGCATTTCTGCACCTAGCTTTGAAATCAGGTCCAAATAAATGGGAGATAATTCGATTCCTGGCCCCATATCAATGTCCATGGCCCACTGGTTCTTTGAAAAATTGTTAGTGACTCTGCAAGTGCTGAGAATTGCAAATATTCATTAGTTTAAAAACTATTTTAATATACAGTAGAGAAAATTGCCATTTATTCACTTTAAAATATCCTTTGGTGTGATGCGTGCTGTCCAATGTCACATCCATCCATCCATTCATTTTCCACATCGCTTTTTCCATTTTGGGTCGTAGAGAAGCTACAGCAAATCCCAGTTTACTATGGGCCCAAGGCAGGGTTCACCCAGGACAGGAGGCCAAATCATCACAGGGACAGACAACCATTCACACACATATCCTCACACTTACCGGCAATTCAAAGAATCAAATCAAACTATTGCAAGCCTTTGGACAGTGGGAAGACACCGGGGTCCAAGACCTTCTTGCTGTGAGGTAACAGTGCTAACCACTCTACCACCATGCTCACATCCATCAGTGTCACATCCATCAAGACAAATGAATATGGTGCAGAACAATGTTACATATGACAGTAATCAGTTATGTAGGAGTAACTGCATGATCAGGGCAGACATGCAAAATATTATTGCTGTTTTTGGTGCAGATCACTTGCACTGCAGTGCATGTGTGTAAATGCCAGACTCTGTCCACTGCAACTTAGAAACAAAAGTCTAGGTTTAATTACTTTCGTTTTGTTTGCCATGTCCTGTCCTTTCCTGTCCTTTCCTTTGACCAGCAGGGGTCCTCAGTGTTCACTTGAAGCTTTGAGCATGAATCCATTTTTGAACCATTTGGATGAACCATTTGGTGCTTCAACAAGGCTTCATCTCACCATCACTACAAAATACAAGGATGAGCCGAACCAAGAGCAGAACTTACACAGCCGGAAACCGGAAGGATTTCGACAGAGACCAGACAACCAACAAGAGCAAACACATGGGTATTTATGCACTAGACAAGATGGCCGACACCTGGGAGTGGGAGGAGCATGGGAACAGGACACAGCTGACAATACTCAAAATCATGGCAGGGCTTAGGCATAAGACAGGAAGCACATGACAAATGAAAACACTGAGGCATGATTATGTAAATAAAACAAAGTATGTGACTACAAAATGTAAACAAAGACACATGATACAGAGCAAGGTAAAACAAAACACAAAATAGAATGAGAAACGGCTGCATACTTTACAAACTGCTTTTATTTCAACCAGATAATTGTTTGGTTAACTCCTGGTTTTGCAGCTTCCCCTAGGCAGCCATATTGCAGCATGTTTTGCCACTCACTTTGTCTAGAAAGTGAAAGTGACTATTTGTCATTGTGAACACCCTCAAGCACCACAACGAAATGCAACCTCTGCATTTAACCCAT
>JBBPDA010000001.1:33549268-33556768 GCA_037974385.1 Arnoldichthys spilopterus
AACGAAATGCAACCTCTGCATTTAACCCATCACACGTGCACACGTGGAGCAGCGGGCAGCTATCAACAGCGCCCAGGACTCGAACCTGAGACCTTCAGGTCTCAAAGGCAGTGTCCTAACCACTAGGCCACCACTGCCCAGAGGGGTTTGTTCTGGTGGAAAAGTCGCATTAACGCGTACCCTCTATGTGAAAGCCAATAAAATGGCAGGTGTAAAAGTTATTTTCTATCAAAGCTACAAGCCAGATGTGACAGAAGACACATATGGGGACACCTTGTTAAACATGTGGCGCTGGTTTGCAACTAAATCAATGAACAGGTGTATACTCCCTCCAAAACCCACCAACATTGCTCTAGTCTACGCTTTTTAACATCCAGAGTGCAGCCGATGATGCAAACACATTAAGTGAGGCTTTTAGTAAATGTTTCAGAGATGCTATTCAGTTTAGTCTGTAAGACTGTGAACTGTGAACGGCCACATGCAGCCACTGGTAACCCAACCTTCATTAATGCCTTGTTCACATTATCCTATTGCGAAAGCGGTGTGATCACTGTACTGTTCACACTGCACACACACTTCTCAAGAATCCAGATCCCAAGTCAGACAGCTTGAACAGAGTGATGTCAGGGGAGGTCACCAACTACACCATGTGTCAGCACGACTGGTCTGTCTGCTCTACAAAACAACGTTCTGTCACGAAAAGTCATGTGACAAATGACGCCACCCTCGTGCCAAACAGGAACTTAAAAATGGATGTGGAGAGCAGGTCATTATGATGAGACATCCAGCTTCCTGAAGCCTCCACACACTATTGCACTACAACCTACTGCATAAGTTCTCCTCATGCTGCTGAAACAGCTCTGACTGTGGTGCACTGTATATTCTGACCCCTTTCTGTCAGAGTCAGCATCACTTTTTAAACCACAATAGCACCTCTGTAAGATCGGATCAGACAGGCTAGACCTCTGCATTTAACCCATAATACGTGCACACGTGGAGCAGCGGGCAGCCACCAACAGCGCCCGGGGAGCAGTGTACCTCAGTAGTGCCCTGGCAGGGACTCGAACCTGCAACCTTCAGGTTCCAAAGGCAGTGTCCTAACCACTAGGCCACCACTGCTCCTCACATGCACTCCCCGATTTACCAGTTGTTCTTCTTTGGACAAGTCATCTAGCCATTGTAATGAAGCCCTTGTCAAAGTGGCTCAGATCCTTACGCTCTTGGCTTCCAGTGCTAACTACTGCACACCTGGAACACTCGACAAGACCTGCTGTTCTGGAGATGCTCTGACTACTCTGCCACCTTGCCCTCACAATAAGACCTTTTTCAAAGTGGCTCAGAAGAACTGACTGTTCACTTGCTGCCTAATATATCCCACCCCCCTGACAGGTGCCATTGTAATGGAATAACTAGATAGTCAATGTTATTCACTTTACCTGTCAATGGTGTTAATGTTATGGCTGATTGGTTCATATTAAAAAAGAAGGGGAAACTGGGTTAAAATCCACATGTAGACAAACAGAACAGCTTTATGCAAAATAGAAAGAAACAGGCAAATTCAGCACTCTGCAGCATTTCACACACACACACACACACACACACACTTGCTCACTTAGACAGACAGACAGTGCTTGGAGCTGCAGAGGTCCTAAGTGTTTTCAGTGTGTTTAGCAGGGTCCTGATTTATTTCAGAGATGGAGAGCTCTGGGTTTCCCCTTCCTTCCCCAGAGCCCAGATGCTCCACACAGTGCCGTCTGGAGTGGAGCAGGGCGCAGGGATCTGATACACACTCACTCACACACACATAGGAATACCTACCAAATAAAGAAAGCAGATGTACTCCAATCCCCAAATCTGCAAAAACAGAACATTCAGACTTTCCATGCAAGATTACAGCAGACATACATCTTTCTGCTCAAAAACGCTGACCGAGAAAATAGGAAATGACAATTGCACCACCTGTTACAATGGTCAAATCAATGGGATTCTGCAAGCAAAACGTGCGTAAAGCCATTAGAGCACTGAAGCATGCTGTGATGGTCATTTCCAGTTGTTTTATTTCGACAGTCCTTCAGTCTGGATGTGTAATGTAATACTCATACTTCTTACTTTCCTACAGAGCCATGAAAACGTAACTGATTTCCTCTGTTTTTGTGGACACATGTCTAGATGGTTTCAGGTCTTCATACAAAATGAAACATGAGACAATGAAAATAATGAGGAGCCATCAAAACCAAGGGAAAAATACTGGATCTCCTACATCGATCACCCATAACATTAACACCACTGACAGGTGAAGTAAATAACATGCACTAGTTATGTAATTACAATGACACCTGTCAGTGGGGTGAGATATACTGAAAGGCAGTTCTTAAATTTGATGTGCTGGAAGCAGGAAAAATGGGCAAGCTTAAGGATCTGACAAGAGCCTTATTGTGATGAGTCAGAGCATCTCCAAACCGTGTGTTCCAGGTGTGCAGGAGTTAGTAAATAGCAAAAATGATCCAAGGAAGGACAAGTTGTGAATCGTGGACAGGGTCATGAGCATCCGAGGCTCACTGATGCATGTCTGGTCTGATTCCACAGAAGAACCAAGCTACTGGGGTTTAATAAGTGACTCTAATAGAAAGGGATCAGAACATTCAGCACCACAGTCATGGTGTGTTACACAGTGGTGAGCTGGGGGGTGGTCATGAAACCTAAGCTGGTTGGTTGCAGTATGAAAAACTCTCAAATCCTTCCGAATCCTCTCATGTTTTCAGTACTAACTTTGAGTCTGCAATTAAATCAGTTTGCAAATTTTGATGAAACTATAACTACATAAAACATTTTCGGTAGATTCAGAGGGCAGGTTGTCAGTAGTAACTTATGAATGAATATGAATGAAATGAACTAATGAATATTTATGCATTGTTACATATATAATATAAAATAATATAATATAAAATAATATAATATGGGTGGCACGGTGCTGCAGTGGTTAGCGCTGTCGCCTCACAGCGAGAGGGTTCGATCCCCTGGTTGGCCACGGGTGCCTTTCAGTGTGGAGTTTACAAGCTCTCTCCGTGTTCGTGTGGGTTTCCTCCGGGTGCTCCGGTTTCCTCCCACAGTCCAAAGGCTGCAATAGGTTGACTGGATGCTCTAAATTACCTGTAGGTGTGAGTGTGTGTATAAATGGTTGTCTGTTTATGTGTTGCCCTGCGATGGGCTGGCCTCCTGTCCTGGGTGAACCCCGCCTTAGGCCTGCAGTCAGCTTGGATTGGCTTCAGTTTCCCTGCGTCCCGAAAACGGAATAAGCGGTTTAGAAAATGGATGGTGGATAAAATAATATAATATAATGTATGTGTTTGTTTTCTATACATTATTAATAAAGTGTTATTTCATTATCAAATGTATTTTATACAACAATGCAGGAGGTCAATTTAGGGGTGGATTTGAGGTTGTTGCGAGGATGATGGTGGGTGGGTGATGGTGCTACCTCCCTGCAATTAGTTTTTGCAGGGTGGGATGTGAAAATGTGGATCACCAAACTGTGCTGGACACGGGCCCTCCAGGCTTCCCTTTGCTCTAACCCATGGATTAGAGCATGATAACATGGGTGTAGCTGCCAGAGCTTTGCTCACCATGACATATCTTGCACTAATTAAAATCGTGTGGGAATCATGAGCTGCATGCCGCTGAACGTGTGCTGTAACATAACCTTTGGTTTTTCTGAGGATTCCAGGGATCGTGCCGGGCCTGCTCTCCACATATTGCAATGTCTCGACATCCTGCTTGATTTTTTTGCTTTATAGCGTGGTGGTCAAAACATGAGATACGCCTCACACCCCAGGAATCTGTGGAATGGCTTTGTCTGACGCGCCTTCAGAGAGAAATATATTGTGATGAAGGTTAGAAATATGATGCCCATATTTGCCTCCTATCTCTCAGGATGTCAAAAGAGCTGAAACCATCAGATGCGCTTCCCCGTAATAGCAGGGCAGATAAGGTGCGCTCACTGACTGTGAAAAACTTTTTGCTTTAGAGACCGTTATCTTGTCTCTTCTGCTCTTTCCAACATCAGGGTTTAGGTGGACCATGAGGGTCTCACCACCCTAATCCACACTGCACTGCACACACATGCAGGGAGGAGAGGGAAGGGAGCAGCTTTCATGGTGACCGAGGATTCCTCTGTCTCTGCTGTTTTGTATGAAATTCAGCCAGAAACTGTTTTGGACACAAGCTGTAATTTCTGCTCCTTTTGAAGTGTGTGTAACACACACAAACACACACCCACACACACACACACACAAATACACACCCAGCAGGCCACAGAACTCTGGGCTGGATGCGTATTCCAGCCCTCTGTCCTTGAGGCCACACTGTAGCCCTGCATTAGTGCTTTTCCTGAGCTGGCCTATTCTAGGCTTCAGGCTTTACAGGTGGCTGTGAGGAAAGTACTCGCTGATCTCCTGCCAGACCTCAGAGCTCCCGGACTTTCCATCAAACCGTTTTCCCATTTTCCAGCGGCACTAACAGCCCTGCTACAGGTGAACTGGATATCATGCACCTGTGCCAAAGATCCATATCATGATGAAGACACAGAAACACAGCACAAACTGCTTTGATTCCCTTTATGAATTCAATATTTTATGCAAGGGACTGGTGATCTGTCCAGGCCTTTCACCCTGTGAGCTCTGGGATATGCTGCAGCACCTCTCAGTGACCTTGGTGGCTTGAATAATAAATAGTCTACATGCATAATTTATAAGAAACCCATTTCCAGAAAAGTTTAGACATTTTTAAAAATGTAACTGACAAATGTTCAAAGATTTCCAGTGTTTTTTTCTGACCAACTTAAATGTATTTATTAAGTGAAGTGAAAGTGACTATTTGTCATTGTGAACACACTCAAGCACCACAACGAAATGTGACCTCATTTAACCCATCACACGTGCACACGTGGAGCAGCGGGCAGCTACCAGCATGTTTGCAACACACTCAAAAAAAAAGTTGAGCTGATCCAGAAACCCTGTAACTTTTCACAATATTATGTACTGTAGATGATGACATATCCAAATTCTTTGTAATCTTAATATAAACAAAATAAACGTCCATCCATCCATTTTCTAAACCGCTTTTTCCGTTTCCGGGTCGCGAAGAAGCTGCAGCCAATCCCAGCTGACTGCAGGCCTAAGGCAGGGTTCACCCAGGACAGGAGTCCAACCCATCAGAGGGCAACACATAGACAGACAACTATTCACACACACATTCACACCTACGGGCAATACAAATAAATGTAATAATATTATATATAATTGAATAATACCTTATTAAAATAATAAAAACAAATATTTGTTATGAAATGTGAATAAATAATTTACCTCTTCACATGCAGTGAACATAGTAATGACTCAATAATTCATAGCAGTTGCTATGGAAGGACGGCAATCAGTACACAGGGTTACCTGAAGAAATCACTAACGAGTTCATTTCATCAGGTGAGGCAGAAAATGACTCCTGGACCAGGCTGTATTTCCAAACATCATTATGATGTCATACTTTGCCTGAATGTCGTTGCCTCTGCTTAACCTCCTCAGATTTATCATTTCCACACACTCTGCTGTGAGCGCAGTGCTCATTATCCCCCAGGCCCACAGAAATGCTCCCCATCCCTAATCTGCACTGGCTATGGGACAGCCCTTTGAAAATGCTACCAGCAATCTAAATGATCTTTCAGGAAGTTTTGCAACAGCAGTCAGGCCTTGGAGCAGAGTGCGATGGCGTGGCAACCACCTCCGGGCCTCCAGCGCCTGATAAGAGTGTGTGTCACGCCACAGATAGTGCCCCTGGAGCTGTGAAACCCCACGCTTTGCAGGATGGACGGCTGTCAAGATAGCGCACCTGTGCGCTGATGGAGAAGCATGATGTCAAAACAAGATTAAAGCGAGTGCAATTTCAAAACACATTGCTTTGGCCTCGTCTGAGCGAGAGCATGGAGGGAAGGCCGGGACGAGTCAGATGAAGGGCCTTGAGTTTGAGATATTACATGGAAATCGTGAGCGTGGAGGAACGTCGGAACGCTTTGAAATGTATTTTTCCAGGAGAAGGCCTGTTGTCACGTACTGAGCCTCATGGTCTGCTGGCAAAAATGTCATCTCAGGTGCACCAACAAGTGAACAGCTTCAAGATCTGCTGCCTTGATCTCTCACCACACTCTAACAGGATTGGGTTTATCATCGTGAGTGTGGGTGTGATGTTCCTGAGTGTTTATGAATTTCTTATAGCAGATTAAGGCCAGGTGCTGAGCCTGAGATAAAGTGCCCCATTCCATTGGACTCACACTGTGTCACACTGACACTAATGCATAGCTGACGGTGTTGGAACCGAGCGGAATTTTAAAGGGGCCGTATCATGGAAAAACACACTTACCTTACTTTGTTTTAAAATTAAGAGGGATGTAATGTAAACAATGTTACATTTTTTCTAAACCCACCACTTCACACAGTTCATATATGGAAACCAAGCTTGTTTTGAATCAGTTGCTTTAGTGATGTCACAAACAACTTAAAAAACTTGGAAAAGTTGGCATTTTTCATAAAATGCAATAACAAAAAGAATGTGCAATTTGTTAACTCTCTTTAACTGTATTAACCGATAAAAGTTCAAAGAAATAATTTCTGATGTTTTCACAGATTAACTTAATTATATTTTGTAAATATTAACAAATTTTGAATTTGACGTCTGCAACACACTCAAATAAGTTGGAATGGAACAATGTTTACCACTGGGTCTCATCACTTTTCCTTTTAAATACACTGCCTAATCATTTGGGAACTGAAGAAACTAATTGCTGCAGTTTTTGCAAGTGAAATCTTTGCCCATTCTTGACTGATACAAAATCTCAGCCGCTGAACAATCCATGGTGGTTGTTGTCTGATTCTCCTCCTCATGAAGCTATATATATTTTCAGATAGAGACAGATCTGCTGGCAGGCCAGTCACACTCTGTGTCTATGGAGCTATGCTGTTGTAGCACATGCAGAATGAGACCTGGCATTGCCTTGCTGAAATAATCATGGACTTCCTGGGAAAAGATGTTGCCTTGATGGCATTATATGTCTCTAAAATCCCAGCATACACCTCCACGTTGATAGGATAAAGCAGCTAAGCTTATTGTAGAGTAGCCCATGTAAATAGATGGAAGGCATAGGCCCTGTCCACACGTATCCATGGATTTTGGAAAGCATAGCTTTTTCTATGTGTTTTGGCCTTCCATCCGCACATAAATGCCGTTTTTAGTCACTAAAAACAAAGATTTTCTAATAAAAATTCCAAAGTAAAGATGCTTTTATGTGTTGATGAGGAAAACGAAGATTTTGGTCAAAACTGTGTGACAAAGAATGGTGAAAGAAGTTTCGCTCGTCAAGGACTTTATTGCTGTCTCTTTGTAAGCTAAGGCATGCTTTTAACAGCACTGGACATTGTTTTTTGCATTTATGTGTAAACAGAGATATTTTTT
>JBBPDA010000001.1:33561768-33580529 GCA_037974385.1 Arnoldichthys spilopterus
TGCTTCAAATGGAAGGTCATGAAGTGTGTGAGTAATGTTTATGGGAGCATCTTCGTACAATGATGCAAGAAGAACAGCAGCAGACGATGAACCGAACCGCCTAATGTACATACTGACGTCTAAAAGTATTTAAAATGCATGTTTAGTTGCATCACATTTCCTCCTACGTCTTCAGTTCAGTTCGGAAGCGGCGGAGGACATGAAACAGCTGGAAATGCAGTGCTGCTAAACCGACCACAGTCGTTGAGGTCTGTATCACCACAGCACATAGCTACAGCACCGGAGCCTCATGTCACACTGTATCCTAAGCGACATGCGCCGGTCTGCTTCACCCTCATGAAGAGCTGGATGCAGTTTGAGCAGCTCTTGAGTGTTTACAGAAAAGGTTTGGGTGACTATTGACTTTTAGCGTTAGCAATATTAACAATTTATTTCCCCAAAGCCTTTAGTTAAACAGAGGCTCCAATTTTTTGTACTTTATCCTGCACTTTTATATTTTCCAAAATTTTTCTTCTAAAACTCCCAATTTTATTGCTTAATTTTCTTATTATACTCATTGTATCTCTGTAAAGCACTGGATGACCTCTGTGCATGATAATGTGCTATAAAGATAGACTTGCCCTGCCTTGCTTCATAGCTCCAATTGTGTAAATTTTTTTTTTTTTCCCCTGAATTACTCCATTAAAAAAAAAACAAGCTAGGCCGCGCTATGCCTCAGAGCCTGAAACCACTCAAAACTGCAGGTCAGCCTTGATACTCAGGTGAAACCGAACCTTTTAAAGGTAAAAACCTCAGTCCTGGGCTTTGCATGAAGAAGACGTACAGCAGCTCACATATGGGCTGTTTTATCGGATCCACTTGCTGGTCAGATTTAGAGCAAGGACACCTTGGCAGCTCGCTCCAAACTGTTGCCTCTTGCTTTTGTTGTCCGTTCCAAGAATCTCACAATGTTAAAAAGGAGCTGAGCTGAGTCCAAGATAAACGCCCCTATGGATTCCAGCACTCAAGCTGGGACTATAGAAGCAGAAAATGAGAGGCTCGGGCAGGGAGGGGTCACGGTCTCACTGGGCACAAGCATCTTTTGGAGACCATCCCTTTAGTCTACCAATCACGCATGAGATATAAAATGATAGATTAATCAATTCATAAAGATCCTGACACTCCTGACTGTTCACATGCTACCTAATATCTCCCACCCCGACAGATGCCACAGTAATGAAATATCTAGGTGATCAATCGTGTTTGTTATGGCTGATCGGTGTATAATGTATATGTCTGCAGTGGAATTTCCTGAGTACGTTCGCACCCTTGATCCTTGTGGTCTGAGACTCCCAACAGTCCATCCCTGGTCTTGAGCACCTAAAGACATATTACGGTGAAAAGAGTGCAAACTCTCAGAGCATTCTCTCAATGCTTTTCCGTGCCAGCAGAGGCTTGAGTGCACCTGTGCCTGGCAGGAGTGTGTGTGTGTGAGAGAGAGGGAATGGCATTAACCTGAACGTCCAGCACCTGCAGGCCACTCCTGGGCCCTGCTGCTCTTACCGGTGATTTACAGAACGTCTTCATGCTTGATTCATTAATAAGGCTTTGGGCAAGGACGCAAAGGTTGTGTGTGCACCTGTGTGTGCTTGTGAGTGTGTGTGTGTGTGTGTGTGTGTGTGTGTGAGAGCATGTTAGCTTAAAGTGCTGTAAGGACATTCTGTTCACAGCCAAGTGTTCAAACACCATAAATTAAAACAGGTGCATGGTGTGTTACACTTGGGCCTAATTTGCGCAGCCATGCTGTGCCAAGCCACTCTTCAGGCCCGTATCATAAGGCTTCGCAGAAACAAGGAGCTTCAGAAAGTGCCATGAAAGTGGTCAGTTCAAAAACTAGCAACATGCAGCTCTTTCCACAGTGAGGCATAGATATGGCAACTAAGATGATACAGGAAACAGTCAAGTAGACCGAACAAGAAACAAAAGATCAGACAGGAAACAAACCAAGGACACAAATCTATATACTAATAGGAAACAAGGAACAGGGCTGGAGACAAGGAGGAGGGACACCTGGACATGACAATGACTGGGCAGGGCTAGTGAAAGGCACATGGTAACAACAACAGAACACATGGGAAAATAAACACAGACTAGAGTAATAGAACACAGAATTAAGAAGATCCAAAAAGACAAAACAAGAAACAAGACCAATCAAACTTCTGTAATACTGTATTTCAGTAATCCTGCAACAACACCTAAACTTAACCATTAACCTCAGTGAACGAAAGTCGTTTACTTAGTCTTTATGCTGTTTAGTTTTTCCTGAAAGAGATGAATTTGTGAGGGAAAAAAACAACATAGTTCCTTTTGTTGACCAGCAAAATGTCTTATAGGTTTCCTGTATTCCTATAATTGTGAGAACATTTGTTCCTCACAAAGAATTATTGAGTTTAACCTCTGACAATCTTTCTGCTCTTTAGTTTTTCCTAAAAAAAGTTGAATTTTAGCAAAATGTCCCCCAGATTTTCCTGTATTCCTATCATTTTCAGAACTTTTGATGGCGTTTCCCATTCTATAAGTTATTTGTAGTGATCTACCCATATATCAAACTGACTACCCCATCAGCCCACCCCTCCCCATCAGCAGGGTTATCAAGGTTAGCATATTGTACAGTATCTTACAACCTTACTCCACACACGCTTTGTCATTATTGTCGTTGATGTCATGGTTATCCTGGCCACACCCCGAGCCAACACAACAAATACAATACAAACAGGATGTTAGCAACAGTCAGTATTGATGCTTGTCCCATTCTTACCACCCCAGTCAACAAAATGTTTGACATTGACCTCGCCACCACTCAAGTCAAGTCTATAGTGTATTTTACAGCTGATATTGTTACTAAGCAGCTTTACAGAATCCAGACCAAAGCCCCCAATGAGCAAGCCAATGGCAACAGAAGTGAGGAAAAGCTCCCTAAGCTGGTGGAAAAAACTTTGGAAGGAACCAGGGTTCAAAAAGGGAACCCATCCCACCCATTTCTATATGGAAGTGAACTGAAAGTGACATTGTGAACACACCCCATGACACAAAGAGCACAGCAATAAAATGTGACCTCTGCATTCACATGTAGAGCAGCAGACAGCCATCGACAGCGCTCAGACAGCAGGACGGTACTTTGCTCAAGATTACCTTGGTGGTACTTCAGATAACGTGGTCCCTAACCACTAGACTACCACATTAGCATGAAATTCTTAATAAACACTGATGAATCCTCCTGATGACTTTTGCAATTCCCATGAAAACTAACCACAGTCTGAGAAAATGCCTAAAACAGCCAATCAAAACAGTATTTACGCACCATGTGATCATGTCAAATGTTACTATTTCAGTCGTCTGATTTTGATTGGACAGTTTCCAAAGCCAGCCTACCAACATTACCTTTCACACACATACAAGCGCAATCATTATCACCCCACCACAGCATGAACATTTTAATGCACCTTAACCATAAAGAATTGTGTGCATGCTGGGGATTTTTGGAGTCAGTGTTTGTACAATCTTCGCAAATATGGTTCTATATAGTACTGAATGGCTCTTTGACTTAACCATAGACATTGAGCACTAAAGTCCCTATCCCATCAAAAATGCATCCTCAGTTGGACTGAGTGGCAAAACATGCTATAACATAGCTGCCATTAGTAAAACATTGCTAAACCAGGAGTCAAACAAATTTCTGCGTAAACTAAAGACAGTTGGGCTCGACAGTGATGCTTACAACTTTCCAAAGAACCAGCGGGCCATAGACACTGACCTGTGGTTAGGAATCACCTTACTCACATTTACATGTGAATGATTTGGACGCCGGGCAGGAAAATATGCAAAGCAATACTGGAAAGCACCCAAACAATAATTCATCCACTTGGAATTCTATCAGACATTGTTGTCCAAATTGATTTATTCACATATTTTTATTCTATGACAGATTACTAACATTATCCGAGGTGCTATGTGAAGTTTCATGCAGTTTTGCATGTTTTATCTGGAAAGGAAGAAGGTCTGTATCATGCGCTTGTATGAAATTCAAAACTTTTGAAGCTCAATATCTCAAAACTGCTCATAATGCAGATAGAACCTTACAATTTCAAGGGAATGAAATGCGACGAGAGTTGATATGATCACCAATTGGTAACCAATCAGCCTGCCTGAGTCTCACCTCCGTGTTCTACACATGATGAATCCATGCTCATCGTTTTCATTTTGGCCACAGACACAAGGCAAGCTCAAGTATTTGGACTCCACCTTGATTTGGACTTGACCTGCTTTGTATTTGGTTTTGACCCATTCTCGAATAGCTCTAGTCTTAGACTCAAACCTTGATTCCAGCTCTGCTGTGTGTTTTCGTGGCTTTCAAGCTGATTGCTCAAAATGTCACTCAGTGGGTGAAACCGCAGTGCCCTTCACCTACTGTGATGCCACATGCTTTTCATAACAGAGAACCACTTAACCTGGCAAAACCGCCGTTAATGCATTTCAGCGGTTCTGTGAGTGTTCCCTGTTCTACAAAGAACCACTGCTTTGAGTAAAGAGCCACTGTTTTAGACTGTACAGCTATGTTGCTTAATCAAGAGGAGAATTAGGAGCCATAAATAGAAATATTTATATCAAGTGTTCGGTCTAGAACGCTCGTTTTTTTTTGTTTTTTTTTCTCTCTCTCTCGCTCACATGGGGTTCTGCAGAAGTGTGGACGCAGGGAGCTGGAATGTGGGAATTGTCTCGTGTCTCCCTCTCCATCCTGCTGTCCGGAGTGAATCATGCTCGTTTGATGAAACTCAAACAGAGCCAATGTAAGCAGAGCCTTGACGAGAAACACCGAAAACTGTCAAACTGTTGAGGTCCGCAGTCAAAACTGCAGCTGTGGATAACATTTTAGCGCTGTCACTTTCTGGATATTCTCTCGCTCCAGAAGAGCTCTTTCTCTCCTTTCCTTGCTCTTTTTTTCCCCCTCAAGCTCTCCCTCTCCCCTCTCTCTCCCCTCTCTCTCTCTCTCTCTCTCTTTCCACACTGGGAATTGATACCAGCCCATGCTTGTAAGAGTTACAGTACCCGGGCCCTAATGCACTCCAGACATCTTCACTTCCTAATGACTCGCTGTGCTCCGAGCCTTTCCGGGCATGGCTGTGGCCGCCAGCCACCCTCACACACATGGTGTCCAGACAGAAAACACACACACACACACACACACACACATACACACACACAAGTGCATACATACACCAGCAGGCACCTGATAATACCTATCAGTCCTGAGAAGCTGCAGGTCAGTGATTCACCCCAATGGCACAAGCCCATAACCAAGCAAAAGCATTTAGTGCAAATCCTCCATGCTAAATAAAAACGGCTGATAATCCCTGGAGAACCTGGAGTCTGCTCTTCATTAGGGTCCGCATCCCTCTGCACTCCTCCTATTACCGCTAAAGCGTGTTAGCACGCCGGAGACCGGTGGAAAAACATCGCAAAGTAAACCTGGAGCACAAACAAAGGCCGTGAGAAGAGCGAAGAGGTGTAAGGACCAGCCCTTAGCACAAACACTTACCCGCCGTTCGGGTTTAGCCCTGGCTCTGCCAGCCTCTTTGCCAGCTGTGGGACGCTACCTGCTCTGCTTCAGTCTGTCCTCGGGGCCTTCCTCAGCAGGACTCATTCGCCATCATGGCAACAGCTTTGTTTGTTAGTGGGATTTTTCCCTCGTTTCTCAATCACCACTAACACGGAGCGTTATATTGCACTGTGTTCACCGCAGGCTCCTGACAGAATTTGCTCCCAATGGATTCTTATTGAGAAACAGCATGACAAAGTAAGCACCTCTGAGCAAGAACTGGACTAAGGGTCAGGGACAACGGCCTGTATTCAGAAAGCATTAGTATGTGGATTGTAACACGGTCAGATTCTAACCCCATGCATTTACACCCGACACCTACATCAGTCTCTTGTCAGTCCAGTGTTAATCCTGATCCTGATACTGATCTGCCACAACATTAGCACCACTGTGAATAACATTGACTATCTAGTTATTCCATTACAATGGCACCTGTCAGGGAAGTGGGATATATTAGAGAGCAAGTGAACAGTCAGTTCTTGAAACTGATGTGTGAGTGTCAAATGGGTGGGATGGGTGAGCGTGAAGATCTGTGCAACTTTGACAAGGACCTTATTCTGGTGGCCAGAGCATCTCCAAAAACAGCAGGTCTTGTTGAATGTTCCAGGTATGCAGTAGTTAGTACCTACCTAAAGTGAACTGGTGACAGGGTTGAGTGAAAGCTAGCCCATCTGGACAAGAAGTAAACATTGTTGCAGACTAATTCCAAACCTTCATGCCACCTTTCTCCTCTCGACCCAGTGTTTTTCTCCAAACAGCAGCTTTCTGTCTCTGTTCGACCCCCAATTGCTCCTCAGCCTCTGCAAGTGTGGAGCTACTGTCTCCAGCAGCTCGTCAAACTGAGCACAAGACCTGGCTTCCTAAAGTACGACCAAAAGTGGTCAGGATACAGTTTTGACTTTTCATGTTCTCACCTGCTTCACAGGACAGGATGATCTCAAAATGTCACTTTTTAAAAAATAAATTTTTGTAAAACAACTAGCACAAACTCATCTTTAGTAGCCAATTCCATTGTCACATGATTATTTTTGTGAAACGCAGAAATTAATGTTCACATTGATGTTGCATTAAATTGGTCAATAATTTTTTAAGTCATAGTATAAAGACAGAGACATCAAAGTATTTGTTTAACATGACTCTTCCTGCATCTTTTCAAAAAATTTTTACAATTTGTAGGCCTGGGAGAGTGAGTAGGTAGATCGGGGTGCCCCCAAAGGAACCCTGCTTACGGTCCAAAAAAGACAAATTGGCTTTGGAACGTTCCTGTTTACCACGGGGCATGATAAAAGTAGTTTAAGTGCGTTTTGGGTGCGTCTACACCGACATTTTATATGTGAATAAGCCCTAATCCTAATGGATGAAGGAACCAGGTGGAACTGAGGTCTGTGACCACTGCTTCTGGACCAGTTTTTAGATCATAGTGACAGCAGAAACATGTGCAGCCTTCTCCTGGCCATAAACAGAAAAGAGTTATTTGTCACC
The DNA here is from genome assembly GCA_037974385.1 of Arnoldichthys spilopterus. NCBI lineage: Eukaryota > Metazoa > Chordata > Actinopteri > Characiformes > Lepidarchidae > Arnoldichthys > Arnoldichthys spilopterus. The sequence continues at coordinate 33,568,886 of JBBPDA010000001.1, forward strand.
ATTTTCATCATTTGCAATACAGTTGCAGATGAATTGCTTCATGCCTCACTCCAGCTTCGTCAAACGCTCACATGGCCATTACATTCCATGGCCATTAGATGAGAAAACACTCGAAATGACAGATTTGAAGGCCCTTTTGACACTCCATGCTTCTTCTGATTTCTGGGACCTTGTTCTACAGTTGTTCGGGTCTATTATGCATCATGAGAGTGTACAGATGTGCAGAACATAAATACTGGCCGTGTGAGAGGTGACTAGAAGTCCAGAGTCTATGTACGCAGTGTCAAACAGCACACTTTATGCTTTGTTTTGGTGTGCTGAATGTGGAAAAAATGTTCAGGCATCAGGAAAAGTCTGTGAGGTATGTTAAACTGTATGTTAAAGTGTGTCTTACCATAAATGTTTTGTCCCCCCGTATTATTTTATTTTCTCATATTTGAACTGCATGTGCACCATTGTCAATAATGCACAACAGTTGAACAAGTATTCATGCATTTCAGTTTTTACTGAATCCACTTTCAGTCCATATGTCCAATTCAGATGAACAATGTATTTTGACTTTATACATGTAAACATTTGCAAAATGCATTTATTCATAAGCATAATAAAAAAAATATGTTCATGATTAATATTTAGACACTAGAAATCAAAATAAACATTTTTGTGTGCAGTGGTAGCCTAGTGGTTAGGGACTTGCTCTTATTATTGGAGGGTCGCAGGTTTAAATCCAGGTCCAGGTACCACTGAGATAAAGCCAAGTTCACTCTACAAGACTTTAGGCAGGATTATGAGATTGCCGCAATCTCTCTAGTGTTCATACTAGGCTGCTTGTAATCAGGAGTCTCGCGCATAGTACTACTGATCCATGACCAGTGTGCACACACTGCAAGATTTCTCACTGCAGCTCTTTTTCAGAGACTCCCGGCTTCTCTCTTACCTTCCTTATCATCAGTCTGAGAGAAATCCTGTGTGCTGCATCAGTTCAGCAAGGGTTAGCTGTGGTTCCAAAAAGTTTCTAAATTTAAATAAAATGTATACTTATAAACATGGATGTTTAAGGTCTTTGCTAACTTTTTCATTTGAATGATATTTAATATTGTCCCTGCGACCTATAGGAAGCTCCTTTACCTACAACAGAATCACAACATGATACGTGTAATGTTCTGAACAAATGTTGTATATGATGACATCAGTTACAATTCTCACGAGAACATTTTTTGTAGCATTAATATCTAGAACTTGCATTTTTGTTTAAACCAATCAGCCATAACATTAAGACAGCCTGCTTAATATTGAGTATGTTCCTCATGCTGCTGAAACAGCTCTGACCGTGGTGCACTGTGTGTTCTGACCCCTTTTTGCATTCACTTTTTAATCCCCAGTAGCTCTTCTGTGGGATCCGGCCACACGGGCTAGCCTTCACTCCCCACATGAATCAGTGAGCCTTGGGTGCCCATGACCATGTCGCTGATTCACCATTTGTCCTTCCTTGGATCTCTTATAGTGGGCACTAACGCCTGGAACACTCCACAAAATCAAGCCATCATAATGAGACCCTGTCAACGTGGCACCTGCTTCTAGCACATCAGCTTCAAAAACTGACTGTTCACTTGCTGCCTAATATATCCCACCCCCCTGATAGGTGCCATTGCAATAAAATAACTAGATAGTCAATGTTATTCACTTCACCTGAAAAATGGTGTTAATGTTGTGGCTGAACAGTTTATATTAAAGACCAATAATAAATGTGTTTCCTTTCACTGTAAGCATAATAAATAAATAGATAAATAAATAACAGCTAACATAAAGTAATCTCAGACTGGCTGAGAGCCAATTCCATCACTAGTCATGTTGTATTTTCAGTGACCTCACTTTTATATGTGCTTATGTTGAAGTCAAATATATACAGCTGTGTTGCAAACCTGTGCCAAATTCATCTCGATGCCTGTTAGTTACTCTTACGACAGAGGGAGTGGCCATTTCGCCTTGGATCGGAAAGTAGGGAAAAGTGCAAATGTATTTTTCCTGTGGGACAAATGCATCATGCGAGTGTACAGATGTGAGGAACGTAAACACTGCCCATGTGGCTTTAAAGAGGTGACTAAATACCCCAACCTACACCAAAGTCTGTGTACATGCAGCCTACAGTACATGCAGATACTGATATGCTTGTTTTTATCCTACTCATTATCTCGGGATGCGCGGATGTAATCACTTCCGAGATAGGATTTGGCCTTACATGAAGGCATTTCAGGTGTAACAATAAACCATGCAGTACAGTAAACAGTGTATGTGTCTGACAAAAGCCTGTAATTGTGTATCAGTCCGGTAGTCTTCCAAAAAACACACAAGCCCAGCTCCAGTTCCGTCTCCAACGGGGGCCTTTTTCACTGTCTGCACGCATAAACTGACGTCTTACGTCCTACCAGCAGAGGGTGCACACAATGTGCCCCTATACCACCTGGTCATTCTTCTCGGTGCTATTGTTGTCGTCACAGAGCACGTCCTGTCCCCGTCACAACGAGCTTCCCTGTATATCCCTGCTGTTGTTTGCTTGTCCTTTCATACCTTCCTCATTATGTCATTTCTCCATGCACACAAACACACATGCACTTGTATTCGTGCTCACGCACACTTCGGGACTACCACCATCAGTGGTTGTTAAAGGGGACCTCCACTTATTTTTCTGTGTAAACTTGGATTTACGCACTTGGATTTGAATCAGTGATGAATGGAACCAGATCCCCAGCAAGTACAGGGACTGTTCCACCCCAGCTAGAGATCCACACCAATTTCTTGAATGTTTATATTTAATGTTGATGAGGGTAAAATAGTCAATCTGAGCTGAATTGGTTTTCTTTGGCGGACTGTTTTGCCTCACAACGCCCTATACATACCCCTACACTGTGAATGATGATTAATAATATGATTTAGGCAAAAAAATCTTAACAATGATTAAATGATGTCTTCAGGATTAGACAGCGTCTTTATCACCATTTAATGGAAGAACTATCTTCAACATCGCTGTGAACAATTCTGACTTTCTCTAGAACGGAGCGTTTTACACCAAAACCCACCCTAAACGACTTTGTTTATGTCTTTACCATTTAATTAGGCCACAGTGTTCCTCTTAACTGCAGTTGTAGGCAATCAGCAACGTGGTGCTTGTGTTCCAAAGTTTGCTTCTGTGGTTTCGCATCTAAGGATCAACAAAAGTCCATAAAGTCAGCATCACAGCCTAATTGTTTTTCATACTTTTGTATCGTTTTTATGGAATACAGTATTTCATACAATGTCAGAATTTTTTTGGGGGAAAACTGTTCCCAGCTGAAGAGATCTGGCCCTGTTCTTCCACTGCTTGCTGTCCTCTACAGCTGAAGCTGCACACCAAGGGGGCTCTGAATGCCTGCCCTCCATCCCCTCTTCCACCACACCATCCATCCAGCTGTCTCCCGCGAGCCAAACCCCGTTTGTGGTTCACGGCTGGTGAGGCACCCTACCCTGCTCCGATTGTTATTTTGCTCTATATACATCTTTTCTTGTGTTAAATTCCTGACATTGATATAATTTTTTGGCTCACTCCCACACCAAACTGAACATCTGTTTGTGGCCCTGAGCGGGGACTGAACTGCAGTCGGTGCATTTTGACGGGCTGACTGACTTTAAGCTTGCTAGTCATGCTTAGTGTATACAAAATCCACCCATAGCATTTTGGGTTGGCCTGCAGTCAGGGAAAAACATGTCCAAAGGATGAACTCTCACCACTGCGTATTAACTGCTTATTAATTTTATGCACAAGAAAGAGATCTTTGGATCACTGCCATAGAAGAACCACAGTTGGTTTCCTCAAACCCTTTGGGAAGACTTTACTTAAACCCTGGTATACAACATCATTAGAACCTTGCCATGAACACGCTTTACATGGTTAAAGATGCGCCAATGGTTTGGTATCAATTTACCCAGCCCTTTCTCTAACTTTCATCTAACACTGACGTAACCAGGGCTGGCTCTGACAATGTTGGAGCCCTAGGCAAGCTTTCCAGAAGCACGCCCACCTCCACACACACATACAACCACCAACCCTCGCACTCCCCAGCAAGCGGACCACTAACACCCACCGGAACACCTTCAGAAAATTCTTTAATTTTAATTCTTTCTAATCTTTCCCCTGAAAGCACCTATTTTGAATGACCTGGAGTTTCTGTTGAACAAGTGTTTTCCCACCGGTATTCCAAAAAATCCCACCTCCTAGGATTAGTAAGCACTGTCACTCTAACTGCACTTGGATTTAGTAGTAGTTCTTGTTTACAAGCAGCTCACCAATCAGCTTTCGGCAAGCTGCTTCTGTGTCTGAACATTAGCCATTCCTGGAAGAGGGGGCGGGCCTTATCTGAACGTAGATAGGGGAAACATAGGATGCTCATGAGTGGAACTCCCTCTATTTGTGCTTATGGGCATGGCCAGGCTTTAGAAAGGGGTTACCGGGGTTGTTGCCCAGGGTCCTGGCCCCAAACTAGTCTTAATAAGCATTTGTTCATGCAAAAAAAAACAAACTCTGGAGTAAAAATGAACGTGTGGTCAGATGGTATTTAAAATTTTTCCCGGTGTACGTCTGTCACGCCTGCTTATTATTGATTAGTTTAGATGTTTGTCAGTGTTGTGTAGGCGGGTCTTTTAAGGATTGTCTATAACCGTAAGCAGTCATGGCCAAAAGCAAGATATATCAGGGTAGAAAGAGGCAGGACTAAACCGGGGCCCATGAGGATTTTAAACCAGTGAGGGATGATGCAGTACCAGGACCACCATCTTTCTCACAGGCACCAACTAATGTTCTGAATCTGAGACAAATTCAGCTGCTAGCCTTGGAGTTTAGAACAGTATTCGTTATTTGGTTTAATGATATTAACTCACGAAGGCTGCGGTACCTACAGTTTGCGAAAGGATGCATGTATATGTTTATCATAATCACTGTTCATTTCTTTTTGTAATAAATGACAAATGACAATGTTTTTTTTCTCTAGTTTTTGCTACTGGTAGGTAACAAATATAGGTAGAAAAAAATATCAGAACACCTGGCTACAGAGGCCTTGCAGCAACCGAGTCGAGCACCCAGTAATGTGGAGGATCCTTACAGAACTGACCCTGCTCACTCGGGAAAGATCAACAACTCAGTCTGAGCAAAGCTTCAGAAATGATTTTTTCTCTGAATTTCACTTCCAGCACAAGCTTGTAAATAGTGAGTACATCTCGAGACAACGGCTCTATATTCCCCATCAGTCAGATCTGTGTTTTGTTTTGCTTGCTTGTTCTACTGCTCATTGCTTTGAAAACTTGGTTAACGATGATCAGGTCACTTGGTCATTTTCAGTGATGGCCTCACAGCACCGAAATGGCGGTAATGTGCCCTTCAAACGGCTTTATACTGTCTGTTTGGCAATGGCTGGATAAAGATTTAGGCTTTTGATAGAGCATAGACTTTGTCTCTTAAAAGCTAACAGATTGTGTATTGGTCATAAACTTCACTCTGTGTCTCTGAGCCATGAAACATGTAAAACACTTTGTGTACTCAAAATATTTTTGCATGGAGGGCCCAGAAAATGCATTTGGCCAGGGGCTCCCACCCTCCTTAATCCGGCCCTGCTTATGTCTTTTTGGCGCCCCCAGAGGGATTTTGTGCCCTAGGCTCTGCTTACTGTATGTCATCTATGAACAATTTCCTCCAGGATCAATAAAGTTTTCTGAATTTGAATCTGAATATGTTGTGGGCCACCCTTGTACGTAACCATGCTCTAAACATGTCACAGCAGTTTATGTCAAGTAACAGCAGTGTAATGTGACCATTGGGGCTGTAGGCATGGTGTCAACATTGGTGAGACATAGACAATGTTAGAAGATGTGCAAACAAAAGTATTTTGTAAAACACCTTTAAGATGATGCAAATTTCTGCTAGCGTCCTAATGGGATTCTAGTACTATTCTAGCATGATGCTAACAGCATTCTACACATTACAAATGAAACACATAGCTATAAAACATGTAAAAGATATTCCATGTTATATGTAAATCCTGTAAGAGACGTATTTATGTGAGCTTGTGTGCTGCATTTCTATAGTGACTCCTTCAGTAAAGTGTCCTGACATAGAGCTCAGTCAGTCAGTGATGTATCTAGAACTTCCAAAAGGCCTCAGCTGGTCCCACCCAGTGTAGTCCAATGTGATTGGATGATTCTTCACTTCCTAATTATGTTGGTGGTTAATCTGAAACAGTAAGACTTCCTCCCAGCTCCTGAAAGCCTGACCAATTGGATCTAGATCTGTCTAGGCACTAAGGAGGAAAACAATGAAGAAACAATGATTTGATTGGATAAAACTGAGCTAAAAACTGCAGGCATGTTTTTTAAGTATAAAAAGTATTAGGCCTTTTCTGAAGGTGATGAAGGTCCTGAGGGTCTCCTGTGCTGACATTTCACTGTTATATTAATGGTCCTTATAACTACTGCATATGAAGTCTACCAGGCTTTGTTCATGGCATAGTTATGTCAATAAATGTCAAAACTTTTTTGGGGAGGTTTTCCAGAAATCACTGGGGCTTACCTGAGGGCCTACAAAGCATTGAGGGTCTTGCTCAGGCTCAATAACAATTTTATTTGTAATTAAGAAGGTTTTATTTTTAGGTGTCTTGTATTGTTTATTGTGCTTTCAAAGACATACAAGTATCCTTTTCCATCTAGAGAGCTCCAATCGTCCATAATAGAATTAATCTTCTCACATCCGTTCAGGCCAAAAGACCACCTGCACGACAAATGGCTAGGTCATCTGGGGTAATCGACTGACAAGCACGGGTACACTCTGTCACTAACATCTGGCATTGCTCTTCCTGCATGGCTCTGATTCATCACCTGGAGCAGTCAGGCTGAGGCCGTCCACCAGAATCCCTTTAGCAAACCCCAAACACAGCCTGTATCCCTAACCTCCTTTGACACTTCAAAGCCCGGGCTGCCCAGAGAGGCAAAGGCAGGGCCTGGGGAATCACGGGGAGACAAAGGAAGCGATTAAGAGATAAAGATCAGTCTGAGATATGACATTTCATCCCAGGCAGATCCGGTGGACACACTCCATTCAGAGAAGAATACTGCGGAGGAAAGGGAAAAGGGGCGGGTGGTTCCCCTCCCCGCTGCCCTTCGCTGCCTGTCTGCAAACATGGGAAAGGGTCGGCTGCTCTCCGACAAACAATCGCTTCCAGCCCGTGCTCCCAACCAGCCCACTTAAAAAAAAAACGAAAAAAAAACAAAAACAGGAGCAACAAGGTGACACGACTTCAAAGGCCTAATAGGCACATTAAGGGGGAGGTCCACATTGTCAGAGAGTGTTCGAAAAAGAAACACTGAAAGGACGACGCACGCTAACTTGAATTTTCTTTCAATCACAGCTATAATGTTCATCTTGCCTTTAATTTTCTTTAAAATGTCATTATCGATACAAAAGGAGTGGGAGTTAAAGGGGAAAAAACGTTCTATTGTGGACCTAATTGCTGCGAGGTCAAGTTACAGATCTGATTTCACGTCCTTGCTTTCAAACGGCAGCCTGCAAAACCCAGAGCACAATCCACCTGTCTCTATCAGGTGGGGTCAGTGGCAATATATTAACAGAGGACCTTTGAGAAAACAGGTAGGCCGATTCATAGAAGGCATCAGAAACCTTCACCTCGTTCTTTCCCTTCGAATAAACAAAAGATGCTTCTGATTCGGCCGAACCCCGAGTGTTTATCGCCTCGGTCTGTAAAGCGTGCGGAGGATCCGTCTCCAAAAGCGGGTTATAAGCGTCTCTCCCTCTTGTTCAAGGAGGTGTTTACAGTGCCCACGACTGGCACAATTAAGGCTTTGTTGGAATCATCTGACGGTTTAAAAATGCTGGGAACGGTCCCAGCCGAGGGACCGGAATGATTTGGCTCCCGGTGAAATTCCTGTCACACAGAGAAGGGAGGCAGATGCAGGACCTGGGAGCGGCACACCTGTTGGAAGGGTTAAGAAGAGGTGGGGGGTAGGAGAGGCCAGTGGACGGTTAGAGGGCAGGCAGAGCCAGGGGCCATATTTTCATTAGCTGCACCTAATGAAACTGCACGGCAACCGGGAAGAAAGCCCTACTGCTGGGGCTCACTCCCCGCTCCGAAATTACACTGCCAGTCCAACAACAAAAGGGGCATTCCGTCCTCGCAGCGACACCGCCACTTAACGCCCAAGCGTTTCTCCACGCATGGAAATTTCCACTGGGCCGGCTCGCAGGTAGCATACATCTGTGTTGAGCATTCAAAGGCCAGGGACAGGAAATGCCGGCCTAAAATTGCGGTAAACTTGTGTAATGGTAGTAGTGGATGTTGCCATTTTAGATCTTTGGACTATTATTTTTATTGGTCACTGCTGTGCTGGCTCTCAGAAGGCCAAACGGCTTCAGGCAAGACACCCGTTATTTTGATGGGCCACTATATAGCTCATCTACCACAGCACAGCCTACTAGGGCTGACCGTCTCTGGGAACTAAAGAAATGTAGTATTCTGTTTCTTCTCGGGGGTGTTTTTTTTTAACAGTTAAACATCTTGCTTTATCATTTTTTTCGCTCATGTACCAGTGTTCGACACTAACACTCTAGAACCTGCCTGTGAGACCGCAGAGCCCCAAAGCTGCTGTTTCAGAGCAGCAGATTCAGAGCAGCAGTTTTAGTCCAGTGAAAATATTGACAGTGAGCATCAAACCCAAACTGTTAAAAATCTAAAGTTTTTATGACACTTGTGCTGTTTTATTGCAGTTTCACAGATTTATCAGAAATCCTCCTGAAACCGCTGAAGAAATGAATAAAGTGTTGGCGCCCTGCTGAACGCCGGGGCTGCTGTTGTGAAAGTGACTTGTTTATTAATTTAACTCGTTTGCCACTTTTGCTTTAACGTATGTCGAGCGTGTGCGATAATTGCGCAGAATGAGAGGTCTGTGTGGCATGTTCTGTGTGGTTTATTCATTGTTTTAGATGTAAAACAATGAAAATATAAAAGCTCTTGAGTGTAAAGACAAGATGTATCAACTGTAATACTGAACTCACATTAACTTCTGTCATTGTATGGAGAGTAAGAACGTGATAGAACATTCAGTGTAGACTTTCCAGATAATACCAGTGTGATGACACGTGCGAAAGGGTTAAACCTACCTCTGGTCAAAGCAGATTTAATATACTTACAGAATAAGGAAAGAATACATAGAATAATAAAAATAGCAATTTAGTAATTTAGCACTTTTTGACCCCCACTACTTTAGAGAACCATTCTAATGCGTCACTGTAAAAAAAAATGACATTATATCAAAGGATCCTGTTTTGACAAGGAGCAAAAGTGGTGAAAAGTGCTTTAGCTAGTTTAATACCAGTGCATTCCTCTACTTCACACTATGTGTGCATGTTATCAAAATAACAAATGATGTTGTGTGTTTCCTGCTCATAGGAGTGGTGCAGGCGAGGCAGGGTGCATTGTCAGCATCTTTTAAGGCAGTGAAATGACATTGCGCTTTTGACCAACAAAACCAAGCCAAAAGTCAGTCATGTATTATTAAACCATATTTAAGTGCCGTATTTTAGTAACGTGCAGGTTCACAGTACTCGTTACAGAGACAGGTTCAAGCTCGAAGTGCACTAACGCTACTTGAAAGGCTTAGGTAGAACAGCGCTGCACCTTTAAATGATGTGCTTACACATTTTCACTTTGTGCACGAGCAGGTCCGTTTCCTCACTGAAAACCACCAAAATAGCGCAACAGATTTGGACACGCCCATAAATGTTGGCTGCATCTTGTGCTTTACACTTTGTGTTAGATTGTCAAAATAGAGCCTTAAGAGTGTAAAATCATCTGCAGGTTTTAAGTGTCCCCAGATTCATGGCAAAATTGTAAATGTGTAGTGTTGCAATCGCAAGCCACAAGTCTATTGAGGCTGAGCCAATGTTTCCAGTGAATCTAATAGATTTCCTCCTGCTGGCCTGGCTTTGATTTGCCAGGCTGAAAATGAGCGCTCCTGACCAGGTGCTGTTGCCGGACTGAAATATGCCTCTGGCTGTGACCCCTTCACCTGGACGAGTCTTGGAGGGAAGGCAGAGTCACTGGGATTAGATGGGTTGTCCTCTGGAGAGCTAACTGCCGTGGTCTCTCTTGCGTGACGGCTCAGCTCACTGCGCTGTGTGTGTGTGTCTCAGGTACCACAGAGGTGTCTCTCAGGAGCAGAGGTGCAAGCGAGGGTGAGAGTGTGTGACACGGATAACCCCCACAGATGGAAAGCGGCCGCTTCTAATGTTTCACCCCCCTTGGCTCGCACTCCACACACTCGGGACCGTGTGTGAATGCGGCACAGTGAGTGGGAGACTGAAACAAGAGGCTTTGACCTCCAGCTGCACTGACATCGCCTGTCAGCACCCAACCCCCCCCCCCACACACACACACACACACACACGCACACACACACCCCACCACCAAATAAACCCCCCATCCCATACCTAGCAAGGAGTGGCTCAAGGGTGCACGAAGAAACAGGTTTGGAGCCGCAGACCGCACAGAGCGACGCCCCCTTTCTCAACAACAGGGGCTTTTGAGTGCCCAATCTAGCGTAGGAAAGCACTCTTTTATCTGAAGCGGCCGCTTTCAAACAAACCCAGCGACTTATTAAGCCCAAGCAAGTCAGGTGCGCCGGCCTGATGGGTGAATAGGGGGAAATACGGTTCTTGGCTGGAAAAAATTCAGCAACACAAAAGGAACCTTTTTTTTTTTTTTAATTGAACACTGAACCGACGCCAACGTGCAAAAAAAAGAGGCATTTTAAGCACTTTAGCAAAAGCCCTAGGTGGGCTTAAGTACATCCAAACACGAGTGACGTCTCTCTCTGTTCTGGGAAGGGGGTTAATTGTCTATAAACTGCTGAGCTTTAGAGCCGAATGTTTGGTTAAAGGCCTCTTGAAGGGTCAGTTAGTCTAGCAGTGTCAACAGACGATAATGAGTTTGTTGTAAGTACGAGTCGTCGGGAGCACGATGGGCCATCCAAAGGCAATAGCAAGAAATGGGACGGAGCCTTCACATGGTAAGTCATAAGACAAAGACCTCCATCCAACATAAACAGGTACTCGGTCAGAATAAAAAAACATGATTATAGAAGGAACATGGTTATAGTGGCAAACTGTATCAGATTAAATAGTTAATTTACAAAAATGTACAAAAAATGACCCTTTCAGAGTACAGTGCCAAAGCACAGTGTCAGAGTACAGCGCCAAAGCACAGTGTCAGAGTACAGCGCCAAAACACAGTGTCAGAGTACAGCGCCAAAGCACAGTGTCAGAGTACAGCGCCAAAGCACAGTGTCAGAGTACAGCGCCAAAGCACAGTGTCAGAGTACAGCGCCAAAGCACAGTGTCAGAGTACAGCGCCAAAGCACAGTGTCAGAGTACAGCGCCAGACTACAGTGTCACAGCACAGCGCCAGACTACAGTGCCAAAGCACAGCGCCAGAGCACAGAGAGGACTACATTGGTCACCTGTCTCTGTTAAATCTGATTTAAAATTCTTAGTAAAGGTCTTTAAGAATCATCGAGTGCTGCCTGTTAAACATTCCAGAGATACGGAACAACC
>JBBPDA010000001.1:33588682-33598718 GCA_037974385.1 Arnoldichthys spilopterus
ATACAGCTCTGTCTATCATTCGGAAAGAGTTAAGCCTCATTTACTCTCCTTTTACGTACAAAGATACATTCGTCTGCAGTTACGATGTAACCGCCACTGCTCACACACTTCCATGCATAGGTTATGTTGCTGTGGATGCTGAGCAGTATGTCCACTAGGGGGCAGGGATAACAGCTTCTGAAAATAACAGACATGGCTACAGTGGAGGAGGTGGTAATAATGTAGAAAGATGCAAATGTGGAGGCTCCAGGTGATGTAACATTGTGCAGTAGGGGGCATTTTCTTCCCTGACGTCCTGTGTTTGAATGTCACGTTGTCCCATGTATACAGTATAAGTTCTAAATTTATTTGTGTTTATTAATTATTAATACCTATGTCTGCATTAAATCCAATGCGTATGTTGCTTTTGATGTTTTTCTTAATTATTTGTGGACATTTTCAAAAAATGAAAAGATACCAATAACATTTTACAAAATAACCCATGAAATGATGTGGAATCATTCACCCTGCTCATGCTTCTGAGGGTTGAATTGAGCAGTTTTTCCCCCAGTCTTTTCTATTACAGAACCAGCCTAAATTTAAACCTAGCTATTGGGGAACTTGCTCTCTTGTGAGCCAGGCAGGCCACGTTAAGCCTGGCTCCTCCCTTGCCAATGGCAGAGCTCTTCTCCGCTCTTTCTCTTTGACCTCCGCACTCGTCTGTGCGCCTGCGATTTCTACCAAACAGTTGGTGAAATAAATAAGAGGTAAAATAAGTGGAATCCTCTGCTTGCCATACTGGTGCCCCTCTATCACCTTGGCACTGCGAGTTTGTTTTTCCAAGGCTCCTGGGCACACTGTCTGCCTAAGTGCCCACATTGTTGGCAGCAAGACTTTATTTAGAAGTCTGCAGAGTAGCATTAAAGATAATTGTATGTTCAGGAAGGTCCCTGAACGACGGAGACAGAGGCACATTGCTGTGCAGCCTTGTGTTAGATAGTGCTCTGCGTATCCACAGTGAATGCTCTTTCTATCGTTTTCCTCGTCAATCACAAATCATTGGCTCAGATTTGGGCTTTAGTCCATCACAACAAGCTCTGAGATAATAATTTTATAGAAAAATTGGAAATCTGCACTTTTAGCTGTTCCTAAAGGACGGCTCTATTTGCATTCTCACAGCAAAGACATAGATAAGTGCACATCTAAAGCAAACATAGCGAAATGTGGAATTTTGTGCACATTGTAGGGCACAATTTCTATGCATTTGCTGCAAAAAGTAAATTATAAAAGGTGCTATAACTTTTGCACAGGTCACATTTTAAGCTTGATTTCTTTCACAGTATGTTAAAGTCAGCAAATAAACAGCAATTGTGTATTAAAATATGCTAAAGTTTGTTCTTTACACAGTCAACACCAACAGGTAACTTGAACAAGGGTGCCTAAACTTTTGCATACCACTGTAAAACTTCAATGCCAAGCTGAATATCACATTTTTATACAAATGTTATAGCAGGATTTCTGTGTATTTGCTGAATTTAGCACACTGTAACAAAATTAAAGCTAAAGCATCGCCTTGACCTCTGGCACAGGCCACAGTTTAAGTCCCAGTGTGTTAAATTCAGCAAATAAACAGGAACTGTGCGATAAAATGTGCACAAGTGTGTTTCTTGAGTATGTGCACTTAGAAATAAATATTTACATTCCTTCTGCACCTTATTCACGGCAAAAACAAGTATCTCCAAAACTGTAACATAACAGGAGAAGGCAAAACTTCTAATGCAAGTTAATGGAAGAATATTTCAGAACAAGTGACTGTGGTCACTATTGGTCTGTTCATCCTGTAGATTTCACACAAAGTAAAGTTGCTGTATTTCTCTAGACGGTGACCATATATGCAGTATACTTTTGCTATTGCACTACAAATACATGATCAAGCAGCTTCTCAGTTGCTGTCACATGATGTTGTTTTTTCTTTGGTGGGTATTGTATTATAGTATTGTGACTTGTGTCCTTGTCTAATTCGTCCTTCTCCCTTTTTCATTATGTCTATTATTTGTGAATGGACCTTAGGGTTGCTTTAAGTTTTGTCATACATTGTGCAATGACTGTAATCTCTTATTTTTCACAAAACAAAACAGCCAGGGACTGCCAAACATTAGCATAGGACAGTATTTGCACATGAACAGTAAAGGGTGGGCGATCTTCCCAAAAAATCCTATCACAATTTTTTTAGCACACGATACAAATTGCAATCTTTCTTCCCAATTTTGACATTTGATGTATTTCTGTTGAGAATTTGCAGACTTGAATGAGCCTCCATCTACACTATCTAAAACACAGTATTGCATTAAAGATCCTGTTTTTCAAAATGCACTTAAAAATGTAAGATAATTTAATTTTAAAGGTTAAATTAAGTTGTAATTAGTGGTCAGGAGATCTCATGACCAGAAAAAGGACAATCATTCTTTGGGTTTTGCACATGTAACATGGATCTGAAATCGCTACCTACATTAGCAGGACATAAAAGGTCACAACCTCCACGATTCTCTCGTAAATTACAGTAGCTAATGCTAAAGACCCGTCCGACCACTGGCCCCTAATGACTGATAGATGCATGGGACGAGACCTACCTTCATGATGGAACGCTCTCACAGTGTTGGCTCGGCTAGCCGTCCTCTCAGGGTACTCGAAGCTGACCTCGTGAGCTCCGGCCTCATCCGCCTCGCCCGACTGCAGCCGGTAGAGGTCCAGCAGGTACTGGGGCACCACCGCCGAGCGGCTGGGCCGCGGCCGCCTCTGCAGGCCGAACATGTGTAGCAGCGTGGCCTCAAAGTCCCGCAGCAGTTCATGACTCTGACCCGGGTGCTGACCCGACACTTTCTTCTTCCCTTCCTCGGGTATCAGACTAGCATGGTTGCTCTCTCCCAGTACAACTTGGCATAATAAAATGACCATCAGCATTCGATTACCAGGAATCATGATGTCTCTGAGGGGGGGCCGTGGTGCAGAAAGCGAGAAAGGAGAGAAAGAGAGAGAGAGTCTTAAGAGATGTTCCCCCAAGAGCACCCCCCACCCAACAGTTCCGTAGGACTAAAGCTGCATTACGCCACTTTTTTTTGCTTGGCCTGGCTTGTTTAAAGGCAGCTGATCAGATATGCCCTTTTTCTTTGTATGAGAATAAACAGCTTGTGAACAAAAAAAAAACCTCTTCAATGGAATCTACTGGAGCCATACGTCCCCCCCCCCTCCCTCTCCCCCACAGCAGGATGATTAGACAAATAAGACAGGAGCAGCCTCAGGGTCAGAGCCAAACTCTAACTCGATAAGGAGCAAGATGCCTTCAAGCCTGACCCGACTGAGGCCAAACAAAGGAGCGCGTGCCACACATTTCACAAAGTTTTAGAGCAAAAGTCAAAGACGTGCCTCTCTTTCGCCACTGCCTGGAAACCGAGGCTTTTAATTACCCTAGAAATCACATATCCATGCGGATCCTCGGGGAACCAAACAGGCCCAAAAATGTAGCAACCCTGTCACACGGCATAAATTGGATAGGCGTGGTCCACTTACCGACAGAAAATAAAGCATGGGAAAACAGTCCATGTTTGTTGGGAGCCACGCTGGACGAGTCCTTTGAGGAAATGTTACGTGGTGCTGGGAGGCCGCTTGAGAACTTCAGAGAGAGTCTTGTCCTAAAAAAAGAAGAGGTTGTCACTGTTTTTTCCTAACAACGTTAAGCATCATATACGTACAAACAGTCCAAAACACGCACAAACAGTTTTGTGACCAAAGGGCAGACTCTCAGAGCTATCTGTGCTCATCAGATCCCATGTGACACTTCAGAGATGATTAGCATGACAAAGGCGAGCACGTCCACAAAGGAGTCCCACAACTTTCTCTTAACGGCTCCCAAGAGCCCGGCCATCATCGGTGGTTTAAACCCTCCCCAAGAGGTCAGCCGCCCTGAGCAGAGAGGCAAAGCCTTTCCCTTCACCTGGCTCACCTGTGAAATCCATGTTTCCCACCGAGTGCCCACAATTTCCTAGAACTATCCAAATTATTCCTAGAAGTACAGTTTAAAGTGGGGTTTTAGGTGTGTGTGTGTGTGGGGGGGGCAACACAACACAGAGTTGCTGGAGCAGATGCTCCCAGTTTTGGACACTTTATGGAGGCCTATTTGCATGATCAGCCTTGTGCACATGCTAATAAAATTAGGAACGCCGCTCAGACGAGGCCTTAGCAAACAACGGCACCACTGACTGAGAGGACGGCCCAGCTCGATGGGTGAGAGCAGCAACGCGTGCATTTTGTCATCTCTTGGATCGGGTTCCACTGGAGCGGGCCCAAGCATTACAGCAGAAATGATGCATATTAAGAAGAACGCCGGGCGAGCGAGTGTGTCATGAGGGCACGATTGTTAGTGTGTTTTATAGCTCCATGTGGTCACTCTTCGTGCAGCCAGGGAACCGTTTTTTTGGCACGAGATTATGGCGGTGACCCCTGTGTGACCCCTGTTGTGGTGTGGTTTGGATTGAACAGAAGTGCGGCGACGCGATCCGGGAGGTGACGAACGTCCCTTGGCGAGGTTCACACTAACGTTCTCGGGCTCTGGGAAACGCTCTGCGTTTTTCACCAGCACAGCAATAAAGATTACTGTCCCTGTAACAGTCCGTCAAAACCTGACGGGCCCAAAATATTTACAGGATCTTTACTTTTGTAACTTGAGTAAGAAGCAGAAGAAGAAGAGGCTCTTTTGCAACGAGTGCAGCTTATGGTGCAATTTGGCCTGGGCCACTTGCTTCCTCTGGTTTGGCAGAGTGCTGTGGGCCTCACGGCGTTTGACTTCACTCTCCCTAACCCGACTTAATGAGAGCCGACTATGCACATGGCCCTTTAGATGTGTTTCCTGAGGAATTTGACAGGGAACGAAAAGGAGGGGTGGTGTGGGAGCAGGTTACCGCAGGAACGGACAATAGTAAGGACCCAATTTTAGCATTTTATCTCTGTCACGCTTCATTCGGATCTCACCACAAGGCTCTTTAGAAGTCGGCGCTCCCGAGCCCAGAAGGCCGCATTCTACTGTCTTCTGTTTTCGGGGGCTTTCGTTGTGGCTTATATAATGCGCAACAGGCTCAGGACTTATGGTCAGTTGGAGATTTGCATTCCAGGAGACGAAAAAACAGCGATGGCGGCGAAGCTGCAGAGGAATTAGGTCTCGCTGATCGACACCACTGTTTACACTTTAGGCCTCTTTAAGCAGGACGACACCTTGTTCTGCTACACTCATGTTACCTGCTATTAACCAAAACAAATCCCCCCCCCCCCCCCCCCCCCTACAAGGAGCTGCCCGACCAACACATTTGCAGGTGTTTCATTTAATTCCCTCCTTCGCTACAGGACCCTTTTTCACGTGATTCTGCAGGAATACTAATCAGTGCATCAAAACAGCAGGGGGGGGCTTTCTGCGCAAAAAAAAAGTCTATATTTAACTCTTTCACACCCCTCTCCATTGTTCTGCCGTTCCTTAAAATACAAGAAGCAAAAATACACACAAAACCAAAACAGCTAAGGTCTGGCAACGTCAAGCTCTCCCGAGTTGATTTATTACAGAGACAGCGCACCCCGCGGTTCCCTCTGAAACGCACAGACACTTTTAAAATGTGCTCCGTCCCTGGTTTTAGCCTCAACGCTGAGGACAGCACTACCTAGGGGCCTAGGTACCTGGGGGCCCTGTCTGAGCCGGGCAAAGTGTGGCAAAAACAAAAATGGGGGCTGTAAAAGGGCAGAATCAGGACTCTATCTATGGATTTTATTATGAAGGATTTGGACGATGTTGAGAAGGTACCGGGGGTATGCCCTGAGCTCTGGTGAGGATGGCAAACCTTTTCCAGTTTTCTTGTTTCAGGGGATTCCTGTCTTCCATTGTCTTGCCCCCACAAAAAAAAAAAGTAAGACACTTTAAGTGTTAAGACTTAAGTTTTTTTTAAGTTTTTTCTGAAACAGTGTGAATAAAGGTTAAAATTCAAATCAGAGTTAAGACAAAAAGAGGAATTAGGCAGGTGTGGACAAAATTAGGCAGATGAAAAAGTACAGACAGACAGACAGAGAGGACAGACACGGCAAAGGGGCAGGATGTGGAAAGATCCTTCGCTCAGTTTCACCGCGGAACAGTGTACACTGCTGTACTGTACTACATATAGTGTCTTTATGTGTATAG
The DNA here is from genome assembly GCA_037974385.1 of Arnoldichthys spilopterus. Taxonomy (NCBI): domain Eukaryota; kingdom Metazoa; phylum Chordata; class Actinopteri; order Characiformes; family Lepidarchidae; genus Arnoldichthys; species Arnoldichthys spilopterus. The sequence goes on from JBBPDA010000001.1 coordinate 33,594,876, forward strand.
TGCTGTATATACATATACACACACATTGTGATTGGAGGCCCTTGTAGAAGACTTGGGGGCCCATTTTCACATATTATATTATATGTATATATATATATATATACTATGCACAAAGCCAAAAGCCCCACAAACCCCTTTCCCAGCTCATCTCCCAGCTGGCAGCTTCCACGGTCCCCCGGCGCGCACAGCACAACTGCTGGCGGATCACATCTGCTCATACAGGGCAGCAGGAGCCTCGGTGAGCGCGCGCAGGTGCGCGGCCCCCATTCGGTCCATCTGGAAACGGGACAAAGCGCGCCGCACTCTCCAGCGAGTGTGCCCGCACGGAGCGCGCGCCTCGGCTGCGCACGGCGTCGGCACCCGCCTCCCACTTCCCACCGTCCGGAATAAAAAAGCACTCACCATGGGTAGAGGCGCGCGAGCTGTGTCCTCAGGGCGAAGGCAAATAACGGGGAGCGCGCGGACGGACCGACGGACGGGGATCCTTTAAATGACTGGAGGCAAGTCCGGTAAAAGAAGACGCAACCCCGCGAGGCTCATAAGGTCCGAACCGTCCCGGGGACAGAGCGCAGGCTGGTAGCTCCAGAGCAGGGCGCGCGACTCTCTCGCTCTCTCTCTCTCACACACACACACACACACACTCACTCACTCACTCACTCGCTCGCTCGCGCGCGCGCACGCAGGCAAACAGAGGCACTTTCTGACTTACTCGCTCAGTCAGACTGATCCGCAGCTCCAGCGCTGCTGCACTCTTTATGAGTCCCGCCCAGTTCAGGCCTGCGCCCTCCCCCTCCACACACACACACCACTCCCTCCCCACCGGCCTGTCCGGCACCTAAGATAAACCACCTCCCCCTCGCGCGCTCCCCAGAGAACACACACCGAAAATCAGAGCGTTTTATTTTTACAACTGTTACATGGCCCACTCTACTCTCTCTCTCTCTCTCTCTCTCTCTCTCTCTCTCACTCACTCTGCTCTTCTCTCTCTCAATTCCTCCTCTACTCTCTCTCTCTCTCTCTCTCTCTCTCTGCTCTTCTCTCTCTCTCTCAAATCCTCCTCTCCTCTCTCTATTTCTCTCTCGTCTTCTCTCTCTCCTCTTTTCTCTCTCTCTCTCTCTCTCTCTCTCTCTCTCTCTCTCGCTCTCCTCTTTTCTCTCTCTCTCTCTGCTCTTCTCTCTCTCACCTCTCCCCCCCCCTCCTCTTCTCTAAGTTTGTTTCTTGCTCTCCATCTCTCTCTCTCCAACCCTCCTTCCCTCCTCCTCTCTCTCTTTCTCTCAAACTCTCGCGCGAGCGCGAAGGCTTCTCTTTGGCCACATGTGTCCCATTAAAATGCCTGCTAAGGTTTTGGCGCACAGGTTGAATGCACGCGCAAACGCGAACGCGCGCGCACGCACACGCGCAGGTGTGAACGTGCATACATGCATAAAAGCGCGCATACGTACGCGTGTAAATGTGTATGCATGCATAAACGCACACGCACGCAAACACTTTTACATGCATACGCGCGCACATACGTGTGAACATGCACACACACACACACACACACACACACACACTTTTCATTCTGTTATTTATACAATGCACCGTCACTTTGAGTCACTTCACATTGATGCAAGACGCAGCCTGGTACAATCTCATGGCACTGACACTGTGTAGTGGATAAATACTGTTTACACACTCTCTGTACTGTTACTGTTTTACTGCTACTGTTTTTACATTGTACTAATACTGTGTCAGTACTGTGTAATGGTTAAACACTGTTGAACGTCACTTGGTTTAAAATACAGACATTTTTCGTGTTGCAATTTGGGCCCAAAGAGTGTAGACATGCACCCCCTACCCACACCCACACCCATGGACATACAGCAGACCCAGGAGAGTCTGAGCAGTGGACTAAAGAAGGCACTTAATGCAAATTAAAGCAAACAATGCCTTATGTCTTACAGCCCATTCAAGCAGCCATTGACATACATAAACAAACCCCATGTGATGGAGGATTAACGCTGATGGCCCAGCCTGGATTCTTGCCCATGTAACATTATCCCATATTGGGTTTTTTTTTCACAAATTGTTTCTCCTTCACCACCTAATGGCACCTGTGGTCCAGCCCAGCAGCTCAAGAGTATCTGGCTGCAGTCAATGTAAGCTGTGAAGCTCCACAGCAGGCAGAAACACATGACCTCCACAGGAGCACCTACTGGACCATAAACGAGGACATGTAATGATGTCAAAAATGTGGGAGCAACGAACTGTGACTTCTGCATTTAACCCATCTTTGTAGGTGGCAGCTGACAAGAGCACTTCTTGGAAGGACCATACCCTGGTCCCAGTACCACGGATGTACTTGTACCGGTCTGGGATTTGAACCAGCAACCTTCAGGTCACAGGGGCAACTCCATAACCATTACACCACCAGGAAAGGCGGGTCAGTGGGTAACAAGTTCAGATAAAATGGTGCACTATAAACTTAAACCACTATTTATTATTAAAAAACAACATATAATGTTTATTTCCCAGCTGCGTCCACAGTCACGATAAGAACAGCATTTAGATTTTTAGTGTTAAAGCATGAGGCTATTGTTCTTTATTCATTTTATAATAAAAACATATTTTTTCAACAGTCTTTCTTCTTTAAAACCGTTTATTTCAGTTCAAATTTATAGCAGTTCAGAATACAAAACAGAAACACCGTTCCTCTTGCTTTCAGTGTGGAGGTCACACGCTCGTGCCTACTGTGGAGCTCCACACCATGAGCCAGCTGCAGCCAGACCCTTCCCCAGCAACTTCGGGCTGCTCACGGCTCCCGTAGAAAGCCTCCCTATGTTGGGCTGATTCACGGTGCTCGCATTGTTGCATGACCTTCTTGTGCATAAAAGGAAAATCAGTTAATGTGCCTTATCTCCAGATCACCTGTGGTTCTTCTTTGGCCCTCATTCTGCTCACTAAAGGACCCGTGTGTGAATGGGCCCTCACAGACACCCGCTCATTTGCATACGGCCTCCCTGTCTGGCCTGCTGCTTTAGTGACGGGGGGTCATAAGGTAACACTCACCTTTAATTCGTCACCACCCCCCTCTGAACCCACTGCAAAGAAAGAAAGAAAAAACATGTCACAAGCAGCATGGAGGGGGTTACAAATGTACATGGGGTGGTGGTGGTGGGGGGGAAATACCATTACAGGCCTGTCATTACGATTGTTATGTAAATGCAAGCATGTAACTGCTCACTCAGTGCTATACACAGACAGTCGTCGGCCAATAAGTAGCCTGTAAAGTGCACACACTCGCTATTCAAGCCAAATCTTTGTTTATTAGAGTCCTTGTGTTTATCATGCAGGCATGTCACTGACCTGCAGGGTAACAGGGAGTGTAACGAGTGGGATCAGGCTACTGAGGACCCCCCTCTTGCATCTGGCTAGCCCAGGATGCTGCACTCACATAGCAGCTGTTCGCTCATGTCATCTCAACACAGGGTGCATTGCACTCATGACACCCTGTGCACACACTTGCACTGGCCATGAGCCTGGATGTGAGCTGGTGGCCGAGTCCAAGGTCCGAGGGTTCCAGCGCTGAGACGTTGAGCTGCTGTAAGGATTGGGACCTGTAGTAGACATAGGCATTTTCTCCAACCTCAGGCTTACATGTGAAGACTCATTATGACACTGACAGTCTTGGTTCAGGTGTATGACCTTAACAAACTCAGTTGACCATGCGATTGCTTCAGCGACTTCAGTTATCCAGTCAGTATCAACTGGCAGTAGCAATAACAAACATCTATCTATCTATCTATCTATCTATCTATCTATCTATCTATCTATCTATCTATCTATCTATCTATCTATCTA
>JBBPDA010000001.1:33598798-33625025 GCA_037974385.1 Arnoldichthys spilopterus
CATCCATCCATCCATCCATCCATCCATCCATCCATCCACCCACCCATCCATCCATCCATCCATCCATCCATCCATCCCTCTCTCTGTCTGTCTGTCTGTTTGTCTGTCTGTCTATCTATTAAGAGTAAATAATAAACAATAGACAGCAACAACAAATGCGCAATAAATACAAGGCTAGTCAGTTTTCAAGATACTCCTTAAAGAGGTGCTTTTTGAGTCGTCACTTGAAGACAACAAGGGACTCAGTAGTTCTGATAACAAGAGGAAGTTCATTCCTCCACCGGGAAGCCAGAACTGAAAAGAGTCTTGATGTAGATCTTCCTCTTCTTTTGAGCGTTTGAGGCTCAAGGCGAGCAGTGGTTGATGCTCGGAGATGACGGGCAGTGACACGTTTCTTGATCATAGCTGACAGGTAAGGAGGGGCAGCTCCAATCTTGGCTTTGAAAGCAAGTGTCAGTGTTTTGAACCTGATGCGAGCGGCAACAGGGAGCCAGTGCAGGTTCCGAAGGAGAGGTGTGGTGTGAGAGAATTTTGGGACGTTATAGAAGAGTCTTGCAGCTGCGTTCTGGATGAGTTGAAGTGATCTAGTTGCTTTTAGTGGAAGGCCAGCTGAAAGAGAGTTGCAGTAGTCCAGCTTAGAGATAATCAGAGACTGGACAAGCAATTTAGTTTAATTGGTGATGAGAAAGGGGCAAATCCTCCTGATGTTGAACAGAAGGTATCTGCAGGTCCTGGAAAGGTTGGAGATGTGTTGAGAGAATGACAGTTCCTCGTCGAGAGTTACACCAAGATTCTTTGCTGTCTTCGATGAGGTGATAACTGAGCTTTCGAAAGAAGTGGAGAGGTTGTACCTTGGTGACAAGTTCCCATTGATGAACAAGAGCTCAGTCTTACTTGGATTCAGCTTGAGGTGCCATCTAGGTACGATACACAGGCTATACACAGGCTGTACCTGATATCCCCATGTTGGAGAGACTGGCCAGAAGGATTAAATGGTTGACCATGTTGAAGGCTGCAGAGAGGTCCAGAAGATAGACCTCCCGAAAAAGAGGTCCAGAAGATCTGTCTGTCTGTCTGTCTGTCTGTCTGTCTGTCTGTCTGTCTGTCTGTCTGTCTGTCTGTCTGTCTGTCTGTCTATCTATCTATCTATCTATCTATCTATCTATCTATTTAGCTATGTAGAATTCTCTGGTTAGTTCAAAATTCATTGTTTCATTAAAGAGATTCAGCTAAACAGGCCCAAACCAGAACATTCCCACAACCAAGTATCACAGATGGGATTAGGTTTTTATGCTGGAATAAGGTGTTTCTTTATCCACATGTAATGCTCATCAGATGTTCTATTTTTGCTTCATCCCTTCACAAAACATTCTTCCGCTATCATTCTGGTTTGTCCACATTGTTCCACCATCTAGGTGCCAAACCTGAGAAGTCTTTATGTCTTCTTTAAAAAAAAATCTATTAATGAATTTATTAGTTCAATTCATTTTTAACTATTTCAGTCATAGAGGTACATGGAGACCCCAAATGGATAATGCACCTAGGATTATGGTGGATGATGGTCCTGGAGGGCCAGCGTCTTGCACAGTTTTCTCAACCACACTCATTAAACCTGACAGTGAACAGACAAGTTGAACCAGGTGTGTTTAAGATGGGAAATCAAAAAAACTCTGCCAGACAAAAATAGCTGCATGGTCTGGTTTATAGACACCAAAAACACTCATCACAGCTATAGAGTGCATATGAATAACCATAACGTTAACACCGCTGACTATCTACTAATTTCATTACATTGGCACCTGTCAGAGGGGTGGGATGTATTAGGCAGCAAATGAAGTCAGCTCTTGAAGTCAGTGTGCTGGAAGCAGAAAAAATGGTCGAACGTAAGAATCTGAGACACTTTGAGGGCCTCGGATGGCTAGACGAGTCAGAGCATCTCCAAAATGGCAGGTCTTGTGGAGTGTTCCAGGTGTGCAGTAGTTAGTACCTACCAAAAGTGAAACAACTGGTGAATCCGCAACAGGATTATGGGCACCCAAGGCTCACTGATGCATGTGAGGAGCTCCTGTGAATGCAGACTTTGATAGAAAGGGGTCAGAACACACAGTGCACCACAATTAGAGCTGTACTTAATATTAGGCAGGTGGTGTTAATGTTATGGCTGATTGGTGTATGGCTGAATTATAACAATAGGTTTTATTTGGAAATAATATCACAACACAAGACATCCTCTATAATCATTTTATGCAGTTATTTTTTGGTTTCACCTTCTTTTCTTTAAGCATACAGTATATAGAGAATTGATGAATGCTTTGAACTCATTGTGTATGTCATTTTCTGCATTTGGCGGAAACACCAAAGAGAATCACACATTTGACTGACAGCCACAGCAGGAAGTAAAAACACATGGGTTTGGAGAAGTAGGTGAGAGTAACGCTAGTCATGCCCAGAGGTGAGGGCTTTGCTGAGGCTGAATTTTTTTCAGTCTGTTGTTATAGCACCAGTGTGTGTGTGTGTGTGTGTGTGTGTAATTGAGGTGTGCTCTAAGGCGTTGACCAGGCTTAGCCTCCTGAGATCACAGAGATTGCGTCCCGTGGGTGGTTGTGCTGCAGGCATTGTGTGCAGGATCTCACAGCCTGGGAGGGACTCTTCAGCTCTTCTCACAGTCAAACCAACCCAGTCTTCACCACTTAACCGCCAAGATCAGCCCTGCTGCGAACTACTACAAATAACGTAGTAGTGATATCAGTTTGTGTACATGAACCTACACTTTAATTCTAGACTCTCATAGCTACATATTACACACCTGCAGGATACCAAAAACATTTATAGTGAACCATAAATGATTAGTCATAAGATTAGTAGTCAAACAATAATCCTGAAGTAGAAAAGGATAGTTTGGCAAAACACCCAACAATTACCCAATACTCTAATCAATCAGCCAATCTGTTTAGATGCTTATTAAGTTTACAGATGGAGCAATGAGGCTAGCTTTGGTAACAAATATGTCACCCAAATTAAGTCAACAGTCAAAACCTAAGTCAACAGTCACCCAATTGTTTATGTAAAAATGCCTCAACAAACTGCATTAAGCTTTCCAGTAAGTTGGTGCATACATGCTACTATTAGAGGCAGTCGTTTCAGACAACTGTGGTGCTGGTATTCACAAAGCAGCAATCTAGATAAGCACTTGGGTGGTTTGTGTAAACAGATCTTGTTCTCAACAGATTTCCTCTAAACAGACCCACATCATGCCAGCTAATTCCCCCTACTGCAGTCACTGGATGTCTTTACTGTAAGGGTCAAGCATTCATGCCTGTGATGTTCTATTGGTGTATGCTGCACATGCACTTACCCACTTGTAGAGAATATGGTAAAGGAGGACTTGTGTGACCAGCTCACTGTTTTCCACATCTCTGTAAACCAGTGTCAGTGGTTTTTACATTCTGAGATGGTCACAAGGGTCAAGCATTCATGCCTGTAATGTTTTGCTGGTGTACTCTGCACATGCACTCGCCCACTTGTAGCGACTACTGTGATGGATGACTCACATGACCAGATCACTGTTTGACATGGGTCAAGCATTCGTGTCTGTAATATTCTATTGGTGTACCACCCATCAGGATGTGTGAGAAATAATTAATCCCAAATTACACCATGATTTTGTTGTCTTCTATGGGTTAATACTATTTAGCAAAGCCGCCTTAAAAGGTAACCATCTTTTGCCTGCAAACTCTTTTTTATCATGTTTGGTGTTACGCTATGGAGAAGGTGCACATATCATCACGGGCCTGCTCCTTTGTGCTGTAATCCCCAAACTATTCCAGCTCCCTCCCTGGCGTTATGTGATTGAAAGCGCTAACTGTGTGACATCTGCTTTTGGGCAAGTGTAGAGGTCAGCGGCGGGCCTGTGTGTAGCCTGAGAGTGAGGCAGAGCCGATAAATCAGGCTCAGAAGGCTGTCACCTGTGAACACTTGCCCATAATCAATGACTTCAACAGCACCTCAAAGCCCACCTGAGAGGGCAGACCTCCTGCGCAATGTCATAACACACCTTACTTTTCTCTCTGTTCTCCTCTGCCCTCGGCAAGTGGGGTAAGGCGTTCGCTAGTGGAGACACGCGCCGCGTGCATTGATCAAACGCAGCTTTCACTGCGTCTGCTGGGGCATTCTTCAGGCCCGGCTACCTCTCGGGCCACCCGGAATGGCCTGAGTCGCGGACGAAATGGCTCTAATCTCCCACAGCTCAGCTCACAGCCTCCAAAGCCTGTAAGTGGCAGCAGGTTTAAGTGTTCAGGAGCGAGGAGAACAGGGATTGGCTAAACTATTTTAATCCTTCTGATGGAAATAGCAGGTAAACTGTGCCGAGCGGAGAGGAAAAGGCTAAGCTAACGAAAAGGAAGGGTCGTTGGAATTTTCCGGGTTGCCGAGCTGTTTCCCAATGCACTCAAACTCCTGTCACATGCCCCCCCCAACCCCAAAAAACCATGCCAGAACAAAGAAAGGTGGCAGCTATTCCCACACGGATGACATAAACACAATTAGTTTGCTTTTAGTGGCTATGTTGCGGTCACGGCTTAGCATTTTTGCAGTCAGTGTTGTGCTTTTGTCTGTTTGTTCAGGGCAAAGCTTATTATTTTTGATCTGAAACACTTCGGACAGTTAGCGAGAGTGGATTTACATGGCCTCACTGAATTGCAACAAACATATCTTATGCATTGTGACTAGGTGGCAATTACCAGCAAAAACAAAGACCTTCCAAAGATGACTGTCATAATTGAACAAATAAATTTGCGAGGCCCTTTATCCTAATATTATTTTCTCAACCAAATTCCAAGAACGATTTTCGAAATGAGGTCAGTTGTAGACCAGATTCTCGCCAAAGAGAAAAATGTGTGAAATGTACACGGTTCCACTCCAACTGTTAGAATAATTTCTATTATCTAACTCACATAATACAATTTGTTAAAAAGGGTCAGCAAAATATATTAATAAGCATGCTGCCATATCTCTAAAAGAATTTTACAGAATATTTAAAATCCCTGCATAATTCAGTCATTCAGAGTGGGTATGGTATGAAACTACAAAAAAATGGTTCATCTACAAAAACCCAGCAACATGGATTTCTTTACAATGGTGACAGAGCCATTTTATCTCCTCTCCAACCCCAGTGAAGCACCACGTGTCTTCTGAGTTTTTCTATGGTTTGCTGATGATGGTAAAATAGTAAATCCGAACTAAATCACTTTGGACCTCCGACACCATGCCATTATCCCTCCATCATAAACAGGTTCAGTTTTAGGCCCAAAAGCTTCTCCATACTCTGGAAGAACAATGTTTCAGACATCAGGCAGCATCTTCATGGTAGAACTTTCTGTGAGGGAGCTTTCAGAGGAACCAGACATTCCATTCCATTCCATTCACCAGCACTGTGATCAAGTCATTGGCACAGTTTTCTATTAACAATGTTAAGGTTAATGCAATATTTTGTACCATTCTGGACCATTCATTTTGAATAGAATAGAATTTTATTGTAGAATGAAATGAGTTTCTCTGCCTCCCTCAGATCCTCAAGAATAGATATTTCTCTTAGCCAATGGAAGCTCTGATCTTATAGCAAAATTTGAAAAAGGGGGCTTACAATTTTGACATTTTCCTGCACAATGAAATGCAAAAATGCAAATGTTTTGGAAAAAAATAAGTTTTGCATGTTTATAAAATATATTTTTTGGAGGTTAATTTGGCTCAGACATCTGATTGGTGTAGTTTCAGTTCACGTCCTCTTACTCTTCATTCAGCTTCCCACTAATGGCAACGACCGTATCAAACTCTTTTGACTGGAGATAAGCACGATGTTGGCATTTCTTTGTTCTCCTCATTTACAGTTGGCAGATAGGCTGCTGCATGGATGGATGGACTCGGCTGGGTTCCATTTGGCTAAGTGACGGACAGGCTTCTAATGTCCCTCCATCTCCTGCTGTCACCGGTGCTAAGCAGCTCCTGGCAGATGTTATCAGAGCTGTCTGCTGAAGAGTGAGGTGGCCTGGACCTTTTTTTAGTCCCCTCTCTCAGTGTGAGGAGGCACTCACTGCCACAACACTGTCCAGACCCCCAGTGGAGTGCAGCAATACAGGCTATACTCGTCCACCCTCCTTGTGGGGGGTTACGGGGGGGACGTTTCTCAATGGATTAAAAAGCTTTGTTATCAGGGCCTAGCCGGCCACTTAAAGACACTCCTTTAATCTGAGAGGACAGATTGACAGAGACAAGCAACAGTCAGTGGAACGGCAGCAGAGCTGCAATACTGTATCTTGGTCACTGACTTGATGATAGCCTGTCATTCAAACCACACGCACACTGCAGAGATCTCAGGCTCGAGCCAGGGCTCTACACAGCTTCAGAAACAAAGGTTTTCATTCCTTCAGGGTAAAGAGAGTCTTGTTGCTGAGACATTTTTAGCAACAATGCTTACAAGTGCAAACCTTACAATAAAATAGAATAGAACGGAATAGAATAGAATTTTATTGTAGAATGAATTGTGTTTCTCTGCCTCTCCCAGATCTTCAACAATCGATATTAGCTCTGATGTTTCCTTTGAAATAGGAAGCTTAACATTTACTCTCTTTCTCTTTAATTCTCGCTCTCTCTCTTTCTCTCTTTCAGTCTCTCTCTCTCAGTCTCTCTCTCTCTCTCTCTCTCTCTCTCTCTCTCTCTCCATCTTTCTCTTTGTTCTAGCCAAGCATTTTTCTTGTATACAAGCATGCATATAATCCCTTCACACTCCACAGCCCTCCTTTGATCTAATCCTCAGTGTGCTGTCATATTGAGCAGGGGAATGGAATTAGCAAAGAGGACAGAATAGAAATGGAATGTAATAGCATGTAGTGCAATAGAATAGAATAGAATAGAATTGAATAGAATTGAATAGAATAGAAATGGAATGGAACTGAATGGGATTGAGTGATGCATATAATAGAATACAATTGTATAAAAATAGAATAGAACAAAATAGAATAGAATAGAGTAGCAATGGATTGGAACCCAACAAACAGAATTGCCTGGAATGAAATGTGATGGAATAGAATAAAATACAATTAAATAGTATAAAATTAGAATAGAATAGAAAAGAACAGATGTAGATGGTTCCTTCAGAGTTCTGACCATGTGACCATGTGACCGTGATTGGACAGAGAGAATACTCTCTGATTCTGTGTATTCCAGTGAAATTCCTGCCCAGTAACTCGACACATAAAGCTTCGTCAGTACTGGCCGTGAAACCCATGGGCAGTTATTCATGCTAAGGCAGAGTTGACCTAATCTCATTAAAGTCTGCCCCTTAGTGGGGTCAGAAAATGTAAATATTGTGTATAGACGTATCTGACCCTCAGATGCACTTTACATGCCAAACCCGGCCAGTATTTACTGTAGAATCAGTGAAGCTTCGCTCAGAATCAAACACAACCCCAGTGACCTCCAGAGACCTGAACAGTGACCAAACACAGACGATGCCCCCAACAAAGGTAGGAATCCTCAGACATTTCCTGTGCCCCCCTTCTTCGTCTCTCTTTCTCGCCTCTCGCTCTCTCCCTCATTCTTTCTTTCTCTGCATATTTATTTTTACTGCGCGTCCATGTCCTGAAGCCCTCTTAGCAGTGCAGGCCATTGAGAGGCTCTTAAGTGGATGAGCGAGTGTTAACTGTGTCTTTTCAAACCTTGACATTTAATACTCAATATAAATCACTCCAGGGACCTGTTATTCTTTCAAGAATGTAATTACATACTTTCAAATAAAACTTGAAAGGGCCCAACAAGTTTTAAAACGCAGTGTGTGCTCTCTGGCCGGCAGGAAGGAATTCCAAGCAGTCGGAATATGCTAACATCTCAATGTGGGTGAACCATGGGCCTTTGGCAGTGATCAGCAAAGTGGCCAGATCCTCCACTTCCAGTGAGAAGAGAAGGAACTCAAGGAGCTTTGGAAATGGTAAAACTCATTTTAGCACTCGGCCACAAAACTAGAAGCAAGGTCACATTTCAGCTGCACATGGTTTGCTTTAATAGTAAAGATGCATACATACACATACACTGATCAGCCATAACATGAACACCTGTCTAAAACTGAGTAGGTCCCATACATTCCCCACATGCATCATTGAGTCTTGGGTGCCCATGACCCCATTGCCGATTCACCAGTTGTCCTTCACTGGGTCACTTTTGGTAGGTACTAACTACTGCACACCTGGAAAACACCACAAGGCCTGCTGTTTTGGAGATGCTCTGACTCTGTGGTCAAACCATCACAATAAGGGCCCTGTCAAAGTGGCTCAGATCCTCATGCTCCTGGTTCTGCCTAATATATCCCATTGTAATGTAATGACTGGATAGTCAATGTTATTCGCTGCACCTGTCAATGGTGTTAATGTTATGGCTGATTGGTGTAGAAGTATGATCACATTTCAGGATGTTAATTAATTTTTCACCCATCATCAAATTCTTGTTTTAAATAAATGCTACAAGAAAATCATATGTAAGCTCTGTAATCATAAACATGTTTGGAGGTCCTAGCTTGAAAAATGGAGAAATTTTTTTCTTACAAACCGTCATGTACACTGATCAGCCACAACATTAACACCACAGACAGGTGAAGTGAATAACTTTGACTGTCTAGGTATTTCTTTACAATGGCACCTGTTATTGGACTGGGATATATTAGATAGCAAATGAACAGTCAGTTCTTAAAGGTGATGTGCTGGAACCAGGAGCATAAGGATCTGAGCCACTTTGACAAGGGTCTTATTGGCCCGGCAGGTCCAAAAGTCATCCAGAGAAGGACAACCGGTTAATCTGCAACAGAGTAATGGGTACCCAAGGCTCACTGATGCATGTGAAGACTGTGCCCTGTCTAGTCTAATCCCACAGAAGAGCTACTGTGGTTTAAAACGTGAATGCTGACTCAGTAAGAAAGGGGTCAGAACACACAGCGCACCACACTGTGGGGACCTACTCAGTATTAGGCAGGTGGTGTTAATGTTATGGCCTTTTTTGCTTCTCTGTGGCTCAGCCTGCAAAAGCAAATGAAATTTCTCCAGCAACAGAGCTTTATTTCATCATTTGTCAGAAGGACGGATGTTGTGAAAGCAGCTTTCGGTGATTGATGGAGTGCTCTGTCGACGTACAACAACAGCAATAAAAACGCTGCATTTATTAAATTACAAGGAGCCACGAGGATGTTTATTAAACTTTCTGTCGACGGCCGTGGATGTTTGTTTAATCACATTCATTTGCAATGTCAAAACTGTACAACGGCGCAATCAGAGACTCTCAAGCAAACACAGAGTACAGTGGCCAGTTTCGCAAAGCATGCCATCGGACTTGGGAAATGTGAGCGACTTAGCTCATTCGTGTCCATGTGGCCGGCCCACTGATGCTAGGCGTTTACCCAGTGAGGTCACAGATTTAGGCTAAATGCTATAGTGAGCGCACCCATGCTGCCGTTTGGTGGAGCAGTGTGTGGTCGTGCAGTTAGGTCATTCTGCGGCTGCCAGATTAAAAACCACCAGTTTAGGCACCCCCCCCCCCCCCTTCCCCTCCCCTCTCTGCCCCCCCCGCATTTCCATGTTTCCAGTCTCTCTGTGGGACACGGCATATTGCATGTGAAGGCCTATGGAAAAAGAGCCGAAGCCTTCAGGTTCGACCTGAGCAACGTAATTAAACAAGGAGGATATTTTACCCGCTTTAAAGAGAGTTCCTCTCGGCTTTTTTCCGGACGGCATGTAATTACCAGGGCAAGTGCTGCTGAGGCTCTGGGAGCGGTCAGGATGTCTTGGCAGCACTGGGGGCAACATAGCTTTCTGTGTAAGTATGGGTCTGCTCTTTTTTCCCCCACCTTTTTTTTTTTTTGAAGAGACACTTACTGATACAAGCTTGCACAGAAATACACACAGGATGCACCGCAAATGGCCAGCTGAATCCAAGCTTTTCCACCTCAAACTAAACACACAAGACTGGACTGCAGCTCTCCATTTCAGAGCAGTGCCATCTACGGTGGGCGAACCTGCCTTCAGCCCTCTGGACGTGTCCCTGCCTCGGAGAGGGGGAGCAAAGCCCATCGAGGAGATATAAAGGGCTTTTGAAAGGGGTTTGGCCATGGGGGTTTCACAAGAATTCCCATTTGTAGCAGGCCTGCATCCTCTGATCTTTTTCTGGATGGCTGACTGAAAAGTTAATTTCTAGCTGGGCTTGTAATTGTAGGTCATTTTGCCTACGAGTGCAATTTCACTTTTGATAAACGAGTTCCCTTTGCTGAGCTGTGTTTATTTTCCATGCTTTGATATGGAGGAAGGGTGCAGGGCTGCACGGCCCGTGTGGCCGAACCCGCGGCCAGCCGGGACAGGTTTGAGCCGTGACCTCTGTCGCGGAACCTCGTAACGGAACCTCCGTGCCCCCTCTGAACCAGGGGAGCACCACAAATGACAGGGCCTGGTGAAAGACACTGATTATACACGTGTGTTCAGGACACGATGGGAACGACACGTTTCACCTGGACGGTACAACTGCCGGGGCCGGGGGTTGGTAGGGAGCACATCTGTGCGACGCTATAGGTGGAAATGATAAAGTGGCATTAAGGGGGCTTCTGGGAAAAGTCCGAGCACGGTGTAAAAAGACCCCTCTTACGGCAGTCGGTGAGTTGGACTTTGGCTCCATTGGTTAAGCAAATAAAACAAACGCGGTGGCGAACGGGTCTCGCTAATTCAACCCACATTTGGTGCCCTCTTCCACCCGGCCCCAGGCCCGAGGGGCACGACATGACACGGATTTTCCACCGTCAGTAAAGCGAGTAAATAAGTAAATAAATAAATAAGTAAAGGGTGATCCTAAAGTGAGTCACACGCATGAGGGGCCGTGTTTTAGCAGTGAGAGCCTAACGTGGGCCGCAGCTGTGTTTTACAACGGCAGGACCGCTGAGTGCTGGAAAGTGGGGTGTAGAGGGGGAACGCAAGGAGGAGGGCAGTGTTCTTAATGGCAGATACAAATTAAACCAACATTAACAACTGCAAAGTCCCACTCACGGGGGAGACCTCTTCATCGTGCCAAACTTTTGCTGACTTTCAATCTCACCATGCATAAAAGGTGCTCCACCCCGGCACTGTTTCCACTTAACACTGGTAGCCAAATCTGCCTGTCCTCAGGCATTTGGAAACATCTCAAGGGCAAAGATTTAAAGCGGGGGAATCTATTTGACTTGTTGCTATTAAACAATTAAAAAGGCATGGCGTTGTAAATTGCATTGTAAACAGATTAATAATTTCCAATTAGAACCAAACCAATGTGTTTTTAGACTGTTGCGGCATTGGCAACGGTCCCTACAAAGTCATTTCATTCACAGAGTGTAAATTCTTAATTCTGGCCTCAGGACGACACTGAGCAGGAAATATCACTTTAATTACCTTGTGCTTGTATGAATGTGGCTACAGCGGGATGCTGTAGGTGTGGCACAGCCAAAAAAATGCCATGGTATGGTCAGCTGGTATGGGCCCTTAATCCTCAGCATAAGTGACATAAGTAGGAAAAGCCCATGTACACACATGGTTATGCCTATTATGAGTCACCATGTTTTCTTGGCCTGCTCTAAATCTGGGCCAGTCACTGATGACCTACAGCCAATAAGAGCGCAGGACACGAGTTGATGGAAAGATGCATGGGACATTCAACCCATAATGGAGAGCATGGCTGTGTCAAAGTGGACTCACAGTGAACAGAATTGAATGACTTACCTCCAACTCTCTCTGTAGGACAGACAGTCCATACTGGCCACATGTGGCGATCCTTTCCTTCACCCACATCCCTTTCTCTTTCCTTTCACACACTTTTCACAACTTATGATCACACAAACAGTGCTTGTTTATGTTGGATGTTCATTTGTAAACTCCTGTTTGGCGCGAGGTGGCATCATTTCTCGTGCGATTTTTCGTGAGAGAACGTTGTTTTGTAGAGCAGACGGACCAGTCGTGCTGAAAGATAGCGTAGTTGGTGATGCCCTGTCACCGCCCCGTTCACACTACACAACTGTCTGACTTGTGATCAGGAGTCTCGAGGTTGTGTAGTGTAAACAAGGCATAAGTCTCATTTCTCTTCGATCTGCAACCACACTTGCGTGTTCCCGCGTGGCAGCGAGGTCAGCAGGCGAGCAGAATGACATCATGTATGAGTAAAAGCGTCCCTAGCCTTCCCGCTCTGTCACTCCAAATGACTTGCTTTACAAGAGGGCGTAGGACATTACGGATGAACTTGATTTTCTGGAAGTTGAAACGAAGCAGACAACCCCCCTCAAAACCTCTACGCCACCCTGAGCTCCCCAACACTGCTCAACAGCTGCCTTCTACAGTGAGCAACAGCTTTCTGCTCTCCTGGGCTAAATAAATAAATAAATAAATAAATAAATACCAACAAAAAAAGGTAACCAGCCTGGGGAGGCTTGTGGTTACCAAGGCAACAGATCAAACATGGCAGTGGGTTGGGTAAACTGCCAAATTTGCTGCATTACTCCATCTGTGCCCCCCCCCCCCCTCCCTCACCCCCGCACCCCGCGACTTCACTCCACCCCCCGGGTGATTCGCTCCATCTGCAGGGAGCCTCCCCTCCATCTCAGCAGGGAAGAGGAGGTGAGAAGGAAGGGGGTGGGGGGCAAAAATCTCTGGACCTTCTCCGAGGTCTCTAACCACACGCTGGTCTCGGCCAGCTCACCACCATTCCCCACAGTGAGTCTCGACTGTTAGCAGCCTGTAAAAGTTTTTTTTTTATTGCGCCGTATCTGCTATTTATTCATCACCCCGAGTAAGAGAATCGCAGGAGCCTTTTGCCAGGTCCGACCACAAAACGATTAGCCGGCCTGTTCCTGGCCCATTCGTCAAAGAGAGGCTGCTAATTAGCACCGGCTCGGTGGGGAAGAGAGCCAAGGAGACACCTGGGTATTGAGTGAGCAATGCTGCAACAACCTCCCCCTCCCCGCCATCAGCACACCCGCCCAAAACCCCTCCACCGATGTCTACTGAGGGCAGAAAACGTGATTAAAGCTGCAGCCTCTCGGGGTTGTTGATGATAGAACAACAAACATTTACACAGGCCCCCTCGATTCAGCGGCGAGCAAGTTGACGTCAGAGCGAGAAGAAGTGCTGTCATGTTTACGCGGCTATTTTCGTCTCGATTTTGAGCGCGAAGCCCCGCGGCGTTTTGCCCTCGAAGAGAAGACGCCTCCGCCGGCGCGGCCCATGGACTTTGTTATTGTTGCTCGCATCTGCTGGAAGCCAAATAATGGCGGGTGGTCACATTTCATCAAGCTGCAGGAATCGGCTCTGGTAACTCGAACCGCGCACCGGCCACGAAAAATGTGACATCATTGCTTTTAGACTTACTTTCTGTATATTTGCCAGGGGTGAAAGGAGACATCTGGGCAGGGTGGGGGCTGGGGCACAGTTCAGCTCCAAGTCTTATTTACATGCCTGCGTTTTGTTTGGGTTCGAGCATCATTTTTCAGGCCGTATTTTTTCTTCTCCTCTCTCTTTTTGCACTGCAGACCCATTTCACAGTAATTGCCAGGCTTAAACGGGGAACGCTGGCGGATGTTCGGCGGAATCTGATGGAATGCTCTGAGATGATTTAGAGGTGCAGTCGCTTCTGCTAATACGTCAAACCCTTCAGCTATTCCAAACTTGCCCCCGGGCGCCGGCCCAGCCCCCCCAACACTGAAACCACCAGCGTCACCCATGGCCCGTTCCTCTGGCCACGCTCTCTGGACCAGGCCGGTTGGGTCTGGAGCAGGCCGCCGAGGGCCGGCGCTATCTCGCAGCTGTTCGCTGAGGACGCCACGGTCTCGCCACATAAATTTCAGCGATATCACCTCCATCAGAGGCCCATAAAGCTGATTTATTATAAATACAGCTCTCCTGTGTTTACTGCACGCATTCTTGCGCCTGCAACATCTTTCGAAGTGAGAGCTTGCAGGTGCTCGGGGTCTGTCTGAGTGGGGCAGACTGCGGAAGGAGAGGCACGCAGACAAGAGAGAGTGAGGAGGGGAGAGAGACATACAGAGAGAGTAGGGGAGTAGAAAGAGAGAATAAAATGAGGAAAAGTAAAATGGGGAAATGAGGCAGAGATGGAGAGATATGAGAGAAAAAGAGAGAAAGGAAAAGAAAGTAGGGTAGTAGGGGAAGGGGAAAAACGAGGAAATGAGATAGAAATTAAGAGATGTGTGCGTGTGTGTGTCTGTGTGAGAGAGAGAGAGAGAGAGAGAGAGAGAGGTTGTGTGGTAGGGGAAGTGGAAAACGAGAAAATGAGGTAGAGATGGAGAGAAAGATAGATAGATAAAGAGAGAGAGAGAGAGAGAGAGAAAGAGAGAGAGAGAGATGAAACAGAGAGAGAACATAGGGTAGTAGAGGAAGACTAGAAAATGAGGCAGAGATTGAGAGAGAGAGAGAGAGAGAGAGAGAGTGAGAGAGAGATGAAACAGAGAGAGAAAGTAGGGTAGTAGGTAAAGGGGAAATGAGACAGCGATGGAAAGGTTAAAGTAAAAAGCAGTGAGTTGGGAGAGAGATGGAGAAGGACTGAGAGTGGTCTAAAGTTAGAATGAAGAACAGAGGAAAAGAGAGAGAAAAGAAGAGGAAGATAAATGAAGGCATCAGGGTAAGAAAACATGGCAGCCATCACCCTGGTGATTAAGCTGAGGCAGAGGTGATAAGGATAATGTGCTAAGTGTTAAGTTACTGGAATCAGGTCTCACTGAATAAACCTAGGAAAGGTGATGGAGTGGGGGGGGGGGGGGATTGTGGGTCGGTGGGTTACACTTGACTTACGTTGCTACAAGCAAATGATATAAACAATCAGTCTATATCCAGCAGGTCGGGGATACAACACTGCTACTTAGTGCAAAGGTGCTGGACGAGCTCAGGTTTTCAGAACGGCAGTATTTATTATTTTTAAAGAGCCCATATCATGAAAACGTCCTTTTTTAAAATTCATTTTGGTTTAGTAAACACTGTTAAAGTAGCAAAACATGTCTTTCACCCCTAAGTCCACGCAGTCTATATTTTTAAATCGTAGCCATGGAGTCGACATTGGGGAGTGCATAGCCGTTATGCTAGGTAGCATGAAAATTTGTTGGCAGCGGGGTTGGTGGTATGTGGTTTTCCACTGTCACATACAATGCCATTTACATATCAATATATGTTAGAGACAGTTTGTGAAAGTGACTATTTACACAAAGGGCACCACAAAGAAAGGCATTTAACTCATTTGGAGCAGTGAGAAGCTATCAACAGCACCCGTTGTAGTGGGACAATATCTTGCTCAAGGGTTTCTCAGTGGTACATGTGTGGGGACTTGAACCTGCAACCCTTCGATCACATGGGCAAGTGCCTAACCACTAGGCCACTGCTGCCCGGCAATGTGTCCCCCAATACATAAATGTAGTATATTGCAATATATGAAAATGACTTTGTCATTGTTAACACACTCAGTGACACACAAAGTGCACCACAACTAAATGTGACCTCTGCATTTAACCCATCACACATGCACACATGGAGCAGCAGGCAACTATCAACTGCATCCACAGTGTAGCGGGGTGGTACCTTGCTCAATGGAATCTCAGTGGTACCCAGGTCGGGACTTGAACCTGCAACTTTCAGTTTCCAAGTGCAATGTCCTAACCACTAGGCCACCACTGCCCATATGCCAAAGGTGATGGTGGTAAGCAAATGAAGCACATGGAAATGGTCCATGGTAAACTAGTCTACCGACAGCTGAGCGGTGATGACCGATGATGGACGATCTTTGTGCTGGAAGCAGGAGCACAAGAATCTGAGGCACTTTGACATAGGCCTTATTGTGATGGCTGGACGAGTCAGAGCATCTCCAAAACGACAGGTCTTGTGTGTTCCAGGTGTGCAGTAGTTAGTACCTACCAAAAGTGATCCAAGAAGGACATGTGGTAACCAGCAACAGGGACATAGGCACCCAAGGCTCACTGATGCATGTGGGGAGCAAAGTCTAACCTGTCTAGTGAGATCGCAGGAGGAGCTCCTGTGGTTAAAAAAGTGAATGCTGACTCTGATAGAAAGGGGTCAGAACACAATGCACCACAGTCAGAGCAGTAGGAGGGGGGTCTACTCAATATTAGATAGGTGGCCTTAATGTAATGGCTGATCTGCCTACAGCAATTTAGCCTCCCCTCCCCCAGTCATGCTGAACATATAAGGAGTGTTTCAGCCCTGAGTGCTTTTTTTTTTCTTTAAGAGCCAAACAGCCAATCAGAAGAATGATCACTAACACACATCAGTTATTAAAGGCAGAGTAACTCAAACACACAAAGAGACTGGTGGAAATATTCATGTAAAAATAAATATTGAAGTTTTGTTATAACAACAAGTGTTATAACTGCATCTTAGGTGGAAATATTATTAAAATTACTATATTATTCTTATGCATATGGGATTGTTTTTCATTGGATTTTATTGCTGTCTAGGATTTGTTATTGCTTTTACTGAACTGTTTTCATTATTTTTATTGTAATTTTATTATTATGACCTTGAGTTCTTTGAAAGGTGCCTTTAAATAAAATGTATTATTATTATTATTATTATTATTATTATTATTATTATTAATAAATATAGCATGCAAGACTTTAGCACAACTCACTGTATCCTAATTACTCCATGCAGCCAAACGAAAGCAGCAGAGCATGACCTTCCACCATTTCTGCTGCATCTCCTTTGGCAGTAAAACAGAAACCAAAGAATGAGCTCGGCTTGCTTCGCAAAAAAGGCAATAAAAGAAGCCTGACCGCACAGTCACATTAAACGAGTGCCGATTCATTTTGACTTGCTATCGTTTCTCTTGTGGATAACGATGCCACGGACGAACCAAGTGGGGAGGCTTTGGAACTGTGTCGAAAACCCTAAGTAGTTTAGCAATAACAGAGGAGAGAGAGCAGGAAGAAATGGGAAGAGCAAACATTCCAGAAATGTGAAAGAGCTGGTTGGTGTGCGGACGCAGCGAAGAGCTTAACCAAAACCAAACCCCACAACAAAGATGAGCTGATAATACTTTTTAGGGAGAGAATGGGCCTGTGCTATCCAATGAGACTCAACCACTTAAACGCCAGTGCTAGGGTTGCAAATATGGATTGGAGGATGTATAGGATGCAGAAATCATCATACACCAAACAGTCTTAAGATTAACACCACTGACAGGTGAATAACATTGACGATCTTCCTTCATTACAATGGCTTCTGTTAGGATATATTAGCCAGCAAGTGAACAATCAGTTCTTGATGTCAATGCACTGGAAGCAGGAGCGTAAGGATTTAAACCATTTTGACAAGGGCCTTATTGTGATGGCTAGACATCAAACCCGCAGGTCTTGAGGGTATGCAGTAGTTAGTATTTACAAAACGTGATCCAAGGAAGAACCCCGGGTGAATGGGTTGGGCCATGGGCAGCCAAGGTTGACCGATTCATGTCAGGAGTGAAGTCTAACCCATCTGGTGTGATCCTACAGAAGAGCTACTGTGGTTTAAGACGTGAATGCTGATTCTGAGAGAAAGGGAACAGTTCACCACATTCAGAGCTGTTTCAGCAGCATGAGGGACCTACTCAATATTAGTCATCCATCCATTTTCCAACCACTTCTTCCATTTCCGGGTCACGGGGAAGCTGGAGCCAATCCCAGCTGACTGCGGGCCTAAGGCGGGGTACACCCAGGACACCAACCCATCGCAGGGCGACACACAGACAGACAGACAACCATTCATACACATATTCACACCTATGGGCAATTTTTCCAATCCAATGAACCTACTGCAGCCTTTGGACAGTGGGAGGAAACCGGAGCACCCGTAGGAAACCCACGCAAACACGGGGAGAGCTTGAAAACTCCGCACAGAAAGGCACCTGTGGCCAACCCGGGGATCAAACCCAGGACTTTCTTACTGTGAGGCGACAGTGCTAACCACTGCACCACTGTCAAACGACCACAGTGATTGGCCAGAAAGAAATAGTGGAAAATAGCCGGATGCTGGGAGGGAAACCGATCCTCCCTTGTTCAGTCTCTCCAACACTGTTGTGCAAGATGTGGATGAAAATGCGCTGTGGATTCCTCTGTCGTATTTACATAATTAGATTTTATTTCCATTGAATTGCACTCAATACACACTCTGGAAAGATTTCGCCACGATGAGGTATTAATTCTCAGGGACCGCAGCCCTGAAAATAAATAATGTGGGAAGACTTTAAAGTTTAGTTTGTTCTCATAAAGATCTTTAACTGCACTGAGTGCAATCCAACCCCTCTTCCCTCAGTCACCCTGAGTCCAGGCCTCTATCCACACGCTGTAGCCATTAAAACCAGCCTGGATTTGTGCTGGTTGAGATGAATGTGCTGTGAGTCCATTTCTGTGGTCGTCTCACTCATTGCCTGCACTAAATTAGCCTGCTGCATGCTTGTGGGGCTCTCTTGCAGGGTGCAGTGCAGAAGCTGTTTTGAATACAACCAAAAAGAATCACCAGAGGAGTGAAGAATGATAGTCCATCAAAAAATATAATGTAGGCAATTTCCCCCTCACCACAAATGTCAATCAGCCAAATGTTTTGTGTTTGAAGTAGTCTGCTGCTTTAGTTTTGCAGAAACATTGACTATATAGTTATCACATTACTATGGCACCTGTCATGTCACAGAAGTGTGGGCAGTGGTGGCCTAGTGGTTAAGGACTTGCCCTTGCAAAGAGAAGATCGCAGCTTCAAGTCCTGGCCTGGGTGTCACTGGCCCTTGAGCAAGGTACTGTACTGCTACACTGCTCCCCGGGCACTGATGATCGCTACCTGCTGTTGCACATGTGCACGTACAAGTTGAATGCAGAGGTCACATTTTGTTGTGCTGCACTTTGTGTGACTGAGTGTGTTCACAATGACAAACAGTCACAAGTAAAAAGGCTCTGCTACCTGAAAAAGGTGCTGCTACACTGCTACTCTTTAAAATCAATACAGATAATAGAGCAGTGCAGAACAATCATCTTACAGTAGAAGATACGAAGCCTCTCACAGTCTCACAGCATCACACACATTATAAGCAGTTCAGTAATTCTTCAAGAGGACTCAGTTCTCCCGTCTCACCCTAAACTCTGTCTCTCATTTGGTGTCTCACTAAATGTAGACACATCTTTGGACATGACAAGTCATGGTTTTGGATATTGACCACTAACAGACATAGTGGCCAAGCCATGGTCCATAAGCTAGATGTTCCCAGGGTAATACCTTGCCTGAGAAATAGTGAGATATATTTTTTTCTGGGCCAGTCTACCCAGTCTCTGGGGGACGGGATGGCTGGAGGCCCTGACGAAGACTCCAGGGGAACGGGCATCCCTCATCACCGCTCCACACCCAGCCTGCCGGAGCGCAAGACAATTAGCCAGTGTGTGAACAAGGCCTTGTTTATTGACTTACTGTGGAGACTTTATTAACCCAGGCTGCGCTGAATGGAAGACACCTGCTGTTCACACTTAGGCCGTCATTGCGAGCCGGGCTGGAGACGGGAGGGCTCTTACGATGCCCACTAAAGCCTGCTGTTCTTTTGTCCAAGCCACCCTCAGCCTGCAATAGAACGGTTTTGGCCTGCATAGCAACATGGCCTTTATTTCCCAGCACTGTGGGGCAGACAGTCGCATTCACTTGTCAACGATGCAATTACACTAGCTGTCACCAACTTCTGTTAAAATCCGCATTGTCCATGCGAAATTGGCACTCCTTCACTGTGATTTGCTGAAGAAGGACCTAAGTGCTCCTCTTACTTGCTCTTACCAGGTCTGGAGCTGCCATGCACATGAGCCATGTGCAGTACAGCATATACAATATGGCATCTTCTGACTTTCCACTTCTTTCATTGCTGGTCTGAAGTGTTGTTTTCCTACATGGAGTCGCACCTGAGAGGCCCTCAGAGATGATGACAGTAATATTTTTGATTTTTAAAAAAAAAATTATTCTATCTTCAGCTGGAATTTCTGCAACAAGAGATATGAGGAGATATGAGGTTCTGATGAACATGAAATCAGGCAAACATTACTGGAGTCTAATGCCCACCACAAAGAGACTCAGGAGAAGCTTCTATCCTCAAGCTGTAAGACTTCTTAACCAGAACACACCATCGTATCTTGAATCTTGAATGTCCATTAAATGTTTAAAATACATTTTAATTGATGATATCATTTATATCACGTGTTTTCATGCACTGTTAACATCAACGACACAGTGTTGCCTCATAGCAAGAAGCTCAGCTACCAGGGCCAGGGTCCCTTCTGTCCAGAGTGTATCTTCTTGAGCTCCTACTGGGATTTTCCTCCCACAGTCCAAAAACATTTATGTCAAATAAGACTATTGATGCTAAATTGCCCACTAGGTATTTGCCTTATGTCTACTGAGGGCTGGAATAAGCTCAAGGAACTACTACCACTCTGGTTAGGGTGTGTCACCAAAAATGAAGGAATAGCCAGAAGTTCAGATTTCAGCTGTCTGTCTGGCAAACATTTCCTCCAGAAACTCACTTTTTCTGAAATGTTCTGGTATTGTTAAGGAAGTCTGTCCCCCCTTTGGTGCAGTAACTCCATTGGGAATTCTTAACACTAGATATTGGAACATTGCTGTGAGAATTTGATTGGATTCAGCCATGAGAGCATTAGTGAGGTCAGGTACTGATGTTGGATTAGTCCTGGATGCACCATCAGCCAGCATTAGTTAATATATTCCACCCCAACTGTCAGGGGCTTGGAATATATTAGACAGCAAGTGAACAGTCAGTTCTTGAAGTCAATGTGCTGAAAGAAGGAAGGTCTGAGATTTGAGCCACTTTGACAAGAGGCTTATTGTGATGGCACGACGAGTCAGAGCATCTCCAAAATGGCAGATCTTGTGAGTCTTCCAGGTATGCAGTAGTTAGCAATAAAGAAAACTGGAGAAACGGGTCACGGGCACCCAAGGCTCACTGATGAATGTGAGAAGTGAAGGCTAGCCTGTCTGGTCTGATCCCACAGAAGAGCTACTGTGGTTTAAAAAGTGATGCTGACTCTGATAGAAAGAGGTCAGAACACACAGTGCACCAAAGTCAGAGCTGTTTCAACAGCATAAAGGACCTCCTTAGTATAAGGTAGGTGCTGTTAATGTTATGGCTGACCGGTGTATACATATATGTAAGTTTATGTATGTGTGTGTATATAGAAAGACAGAGGGAGAGAGAGAGAAAGAGAGAGAGCACTATAAATAGAGAATGAAAGAGCCGGTCAGCAGCAGCATGGCCAGAGCAGGGAGGGGATTTGAGACTCATCCCAGTGAGTGAGACTTCCTCTAAATTGCATGGTGTCAATAGCTGACTTTCAGCGCGACAGATAAAAACACAACGGCCTGCTTTTTATCGGCCTTCCAGGGACTAAAGGCTGCAGATAGCAGCTATTACACCGACAAGCCTGAGGCGTGTGGAGATGCGTGGGCTTATCTGTGGCTGCCGGTAAACTGTGTGTGCGTCTGTGTGTGTGTGTGTGTACCTCGTGAACGACCTATCATGTAGTTTCTGTGGATGCAACAATGTTACTCCATGTCTTTGTGTATTTATTTGGACATGAACAGGAAATTGAGTAACTGGAGACCAAGAGAAGATCTAGCCAAACATTCACAAATATACTTGCAGTGGACATCTACCCCTTAACCTGGCTTAAACCGAGTTCAACTGCCTCAATCTAAACCGTGCTGTCCCCTTTGGCAAACGTTTTGTTTTCCCTTGGTGGAAATAATGCAGTGTAATGTCCAGTATCAACTTGTTCTTCCGTGCTCACAGAACTAGTAACATACTATTCATTTACGTCCATGTAAGCTCTAAAGGAACGCTCAATATCCTGATTTTGTTTCTTTGTACAGATCTAAGAGCTTTACCCCTATGCAAAGTAGCTGGAAAGAAGAACAGTTGTTGCAAGATGACCATTGTGTCATTTTCTGCTGTCGTTTTCTTGTAATGCGACTCACATTGTGATTAAAAAAGCCTATTTGTGGAAATTACATTCATCAGTAGGTCAGTGGTGTGAAATCGCTGTCCCCAGATCCTTACGCTCGCCCATTTTTCATACGTCCAACACATTAACTTCAAAAACTGACCATTCATTTGCTGCCTACTATATCCCACTCCTTTACAGGAGCCACTGTAACCAGATCATCAGTGGTATTCACTCCACTTCTCAGTGGTTTCAATGTTATGGCTGATTGGTCTGTATTCACCTAAATTAACGAACCAAAACGTCCCATTTTCCATGAATGAGGTGTGCAGACCTTTGCACATGACTGCGTGTACCAGTCAGTGAATTTAGCCACTTTTAGCAAGTAAGAGGAACCTTGAATCATTGAGCGTATGTGCTGTGCAGAGTGACGTGGGCATGGACGTCCAACCAAGAGCAGTCTCTTCACTGTGTCCGTCCCTCCTACACTTACAGCAGCTGTGGCAAAACTTCACAAAGGCTCTTTCCAGTAAAAAAGCCAGAGTTTAGACGGTGTGGCATTATTATCGGAACACTCACCACGTTCTCCTCTCTGATTTGTTTAATTTAAAGGGAAAGAAAGAGAGAGAGAGAGAGAGAGAGAGAGAGAGAGAGAGAGAGGGTTTTTGTGGTGCCTCTCAAGAGAAAGGCTTCTGAGAATGAACTGGACTAGGCCAGGGGACAGGCAGCAGGCCAGATTCCAGAGCTAACGTATAATCAGCCTAGGACGTGTATAATTATATCTGAGACACGAAAGAACAGAAGGGAGTGAGAGGGGAGGAAGCAGGGGATGAGGCACACAGTAGCGGAGGAGCCGGTGCTGCTTAATATTTGTTTTCTGCCTCAAATATAAAGAATGCTCGCTCTAGGTGCATGTTGACTCTCCTTGCACCTATTAAGCCAAGCCCGGCTTCATTATCCAAGTGGGAAAGGTGATGCATTCATCACAAAACTAATCAAGGGAGCCGCTGACTGTGCTGAAGATCAGTGTCAGCAAGTCCATGCATGCTGTATTCGGCCGAATGGACACGTGTGGCCAAAATCCCTTATCCCTCCTTCTTTTACATAAACCCATGCATTTTTCCATAGAAACACCCCCACACACACACCTTGCATGCATGCTTCCATCCACCCACGCACAAGTGCACTGAAAGCTCTCGGTGGTTAAGGGGCCACCATGCTGGCCTTTAATCCGGCAATCCTGCCTGCTGCCCGGGCTGCGTTTTGCTGTGGCCACCCGACAAACCGGGCCTGCGGTCAGCAGCAACTTCGCCTTCCCTAAAGAGGAACTGATTACAGCTGCTGCTCGGAAAACCAAAAGGCTCCCAGGATCCCTTATCTGTAATTGGGAAAAAGGAGTTGCGCGCCAGTAATCGGCCACAAGCCTTGAATACCTGTTTTCCTTCACATCACCTGACAGGGCCAAGCCTCTGTTTCTCACCTGACACGCTCCCTCTAATTTTCTTCCTCCTCGCAGCCCGGCCCTGGTGGGGGGCAGGGCTGCTAGAGCTGGGCTGATGTCACTCCATGTATGCCAAAAGTCTAAAAGAGTAGCTAGGAAAAGAAGGAAGAAATCTTTAACTTTGAATCCGAGTCGTTCGTTCATTCATTCGTTCATCAAAAGCCACAGTGCAAAGAAGGTAAGCATGTTTTTGCTCATTAGTATGATGTTCCTAATGACCAAGATAGACATTATTACTCTCCAGGAAGTATACACCAATCAGCCACAACATTAAAACCACTGACAGGTGAAATAAATAACATTAATTATCCCATTATCTTGTTACAGTGGTACCTGTCAAGGGGTGGGATATGTCAGGTAGCAAGTGAACATTGTGAGGTGAACACTGATCAGCCATAACATTAATACTGACAGGTGATGTGAATAACATCGACTATCTAGTTACTTCATTACAATAGCACTTGTCACTGAGGTATATTAGGGAGTAGATGAACAGTCATGGGCTGGAAGGATCTTAAGGATCTGAGCCACTTTGACTAGGGCCTTATTGTGATGACTAGACAAGTGAGTCAGAGCATTGTCTTGTGGAGTGTTCCAGGTGTGCACTAGTTAGTACCTACCAAAAGTGATCCAAGGAGAGACAACTGGTGAATGGGCGACAGGGTCATGGGCACCCAAGGCTTACTGATGCACCATTTAGCTGTCATTGCTTAACACACACACACACACACACACACACACACACACATTCTTCACATCTACAGTCAAGACAATCCTGACAAAAGCAACAAAGTGTAAATAACCAACGGGTTTAACAACAACTTCAAACAAAACCAGTCAGGACTCGTTTTCTTGATGACACAAATTGACCTGATAGAAAACTCTCACTCTGTAATGATCTGGGATGGACAGTATGAGTTCATTATAATGATCAGTTCTGCTTTAATGTGCATTTCTGAGCATATTGTGTATAATTCTGGGACACTGAAAAATTGCATAAAAATCAAAGAAAAATGACTTTTGTCCTTGTAAACACATTCAGTCACACACCATGTGCACCACAACAAAATGTGACCTTTGCATTTAACCTATAGCACATGCAGCAGCAGGCAGCTATGAAGCTATTAAGTGCCTGATGAGCAGCGTAGCATAATATTACCTTGCTCATGGGTACCTCAGTGGTACCTGGGTCGGGACTTAAACCTGCGAGCATCTTTTCACAAGTGGTCTTAACCACTAGGCCACATAAAGATCAGCCATAGAAAACGTAGAGAGCGTGAAACTTTTCATTATACAAAATATATGACAATATTTATTAATTTTTTTCTGACATCTTTGACATTGTTGAAAATCTGGTTTCCTTAGGTGCAATACTCTCTATTAATAATATATATTATTAATATAATAATATATATCTATTAATAATATTCTGCTTCCTTTCATGTGCATCTCACCACAGTGACTATTATATATTTTAAAAATTATATTATATATTTTACCTCTACTAGTGTGCAATGCTACATCTTAACACATTTTATTATCCTTCCTGGTGTTTTGCAGATGCTCCCATTACAATAAGGCCCTTGTCAAAGAGGCTCAGATGCTTAAACTCATGGTTGCAGCACATCGACTTCAAAACTAACTGTTCACTTGCTGCCTAATATATCCCACCCCCCTGACAGGTGCCATTGTAATGAAATACCTCAACAGTCAATTTTATTCACTTTACCTGTCAGTGGTGCTAATGTTATGGCTGATTGATGTAGTAACAAGTAGCAGTCTGTGTATAATCTCATTATGCTGTTATTTAAATACTTTTTTCCTCCTCTTTTCTCCTGCTATTCCCGTTTACTCTGTTTACCAAAGTCCATTTTAAATCTCGTCCTGTTTTGTTCATACGTTGTCTAACACAAAATGGAAATATTCTGTATCATCAAACATGACCATATTGCCCAGTCTTACTGTGCTGCGTTGGGACATAATTACATAATTATCAAGGTACCCACCCTAAATCTGCTCTAGACAGGCTTTTTCTCCACACTGGGCTGACATCAGAGGCTGATGGATTACGTGTAATGTGTGTGTGTGTGTGTGTGTGTGTGTGTATGCGTGTGTAGGCCACAGACGGGGTCGGCGGCAGGAACGTTAATCACACCTCTCCTGTCAACAACAAAGAGGCGGCCTCTCTCAGCAGCAGAGCCATTAAAAAATTCTCAGCGAAGGTGTCAAAGGAAAATGCGCCAAAAACTGATGATGCAATTTATGAAAGAAGGGGAGTGGAGAGAAGCAGCACTCTGAGCTGAGGCTCACTAATTACATAGCAGGGTCATGGGCCAGCACCGTGTCACTCCAAAGCTTTCAGTGAGATGGGGGAGTCAAGGAGAACTCATCTTCTCATCCATATGCATGTATACAGCGGAATGAAACAATGTTCCTCCAGGGCCTCGGTAGCCTAGAACATACAAGACAGGACTGGACCACACAGTGCTTCGTGTTTACTGGACCACACAGTACACGAGATGTCGACTGCGTATGGTGCAATTACAATCATTTTACATGGTGTAAATACTAACACAGTTTACAGAGCAGACTGTAATAGGGGCGAACTGTAACTAGACCTTCAGTTTGGCCTATAAAACTTGGATAAAAGTAACGTAACATTGTTGCACTTCTGCTACTTCACTACGACACTAATAGTATATTCATTA
>JBBPDA010000001.1:33625125-33635143 GCA_037974385.1 Arnoldichthys spilopterus
ATTACCCCCTTATATAGTCATATTTAGTTCCACCCACGTGTCAGGTTTCTCCTCCAGTCCCACAATACCACCAGCACTGGGAGGGTGAAGGCAAATCCTTCTGAAAGTGACTATTTGTCATTGTGAACACACGCAAGCACTATAATGAAATGTGACCTCTGCATTTAACCCATCACATGTGCAAATGCAGAGCAGGTAGCAGCTATCAACAGTGCCTGGGGAGTAGTGTAGTGGGACAGTACCTTGCTCAAGTGTACCTCAGTGGTACCTGGGCTGGGACTTGAACCTGCAAGCTGCAGTTCACAACAGCAAGGTCGTAACCACTAGGACACCACTGACCTGTGCTTCCTCCAAAGTCATGTGAAGTCAGCCACTGCTTCATTTACAACTGCTACTAATGCTACTAGTGCTTGAACCAACAGACACCTGTGCTGGCTAGCACTTATTTTGTCCTTTCCAGAGAACGAAGCTCTCCTGTGCTCTCTTGGACTCCTGGCTACAGATGGCGATAGCACCATCGGGGATTAAACCCATGACCTACCAATGGTGTACAATTATAAAAGCATGTTTACCTGGCAAACCTGATTGGGTTTCATAGTTTATTAGACATATAAACAAAAACTGGTGTTGATGTAGACAACATGCTCCATCCACATATCTTTTAATCTTGTGCATGCCTTCATGCTACATGCAGCCTTTAGCTGCAGCCATCTTTGTCTAAAAAAATCTTTGTAACTCCCACCTCTCTAGACAATGTCACGTAGAAGACGTTTCCTGTGTTGAGCTGACTGGTTTCCGTAGAGTGCTCTTTGGCATAAAATTAAAAAATTTGGCATCTCACTTTCTCATTATTCTGCCAAATTCACACTACTACAAATTATACACTAATACAGCTTGATTGAGTGATGTAAAATTCACACCCTTCCAGTCGCTGTATGATTTTAAACTGAAGACTGAAGGATGCAGTCTATGAATATTGTCTATCCTCTGTTGCAGTTTCAGGCTGCCCCTGGTAGCAATATCAGCAAAAAACTGTGCTCATGAAATTTATAATGCCAAGCAGCTGCAAACAAGTTCAGTGAACCAGTGGAAACATGTTTCTATATCTGGCAGTCTGATAGATGAATTGGGGTTTGATGCCAAGAGAATTCTACCCACCAGAATACCTAGTGCTTAAAGTAAAGTTTGGAGGAGGTGGAATAATAGGTTGCAGCTGTTTTTTAATGTCCAGTGAAGGATGATGTTAATACTACAGCATACAAGGACATTTTACACAATTATATGTTTACAACTTCACAGTAACAGTTTGACGCAAGCAAGCTTGATTAGTTTGGTGTGGAAGAACTCCAGTGGCCTGCACAAAGCCCTGACCTCAACCCCAACCAAGCTGAACACCTCAGGGATGAAGAGGAATGCTGACTGCAAGCCAGGCCTTCTCGTCCAGCCTGACCTCACATAATGCTCTTTTGACTGAATGGGCACAGATCCCCATAGATCTTGTGGAAGGCCAGAATAGTGGACATTGTCATAGGGTGTGAGTCCATAATAATGCCAATGGTTTTGGAATCGGTCCAGCAAGCTCAAACAGGGGTAACGGTCAGGTGTCCACAAATGTTTGACCCTATAGTGTGTCCTCCGTGAACTGAGACTGCAGACTAGTGTGGGAACAAGTGTGTTGATCGCAGGGGCAGATGGAAGCAGGCTTGGTTTAGTGGAGAGCTGTAATAACAGCAGGCTGCTGGGAGACTGGGCAGTATCACTGAGTTCATTTACCCTCAGTGGCTGCTCCGGCCCGTGAGGTGTTTTCCCGCCCTCTTCTCTTCCTCTCCTTGTGTTTGACCCATCCAAACGTGTTGTTTCAAGCTTCAGTGACAGAAACTTAAGACTTTCACGGAGTGACCAGACGGTGACCTTTTCCAGGGTTGTGTTTCGAAGGAAGAAACACATTTAGATGTTTCCTGCGAAAGAAAACAGCGCTGGGAGTCGAGGCTCTCCCGCGCCGCTCCCAAACGTCAGATCACACAAGTGCATTCCTCCGCCATTCAGACTCTGTGTCCTGACCTACAAGCCTCAGGCCTACAACCTCGAACTTCTCCCTTTATCTCCGGCAGACAAACTCTTCGAGGCGGACATCGAGGTCTCGTTTAAAGTAAAAACCATAGATAATTTATCTCACTCTGCGCTGTGATTCCATTTCTAAAAGCCACGTCTCTCCCCTCCTTCTCTTCTTCAGCTTCGCTTTGAATCCGATGCCAAGAATTAAAAGGCATGTCTTCTTCAGACGCGGTTACACAAAGCAGCTGGACAGTTGCTTTGCCTCTTTAACAAATATGTCCAGATTTACATCTCTATTCATAATCAGAGACCGCAGATCCACCCACTTTCCCCTTAAGCTAAACAGATCCCTCTAACGGCTAATTGGTGCAGCGCTTTAGTGGCATGGAATGAATAAGGGAGGAAGCCGACGGGCTGTAGCGAGCCCGAGGCAGGAAGTGACATAAAGGGAACGAGGCCGAGCAGCAGTTGTTTTGAATCTGGCAAATTCTTCTCAGGAGAAAAAAAAGAAAGAATGAAAGAAAGAAAAAAAGAGACAGAGAGCGAAGGAGAGAGGGAGGGGGGAGGGAAAAAATGTAATTTGATTAAGGTAATTGCCCACAGCAGCATTTGCAATTCTAAACAAGTTTCATCCAGCCCCCAGCCACAGATGTAAACACTGCGTGCCCTTCGACCTGCGGAGTAAACATCTGGTAAGAGATAAGTTTTCACCCTCGCTGGCAGAGCGGCTGACATGACATTCATAAACACAATTTGATCTTAAAAGCAACATCCGGTAAATGACCCCCTCCCCCCACGGCACTCCCGCAGCCCCTCTCTCCTCCTTCAGCTAGTACGGTGTGACACAGCACTGTGGAGACATGCACATTCACATGCATTCTTCTCAGTGCAGGCACACATTTAACATGTAGCACAATGAGCAGATGAACCAGGCACAACTATTAAGAGACATTAAATACAAAATACATTTAACAAGAATACAAGGTCGTGTGTAAAGGTAAATATATACCAGTTTGACTGTAATAAAAACCCATAAATCCTTATTGTTTTTTATTTAAATTTTAGTTTACATTGAGGATGAACCTCATTAAATAAGGAACTATAAACTATTATAGTTGATGTATAGAAGATATGATGTGATAAATAAGTGAAATAAAAAAAGAATAAAGATAGTAAAATAAATAAATAAATAAACGAATAATGGCTCATGGAATAACTTAACTTAACAACTTATAATTATAAACATAATATGTAATAAGCAATTAATAAAAAACATTCAAAATAATACATTCAAAGATAAGGCAATTCAGAGAAAACCAACAAAAACAACAACAAAAAATAATTAAACAATTAAGGACCAAAACAACTAAAGGCAGAAAAAAACTTATGATGGTCGCAGGTTCAAGTCCTGGCCCAGGTACCACTGAGGTACCCTTGAATAAAGTACTGTTCCACTACACTGCTCCCCTGGTGCTGTTGATAGCTGCCCACTGCTCCACATGGGATGGGTTAAATGCAGTTGTGGTCACTGTGTGATTGAGTGTGTCCACAATGACAAATATGTTACTTTCACCTGGTATGTATATCATGGGTATAATTAAAGAACGTGTCTCAGTAAAGTGGTGTTCACTGGTCTCCGCACAGACAAAGCTGTGCTAGCTTACATCTCTAAAAAACATCACATTCATGCTTAGCGAGGAATAAATAAAACATACTGCAACATTTTGTAAAAATACACAGTCTGGAAATGTATGAGCAGGTGCAGTTTACATATAGTACATTAGTGAGCTGCAACAGTCTTCTCACATACCTCCAGCTCATGAAGGTTTCAGTTTTTTTAAGGTTCCAGGACCACACAGAGACCTTAAAGATGCATGTTTAAATGTATGTGTGGGAGATTGTTGACAAAATGTTTGTTGACCCAGAAGGAGTGTCTAGGGGGGTGATCTGTAAAATGTTTCTCAACTTGGGTGGGGGTTGGGGATTGACCAAATTTTGGATTGCCAAATGTTTTGTTAAGGGGACATGTCGATAGAGGGGTGGGCTTTCCGCCAAACAATGTGCACTATGTGGCAGTGCACATATGGTGTAGATCAAAGACAGCTTTTCAGGCGAAGAATCCCAAACTAACTGTGAAACATGGTGGTGGAAATGTTATGGTTTGAGGTTGCTTTGCTGCTCAGGGAGTGAGCAGCTTGCAGAAATGTATACAGCTCTGAATTGTGCATCATATCAAAAAGTGACTGAAGTTAATGTGAGACCCTCTGTCCCAAAGCTGAAGTTACACTGGAAGTGAACCTTTCCACAGGATAATGATCCTAAGCACACTAACAAACCCACCAAGGAGAAATAAGGGATGTTTTGAACCCTATTGAAATGTTCTGTATAATTTAGAAAAGGGTTGAACATGCAACAAAGTCCTCAAACATTATAAACTCAACAGAAAGGAATTTCAAATAAGGGGTCAAACATTTTCAGAAGGCTGCCATTCGGGACTGGCGGGCAATTATGCAAAACACCTACAGGAAGTATTTGCTGCTAAAGGGTGCAATACTAGCTTCTGTGGCCTATGGTGTACTTACACAGAGAAAAAATACATCTGTTAATATTTTTCTTGAATAAATGGTTGAGAAGTTACTTTTCCTTGTTGTTTTGATCATGTACATCACTTCAATTGGTAGGGACTGTATTAAAGAGGATGAAATGTTCATTTGTGTTCATATGGCTTGAAAAAATCAACCGTTTCCATGGGGTGTACTTATTTTTTCTGACATTTAGACCTGTAGACATTGAAGTCTGCAAACATGACACCTCTTCTCTGTACACAGGCCCCATGAACCAGAAAGCAAGATCGACTTACGCCGGCTCCATGTGCAGCGCACAAACTGACACAGACCCCCCAGTGAGAGGACGACCCAGGAGGAGCACATCCAGAGCCCTGCCTCATAAAAGCCACCGAGTGATGGAGACAGAGAGACAGAGGGAAGGAGAAGTGAAGAAGGCAGAGCAGGGAAGGAAGAAGGTAATTAAGACGCACAAGTTCGAGGACGGCTCCAGCTGACTCTTATCATGTCAGAGAGGTAGTAAACACAGAGCCATTCGAACAGGCTGGCGAGGTGGCCAAGGTGTGGTGAGTGGGCAGAAAGAGGGAAAGGGAGAGAGGGGCAGTGGATGGGCCGCAGAGGGAGGGCCTCACTGACCGGACCACCGCTGAGAAAAGGGGCAGGCTGTCAAGACAGACGACTTCCTATTTCACTCTGATTATCCCCCAGAGGCGCTCCCGAAACCCTATAAAAACGTTCTCATTAAGAAGAGTCGCTTTATAGGATCTTAATGAGTCTAGGCCACAAAAATAAGAGAGAGAGAGGGAGAGAGAGAGAGAGGACGAGAGAGAGAGGGAACAGGGAGAAACGGGGGTTGGAGGAGGGGTTGGCATGTGATCTTTTTAGCATGTGCTCTTGTTTACTGAATTGTGTTTTACCTACCTGTGCACACTGTTCCCGTGTTTTAGGAGCGTAAATGTTTCTTGTTAAGCAGAACTCTATTTTGGAAAAATATACGAATGCTCAAATACATTAAAGGCAGAATTCCTGTAAGGTTTTTTTAGATTTTGCTTTATAATAATACAAATAACATTGAAAAAAAATCATAATAGATGCTGATGTTATTATTAATACATAATACACAATAATAATATTATTAGGGTGACACGGTGGTGCGGTGGTTAGCGCTGTTGCCTCAAAACAAGAAGGTCCTAGATTCAAACCCTAGGTCGCCCATGGGTGTGTTTCTGTGTGTAGTTTGGAACCTGGTTTCCTCCCACTGTCCAAAGACTTGCAATTTAGGTTGATTGGATTCTTTAAATTGCCCATCGGTGTGAGTGAGTGTGTGAATGGTTGTCTGTCTCTGTGCTGTCTAGCTGCACCATCACTCTGAATGGGTGAAGTAGTTTGGAGAATTAATAATACTATCAGTAATAATAAAAATAACTGTTGTTGTAATAGC
Source organism: Arnoldichthys spilopterus (assembly GCA_037974385.1). Classification (NCBI taxonomy): domain Eukaryota; kingdom Metazoa; phylum Chordata; class Actinopteri; order Characiformes; family Lepidarchidae; genus Arnoldichthys; species Arnoldichthys spilopterus. Next base: position 33,631,186 of record JBBPDA010000001.1, read on the forward strand.
AATGAAAACTTTAGGACTGTAGTTAACACGAACAGTTTTGCACTTAAGGCTAAATGCAAAATGCCTCCCTACCTATCTATTGTGTGCTATGTATGAAATGAATTTGGGTTTCTACACTCACATAGTGCACAATTTATCTAGCATGGGACATGGCTGAATCGCCAGTGGCTCTTTGACTGGCAATTTAATTTAAGGCTTAAATATTGGCATTAAAATACAAAGCGTTCTTCAGAAAAATGGGTAAGGGAACCACATGCAAGACGTGATGCTCATCCTGAACATTACTGGGGATGGAGAAAGAGAAACGAGGTGTCTAAAAGCAGGTTTAAACACACAGAAGCAATATTGCAGTTTCTTGTATACAAATTAATCATTACACAGTTCCTTGTGCCCGTGCTAATCAAGACTAAGCACTGTTTATTTCCTGCCTCTGGAGCCTTTTCATCACATAATTGATATCCACAGACTCTGACCACAGTAGCTGTTTCTAAAAGGGCAGCTCTCAAACATTTGCCAGAAAAAAACATGGATAACATCACTTTTAAACCTTTTATTTTTCAGCTTTAATCTTAAAATGCATTACAGAGTAGCTTCTATAAATGATTCAGTAACTACTGCGAGACTAATGTGCTAGAGGGGTCTGAAAGTTCCCTGAAAGTGTGTGTGATGTATTATAGCATTAGGTTTTGGGAGCGAACCGTCAAAAAGAGCTTAAAAGCACATGTACACATGTGTAATACAATCAGCCATAACATTAATACCACTGAGAGGTTAAATGAATAACATTACGTTATTTTATTGCAATGGCATCTGTCAGGGCTACCCCCTGACAGACGCCATTGTAATAAAATAACGTAATGTTATTCATTGTATGTATTAGGCAGCAAGTGAACAGTCAGATCTTGAAGTTGATGTGCTGGAAGCAGGAAAATGGATGAGCGTGAGGTAAAATTAAAGTACTCTGAACCACTATGACAAGGGCCTTATCGTGAGTTAGAGCCTCTCAAGAACCACAGGTCTTGTGGAGTGTTTAAGATGTGCATTAGTTATTACCTGCCAAAAGTGATCCAAGAAAGGACAACTGGTGAATTGGCGACAGGGTCATGGCTCTAGTGACCTACTCAATAATAAGCAGGTGGTGTTAATGTTATGGCTAATATATGTATATTTACATATATGTATATTCACTTAGTACATCAAGCATAGAAAAAATCGAGATAAATTCAGTATATTCAATATGTTGCCCATGCCCTGCTGCGAGGCATGGCTTTTGCTTAGACCAAAAGTCTTACAAAGAGTCTTACGGCTCTTACGAAGAGCCATCGGGCACTCAGTCCGTATACAAAGGTCAAGCCATGTAGGCTTTTATTGTCCTTTCAACCATATACATAAAAACACAGGACTACAGAAACGTTCTTATGTGTATTTTCTGTGGTTCTGTGTTTTCTTGAAGCACTGTGGTCCTCGAAGGACATTTTTTCGTTTCATTATGTACTGGGCTTTCTGTATATGGTTGAAATGACAATAAAAGCCTACTTGAACTGACTTGACCTGTGTAAATGGACTAAGTACCCGATGGGTCTTTTTAAGACACTGTTTTGGTGCCTGTTTTCATCACCTACCCTAGTTGAGAGTCTTTAGAATAGTAATGTATATTTACAGTGTTTGGCAAATGCTCTTATCCAGAGCAATGTACATGGGTGGTTTGTAGTGGAAAGAGAATACCTGCCCCTGACACCAGGAAACCTAGACTTCAGCTGAAAGTCAGCCAAGATTACTATTGTACCAGAGCTAAAGATCATCCTCTACCAGGACCCTATTGTTAGTTATGTTAGTTAGTATAAGGTACAGATGTGGAGTAATGGTCCTAAGTGAAGAGGTGGCTCTCTAGATGTTGATTGAGACAGTGAGGGCCTCTGCAGTTCTAATGGTCAGGGGAAGTTTGTTCCACCACTGGAGAAGAGTCTTGATGCTTGTTTTTCCATTTTGCTGAGCCTGATGTTCTAAGAGGGCAAGCTGTGACCCATGGTCTGATCAATGCAGGTAGGTAAGAAAAGGTTGTCCATTCCTGGCTTTGTAGGCATCTGCCTGGTGCATGTGCTGTGGAAAAGCTGGAGAATTGTAGCAGTCCATAAATGACACCATTACAAGCCTTTTGTTTTCCAACCAACAGGGGCCTGAGTATCAATGTGCAGTGACAAGTTCTGCTAATGGCGAACACAAGAGCTTCAGAGCAGGCTTCATTAAGGGTGGAGAGCATTAAACAACATCACGAAAGTTAAGAATATAACCCACAGCAGCAAAGAAAAGTCTTTCCTTGCATGAAATGCATGTGTCTCCCACCGTAGAGCAGGATTGAGGCTTGGTTGGCAAGGCTGCAGGCCAGAGGGCCACAGGGATGCTGAGTGGAGAATGCCTGGAATGTCCAGCCCTGTTTACAGCCTGGGTTGCTTCACACCTGCAGGTCAGGGGGCTATCACCAAGCCCCCCTCCCTTTCCCTAAACTCCCCAGCCCCCCTCATTACACCAGGGTCAAGCTCAGAGGTGACCTAATTAAAAGCTCATTACATCACAGACAATCTCCATTAGCATGCCAGGTCGGGCTGTTAATCCATTAGAGCTTCAGAGGCTCCTGGACCAAGCCTCGCATTCCTGCATTCACCACCTCAGCTCACACACACACACATACACACATGCTGTCTCAGTAACAGATTTACACACATATATTACCAGTACCCCCACATCACCCATCATCTGCCTGACAACTCAAAGAGTCCTTCAGGACGCGCACACACACCCCCACGGCATGCATGCATGCATGCACACACATTACGCTGCTTAGGTCAGTTGCCTTAGCTAATCACAAGGGCAAGGCAGGGAAATGCTGCCCTGACTCTAATGGCAGAAAATTTCGTATTGTTTTAGTTCAGGCTGTACTGGTGCAAAATTGAGGCAAATTCACAGAGGGACCTTGGGACAGTGAGTTATCAAACTTAATGTAAATTAGAACCACGCGAGAACCAGTCAGTTTACTGTGGGATGTGTTTGGTACATGATGCTCTCTAGAGAGGCCGGAGTAATGTAAAAATTTGACCAAGATGGCAGCAGCTAGCATGACTAAAGCATTGTGTTGTATTCTAAATATTTCATGTTTATTTTGTCTTGTCTAGTTACAAACAATGCCACTTTACATCTATCCCATTTTTTTTATCTCATCCATAAACTGTGTAGATATTGTTTATTGTTAGATTTATAATATATATATATATATATATATATATATATTTTTTTTTTTTTTTAAATTTTCTTTTCTAATATCTAGAATTAGTATTAAACTATTGCTCAGAAGCAATTCAGGGCTAAATTTTACTGCATGTAATGCATGTTTAACTGACAAATAAACTTGTGTCAGTCATATGTGGCAAACGTCTTGAATCTTGATTCTCCAGTCTTGTACTACGGCCCCTCCCTGCATCAAGAGACTGAAAACAAACTAATAAGTTTGTTTACTAAGTAATAAGTTTACATTGCACTGTCACTTTAAACATTGCATTGATACTCTATACTCTATTCAGTGTTTACATTGCACCTATGCTCTATTGCGTTACTGTTACACTGCACTGATTCTTGATTCTGCTACTGTTTACATTACACTGATAATCTATACTGCTACTGTGTACATTGCACTGGTACTTTATACTGCTACTGTTTTCATTGCACTGGTACTTTATACTGCTACTGTTTACATTGCACTGGTACTTTATACTGCTACTGTTTTCATTGGATTGATACTCTATACTGCTACTGTTTACATTGCACTGATACTCTATACTGTTACTGTTTACATTGCACTGATATTCTATACTGTTTACACTGCACCAATACTCTATACTGCTACTGTTTACACTGGACCGATACTCTATACTGTTACTGTTTACATGGGATTGATCATCTATAC
>JBBPDA010000001.1:33658391-33703495 GCA_037974385.1 Arnoldichthys spilopterus
GGTTAAATGCAGAGGTTGCATTTTGTTGTGGTGCTTGAGTGTGTTCACAATGACAAATAGTCACTTTCACTTCACATCACATCCCCAACAAAAAATGTACTCAAAATCTCCTCCCAATATCTAATGCAAAGCATAACGCACAAGGCGCAACTAACAGTAATGGGTGTGTCCAAATTCATTTTTGCTATTTTGATAGTGGAAAAATCTGACTTGGAGGTGTGTCATCAGAATGGTACGTCACCTGACCTTACCTCACCAGGGGTGCATGAGCAACGGTGGATTGCTATTATATTTATTATATTATTATAATGGTGTGTTTACCTGGTAAACCAGATCGGTCTTTGTGTACAAAGTGAAAATGTGTGAGCACATCATTTACAGGAGCAGCACTGTTTTTCCTTTCAAGTGTTGTTAGTTGTTAACAAGCATCGTGCACCTGCACATTATTAAAACACACCAGTAATAAAACAATATAATAATATTATAAAACAATAATAATATTGTTTTTTTTGGTCAAAAGCACAATGTCATTTCACTGCCATAAAAAAGCACTACTTCTATGAGCGGAAAACACGTGCAACATCGTTTGTTATTTTGAAAATGCGTGTGTGGCATAAAAATGAGGACTGTGGAGGAATGAAACTAGCAAAAACACTTTGTGCTGTGCATTCTGCTGTTGCCCAACGGGACCCCATGACTATAGCCTTGGTTAGAACACATGCCCCTCCCCCCTGATTTTAGATCCGATTATTATGGCCTGTGTACATTTGGCATTAAAATGTATCCTGCTTCTAGACTCTGTGTGCATATGCATTTAAAACCCAGTGTAGCTGCCTTTGTGAATGACGTGTGCTTGGATCTAGCTAGACCTAGAACTTAACTACTCCATCCACAATGTTGCTCCCACCTCCCTCATTAAACATTATTTTTAGTGACTGCTTAGCAAAAATGTGTGCACTATTGTAAAAGGTAGGCCTGGACCTGATTACCCAACCATGTGGGTATTTGTTTGTTGGATATGGGTGACGTTTTCAGTTTGGGGATTTGAATATTGCTTTTTTTTTGTGCTGAACAAACATAGGCTATTTCTTGCATAATGTTTCCATTTTAGTGCACTAAATTTAGGGCAAATTTAAAATGTTAGAAAAACAAAATAGAACTGTGCAATACATTTTTTGTTTCTTTTTAAGCTTTCCCCCATATAGTAGTTCAAAGTGCTTAACTCTTGCTTAAAGTTCAAAGTGCTTAAATGTAGAAGATTGAAAAAAACAAGTAAAAGTAGTGCTGGGTGTTTGTTCAAATGTAGGAAACACACAAGAAAGTTAAAAATCTATTTACCGCATGTAATGGGTGCCTCAGGGGTGCCTGACCTCCCACTTACTGACAGCAGTGAATATCTTGCTTCAGTTAAACACTGAGCATTTGGCAGAAGGAGCTGAGCTCAGTCACTTATATTACTCCTGAACTGCTCACTTACTGAACTTACTGTGCTCACAATGTTTTTTATGAATTGTAATTGAATTGCAATTGTAAACTGCTGTTTTCCTGTTCTGCCCTAAATGGCACAGTTTTCATTGTACAGCACAATTTAAGGTGGAGAATGCTGAGCATGGCTAGGGAAGATGCAAAAGCACAGAAACAGCATACTAGCTCCAACAACAAATTTGAGATTACAAGATTTATATTGCATATTACATATTACCCCCCATCCCCCTCCCCCCTACCATCACTGATGCATCAGATATTTGCTGCTGCTTTTTACAGAAGCTCTGGTATTTGGGGCTCTTGTAAAATGTTTTCTGAAGCATTAAACCCAGCAAAGCCATCTGGCCCCACCCACTCTGCTCTGGCCTGATTTTAAAATGTAAATATTTCACAATGAAACCGAAACCAGATCAATATTTGGATGCAGAAGCTACATTTGAAAAGGGCATGTGTGGGCAAACATGCTGTGTCTGGATTGGACGGTGGTCTGATCAACATGGCGTTCAGATGAGTAAATAAGGCCTCAACAAACTCTTTCGTTGGTTCTTGTTCACCTCAGCTATGTCAAAAGCTGCTTTTTTTAAGGAAAAAAGCAAACTCTGTCTCATGGAGACAATTACAGCAATGCCTACCAAATAAACCAGCAGAAGTGGAACATTACATAAAAGCAGCCTGTTCCACCTCGTCTGCTTCACATTGTCAGCTTCTAGTCAGCAGCGCAAAGTATTTATAGAGCTGATAAATATCAATGTGGGAGTGTTTACAGTACTTAATAATGTTCTGGGAATGACTCAGTATATCCTTCCTTCAATGTGGTCTGCTCCAACCACCCCCCCCCCCCACTCCCCCCACACAGACACACACACAAACACACCCCCAACACATACACACAGATATTGCACTCAGGCTCCGGTGAGGTGGGATATCAGACATGCGAATTGTAGTGGAGATGGGGGGGTGACTGAATCACAATGGGCAGGCAGCCCTGGAGGAGGTCATTAAGGCCAGGCACAGGCAGCGCAGTGCAGGAGTCAACAGCCCAATGACCCACCTGGCACCTGGGGCCCAGACGGCCGGGAGGAAATGGAGCCATTGGGTGGGAGACAATCCTAGGGGTTTGCTGCTAGGGACCGGTGCCCCTTACCCAACACCCCTGTCTGCTCCAGCAAGCACGTCTAGGCCACCGGCATGCTAGGACATCCACACCAGATACGTACCTCACCACACTCCTACCCCCAACAGACTAAATAGCACAGAAGTACATTCCATTTACCCACATTTATGCTGGAGGTTTAGGTTAGTTAGCAAGGTGACGGCATAAATGGGAAAGGTACAGTTAAGTATGCAAAAGTATGAACACCCTGCTCAGGTTTTACACACACACACACATAAAGAAAGTCAAAGTGGGAGAAATGGCTGCAGAGATTCCTATACGTAATACACCATCTGCTTTCAAGTGAAAGAATCACAATAATATCTTATCATGCCCCAAATATTGTGATAGTATGGTATCATCACAGTTCCTATAACTAGAGGTTAGAGTAACTTACTTTGGACCCATTTTAACATGATAGAAAAAAACTAAATATAACTGCAGTTGTATTTACTTATTTTATATTTATTTATTTTATATTTACAACTTTTTTGCTCATATTGAAGCTTTATTCCTCCCCATAATAATAATAATAATAATAATAATAATAATAATAATAATAATAAACTTTATTCAAAGAGCACTTTTCATACATTTAACTTTTGGTTTACACACAAAATGTAGAAGACAGAGAAAAAACATGATCATTAGTATATATATATATACAAATACACATTCATACATGCATACATTTTTTAAAAAGTGAATTTTAAAACTAAATAAAATGATTTTGAATAAATAAGAGGTTAACAAATAAAAAAAGTTTCTTAAGAATAATATAATTATATAGAATGTCTAGTATGATAAAACATAAATATTAAAATAAATTGTGGAGCTTATAAATAATAAATAAGTTAATCCAGCAAATAAAACGTGACATCTGTGCAGATGTGTGTTCCTTGTAGATGATGTGCTTTTATTTTCACTTTTGATGTCATGCTTTGATTCCAACCAGTTCAATCAGTTCACTTGATTCCAATCAACCAATTCTCCAGAGTTTAAACCCTTAGAAGTCTGGAATTCAAGAAGAGCTGGATCTACACTGCATTATTATTGCAGTGCAATTGCATAATCACATCAGTAAATGTATCTTTCATACATTCAGAATTTAGATTCAGAAAACTTTATTGATCACGGAGGAAATTGTTCATTCTGTATCTACATTTCTGACTTTTCTGTTTGTTTCAGTGCCAGAAATGACAGGAGGACTTTTTTCCGTATGCAACAATAAAATATCTCCTTTTCGACAGCATGGTGTTAAAGTGGTTGAACAACAGTATTAGCTGTGATTTACCATCTTTACAGTCTCTTCACATCCAGATACTGTCATAAAGAATCTCAGGCTATATCCTGTTACACATTGTTGCCAGTTTGTTTACATCTGTGGTGTGGACCACAATACAATGTATGAGCTGGACCAAGGGCCAAAACCCCCCCAAACTTGTTGATACTGAAATATTGATGCTAACATTGTTAAGTAAGACATTTTAAGAATTAGTGCATGGCTGCCCCATGATAAGGGGTAAAGAACGGAAATAATAGAAATGAATTTATTTATAGATATTTTTTCATTAAATATAAAAACAAAATCTCCTTTTCTACATAAAAACTCTAATTAAAGTTTAAAATCTGCATTTTGGCAGAACGTTAATGAGCTATAAATGTTCTCACAAGTGATAACTGTGACCTCTAAGGGTTAAATGTAGCATTATCATCAAGCGAATTGTGTAACACGTGTACTTTTTGTCCCTATGGACCAGAGTGAGAACATTAGCTTGGCTTGAAGGAACGTCTCACTAAGGCACTGCTGTGCTCCAGCATGGCTGAGCGGAACGTTGAGTTTGTCACTGCGATTGGCTCTTATTTCTGTTGGGGCCCTGCACTGTCGTGCCGAGATCGATGAGAGGGATTTCCACTCAATCTCCCAGCATCCCTGCCGGTGCAGTAATGGCCGTGCCGAGACATCAAGCACATTCCAAGGCCTGGCCCAATTACGGGTAGATGAGGGGCAGATCTCTTTGTTTAAGAACAAAGCCAGGAGTGACACAACTGGTCTTTAAATGGAGCTCACAGCCACGGTGGTAGAGGACTCAGCAGGAGGGGGAGGTGACCAGCTGGTTATAAATATCTATTTGGTCAGTTACTGGAAAGAAAATTTGCAGGTTCTTCATGGTAGAGTGATCCAGGTGGTGGGCCATTGCAACACACTCCAGACGTGGAGGGAGGTAGGGGGTGGGGGGAGGAGAGAGAAAAACAACGCAACCTGTTTAAGGTAGACTTCGCCAGGAAGCAAAAAGTCTGACAAATTCTTATATAAAAGCCATGTGTTCGTGTGAGAGCCAGGCTGTTTATTACAAAAAACAGTGTCATTTTGTAATAATTCTCCATCCCCAATTGCTTCTTTTACTTTGCCATCGATTAACTGCTCTTTCTGTGCTCTCACCATGATCCAAGGCCTGCAATGCTAAAAACTCTTCCCTTGCCAGACGGCCAGAGCTCTTCCAGCTGGCTCTCAGATCACATTGTGTGTATTTTCTTTTATTTATTATATTTTCATTCCATTTTCATTTTATTTTGACCATTTTACACACATAGGAGGTTTGGTTTGCTGGGAGTTCAAAGGCTGTCTTGGAAAACTGAAGTCCCAACTTTTCTTGGAAGTCCTTTGGCATTATGGACGTATGTGCTAATTCTCCTGTTTCTGATCACGACTGAACTTAGTGGGTGTTAATATCCAAACACAGAGGTGATGAGCTGTTAGAGTGGATAGTTTATTGTTTGGAGGAGAACAGAATGAAGGTACAGTAATGGGAAGATGTTTGTCGCCATCTAGTGGCAAGGTCATGTTATGACTTCATCCACACATAAGCAAGGCAAGATTGTTTAAATGGCACATTAACGTACACGTCAATCAGTGTGCTTTACAAAATCTAATTAAATTAAAAAACAGGCATAAAGCACTTATCAGAAATAAGGTTTTGATATCAAGTGGGACAGTGCTTTAAAGACCAGTGAACTACACTGCAGTAATACTGAGCATAAGAACAGCAGCACTAGCTGTGATCTTCACAAGCTCTTCATGTCCAGATACAGTCATAAAGAATCTCTGGCTATATCCCATAATTCATTGTGTCTGGTTGTTAATTATTATTATTATTATTATTATTAATATTATCATTATTATCATAGAGTAAGTGAAGTAACTATTTGTCATTGTGAACACACTCAAGCAGCTCTGCATTAAACCCATCACACGTGCAGATGTGAAGCAGTAGGCATCTGTCAACAGCACCCGGGGAGCAGTGTAGCGTGATGATACCTTGCTCAAGGGTACCTCAGTGGTGCCCGGGCCGGGACTTGAACCTGCAACCTTCAGTTCACAAGGGCAATGTCCTAACCACACGACCCTTGACTAAGTGGTTCAGATCTATGTGCTTTTCCTGCTTCCAGCACATCAACTTCAAGAATTGACTGTTTACTTACTGCCCAATATATCCCATCCCCTCACATGTGCAATTTTAATAAATAACGACATAGTCAATGCTATTCACGTTACCTGTCAGTTGTGTTAATGTTCTGGCTGATGCTCACACTGCCATGTTATAAATCAGTATGTAGTGATGAGTGTTTCTCTCAAGCAGCAAAACAAACAGTTTTATATGGTATATTTGGGTTTAGCATTGCATGCTACCTAAAATTGCAATGCATATCCAATATAACAGCAGTAGCCTTAACAGAGTAGTAATGCATTAGGAAGATGGTATTTCTACAGGAGCTTGAGTTATCTGTATTTCGCATTTTAACTAGTTAATTCTGTACTTCCATGCCATGAACATATGCCTGGACAAGGAATCCTCATAGAAGAAGGACTTACTCCTTCGCTATAGACCACAAAGAAACCAGCGGAGTTAGAAATGTGATGGGGTGTCATATTGCATTACAGTCAGATGGTTCACCTGCAGAGGCAACGGAGCACAAAGAGATCAGGATTACGAGTCTACAGCCAAGAAAGGGCTTTTGACAGTGCATGGATAAGATTGCACGGCTGGTATCAAGTCGTGCTGTGGTTCACCCTAGATGACATTGCAAAAGGTGTCATTCTGTAGGCTCGGTTGCAGGTTCATGAATATTCATCAATTTGCCCTCGATTCTCTAGCAGTAGGCAAAACCCACAATTGTTAGGATGAGAATGCTCCAAAAATGTATAATATAATGCACAATATACACTGACCAGCCACAACATTAAAACCGTCCTGGCATAGTCCCATCTCAAGCAGGTTGCATTTGTTCAATCTCTTTCTGACTGTAGATGTATTTACTTTTGTACCAACAGATGAAAGAGTCACCTGCTGATCCTCTGGTGAACATCTGGGGTTCTTTATGACGTCTTTTCACATTAAACAGTCTACTCCTGAGTTGAATTTGCTTGGGCAGCCAGTCCTGGGCAATTTGGCAGAGGTTAGAAATCTATACCTTTTGTAGATTATTCTTCTTATATTCTTCCTACAATTACTTCCTGACCGAATGCGAAAATGTACAGAAGACTGAAAGAAAACTAGACAACTACCTGATGTACAAAGCCATATCATTTAATAAATCTAAATATTTAGCAGGAAATGGTATTCAGGCTAGTACAAATATGTGTTTATAATAAACTGACCGCTTTTTAAAGAACGTATCAGGGATTTAAAGGCAAATCAGGGCCTGCAACTGAAGAATCTCCCCTGGTGTCCACCTTAAACACACATGAGAGAGCGGAGTTCCTGCTTTGAAGGCCTGGCGACAGGAATGAGGTGGTGACCTGGTTTCAAGCAATGCAGTGAAATGCTTCCGTGCACTGACTGGTGTCAGGTAATTACAGGTGGAATCTCTCAGCTAGATTGTCCTGCTTGTGTCAGCATGAGTATCAGGCACTCACATGTAGTCTGGAATATATTCACCTTGTAAAAGCACAATACATACAAAGATATAGAGTGCTTAAGATATTATAAAGATATTATTTTCCTAAATCTGAAAATCACATAATAAATAATGAAAAATTATAATTTATGAAGCATATTGAAAATGTCTTTTTAACAGCTTAAACCAGTTTTCATCCTTATGCATTGTGAGATACATTAGGTTGGAGCAAAAACATGGTCTGTCTGGAGCCTGAGGACTGTAAGCATTGGTTTCTACAGGATTATGTTAAGTCCTGTGCTACCTTTTGCCTTTACTGGAGAATCTTCATTCAAAATGCTGTGAAGACTAAGACTAGGCTTAATCCCTGTCCAGGAAACTGACCCTAAGGATCCATGGATCAAACTGTTTTAGTTTTCTAGTTAGTTAGTTATCTTTGCATTAGTTACTAACTAACATCACAGGATGTTTGGCTTAAGATATGTTTAGAGTATTTGTGGCCAAAGAAATCTAAGATCTAAAAGAAAATATGAGAATTTAGATTAAATTACACATGGAAACAGAAAACCTCAAATCTACCATCATACATTTTAGCTAAACATACGTCATGCAACTGGCATGCTCACACAGTGGAGAAAACACAAGCAGCACAGCACTGATGGGCATCCCATAAAAAATGTAAGCCATTTCATCGGATACTGGCAACACTAGACCTCAACGTATACCTTACAAATAATATGTCTTATTAATGAGACTAGTTGTATTTGAGTTTTCAAAAGAATTGCTATTGAATTCAAGCTGCTAAAGCATGCTTCAACCAAAAGAGAACGCTGAGGGCTTTGTACTTAATGCAATGTTTCAGTAGTTTTCTAAACAGAGTCAATACAAAGGCCTCAGTGTCATGGCAACAGAAACAAACACCTGTGCACATCCTCTTAAGCTTATCATAGTAGCATAAGCTAAACACATCTGTCAACCTTTAACCATGTTAATAGGTCATGCTTCTGTAGCAATAGCTCAGCAGTTTTGTAAAAAGTACCTTCATTTGCTTTTAAGCTAAGTGGCACATTAATCACACAAACATTGATCAGCCATTACATTATAACCACCTCCCTAATATTGTGTAGGTCTCCCCTTGCTCTGGTGCACTCTGTGTTCTGACACCTTTCGATCATAGTCAGCATTAGTATTTTGTACAAGAAACCTTGGGAGGAACCAAGACTCAGAAGAGGAACATATTCTCCTCTGGTCAACACCAGACAGCAATAAGAATTTAAAAAAAAAAAGAGCTGTCCATATGGGCTCTCCTCAGTAGGACTAAATGGGTTAAAAGCCATAAAAACAACAACCAGAAATAGGGTATTAGGATGGGTCAGGCTGGTCCAGACAAAAGAAGGACCTCCTCTTTGTTATAGGACTAGACAGGCTAGCCTTCACTCCCCACATGAGGTAATGAGCCTTGAGTCCCATGACCCTGTCACTCATTCAGTTGTCCTTACCTGGATCACATTTGGTAGGTACTAACTACAGCACACCTAGAACACTCCACAAGACCTGACATTTTGGAGATGCCATTTCAATAAGGCCCTTGTCAAAGTGGCTCAGATCCTTACACTTACCCATTTTTCCAAGAACTGACTGTTCATTCTGTGCCTAATATATTCGAACCCCCTGACAGGTGCTGTTATAATTAAATAACTAAATAGTCAATGTTATTAACTTCATCTTTGAGTGGTGTAAATGTTATGGCTGATCAGTGTAAATTCAAGTGTCCTCGGATCAAAAAACAAAAGAAGAACCCAGAGCATCCACAAAACCCAAATGATAATGTGTTTTCAAACAAGATTTAAAAATGTGTGCTGAGTCAGGTGGTCATAGCTGGAGGTTAAGCTGTTCCAAAGTCTAGGAGTCATCACTGAGAATATTTTATCACCTTTTACCTTAGTCGAATTTCTGGAACAGCAAGTAAGCCTTGTTCAGATGATCTGAGTGGTCCTAGTGTCCTAGTAATTCAGATACATAACCTGGAACTAAACCATGTATCACTTAAAATCGATCAGTAAAATGTAAATGTAATGTAAAATGTGTTGTAGGCGTCAATTTACAAATTATAATGTACAGTTAAGTTGATGAGTGAAAACACTAGAAATCATTTCTTTAAACTTCTTTCATTTTATGAAAAATCCCAGATTTCTGGAGATGGGGTTTGTAAAAAAAGAATTCTGGAATTATTTGAATTTATCATCTCTTGTTTATGTGTATTACACTACTATAGACATGAATGGAAGCTAATGTCCTTGGCAGAGAAGCACACGACACCATTTCAGGGTGGATAAAGAAGGCCGGTGTATCTGCACCCATGTCCTAACCGGAACAATACACCTTCAACAATTAACAAAGAAGACAGTTAGACTTGCCTTTGTTTTTCCTTTATCTTTTCTTCTTCTTTCTTCTTTTTTAGGGGATCTATTAGTAATTTAAATGCTACAACTATAACTACTTTCATATCAGCTAACCCAGCAACTATTGCCATACAGATGCATGTTTTTTCAGTACAAACACATATGTTTGGCCACAATTTCTGGCAGTTTAGAGTGTGATGAGGGGACGCTTGCTTCTTTCATAAGCAAATATGCTCCTTTCTCTCATAACTGTTCAAAAACTTCATTTTCATTTACAGCCACTGTCCTTCACACCCATTTCATAATGAATGGACCAATAGAAACACTACAAATAAAAACTTTCATTAAAAGTTAGGGATGTTTTTGCCTTCTCCTGTTAATGTATCACTTTGCTTGATGCTTGCTGCAGGATTTTCTTCCATGATACAGGACATGCTCTGGATTTACCATCAAATCTGAATGACTCTTAAGAACTACTTAATGTGTCATTTTCAACTGATAGTTTTCCTTAGAAAAAGAAAAGAAAATCATACGTGTGTTGCATTTGTTAGGGTACCTAGTCACTGGTAGCCCAATGTGATGCCTCTCAATAGGATCTAGTTCTAGTTACCAGTGTCTCATGTTCAGTTCTCATGCACTATTCATCGATGTATCACATCTCTTCAGCCCAACTGTAGCCTAGAACCAAACCAAACTCTTTTCGAGGTACGTTCCTTTTGCGGCCTTTCTCTTTCTGTCAAGAAAATGCCAGTTTTCATGATGTAGAGCAACTTGTTTGAGCACTGGATTTGCTTCTACCTGCAGATGATCTGAATCACAGCAGATCTGGCTGAACGTATGGTATGTACAGTTTGTACTGGACTGTGGTTTGTGTTATGTGGCGTAGCAGTGACCTTATAGTCCTAATCTTTAGAAAAAGTCATATACATTAGAAAGCTGGACGTAGATTTGGTTGTAGATTTTAAGAATTGCTGTCAGGACCAAAAGCTTGTACCACATTTCATTTTCAGACAGTTTGATAGTGCATTTTACATTGATCAAAATCCATTATGATTTGGTGTATGTGAATGGTCCAAGAACATATATCTTGATCCATTGACTTCCATTCAAAGTTGCAATGATTTACCTTTTTCCTGTAGTTACTGTTTAGGAAAAATAAGGTTGTCTTAACAGCGAGGATATAGACTTTTTATTTATAGAGTACAACATTAATAAGCAGGAACAGATGAGTCTCAAGACTACGTAAAGTGATGTATGTGGTATATAACTACTAGGACAGTAGTTCACACAAATCTGTCAAAGCTGAGGGGTTACTTCTGATCTACATTGGTCTAAGATTGTTTCTGATAACTTTCCCTGTGCACAACAGGAATGTTAGTGAATCCCTGAGTAATTACACACTTCTGAGACAAAGACAAGATTAACTCGGTTTATGTAGGTAAGTAAACACTCGATTGAGTGGAAATTTATTTGTCTTACCTTCAAATTATCCAGATTTTCCTCTAATACTGTTTAATTAAATATCCACTAACAGCATTGGCTTTCTGTCCAAAATACTTCCACTAAATTTTATACCAAGGTCTTTTATATTTACTCCTTTTCTTCTGTTATATATTTCTCTTCTAATTGTATAGTTGTCATTGAACCAAGCCTATATGGTCAATTAATGTGCATTTCATTATTTCAAGTGTTTTATTTGCTACAAAGCTGTTGAAATGTACCCCCTTATTACTGATGGATTAAGGTCATCACTTTAATTATTAAAGTCCCCTTTGAGGCCAAATTATCACAGGATAGGTTTTCTGTGTCCCATCACTTGAGATGGTTGAGTGGAAAAGAGGGTGAATAAAATATAGGATAAACTACATCTAGACAGATCCGACCACTGAGAATTCAAACGGACTAAAAAGTCATATCTAAAACAAACTTTCAGTTAAAATTCAAACAAATAATTCAGTTAGCCATCACTAAAAAAAAACTTTGTTACATTATCATTAAAGATGAACTTTCAGTTAAAATTCAACACAAAAAACTTTCCGTTAATAGGCATCACTAAAAATGAAATTTTGGTTCAAATTCAACGCAAAAAAAACTAATAAGCATAACTAAAAACAAACTTTCAGTTAAATCATCACTAAAAATTAACTTTCAATTAAAAGTCATCACTAAAAATAAGCTCTCAGCAAAAATGTATATGTAGCTGATTTGGATGCTGGGAGGGGAAAAAACACAAAGTAAAGCCAAAACCCGCACAAACTTGGTAAAACATTCAGGCCAGTGTTCTCTCTCTCTGACCTCCAGAAAAAAACCCAGACCCTTTCTCAAGCATGAAACGTGGAAAGTCTCGTGCCTCCAAGGAAGATGGGAAAGGCCAAGGTGAGCAGTAATGTTCTGCTCAGACCTCTGGACACAGTGTATATTCCCTTGTATCAAATGTTCCTTCTGACTTTTGTTCTATGTGAAAAATACCTGAATGTACATTATATTGCTACTTCAGTAAAGAAATACATTGCTAATAAAAAAATGGGCTGTCGGTGTTCTAAGATGAGCCGGCCATCCTGGAGACGGAGGACTTGGACACACGGTTCAACAGAGGACCAGACCCTGACACCATCTCACTAGCCTCTGTTACTGCTGTAACTACCAATGTCTCGAACAAGAGGTGAGCTTATATAATATGTCAAACACCACAACAGTTAAATAACTAATTATTTTAATAAATTGTAATACATTTTTAATAAAAACTGTCTAAGCATTGGCCCTATAAGCAGGAGATTGTGAGTTCGATGCCCTTTGGTACTGTAGGCCAGGAGTCCAAAAGAGCACAACTTTGCTCTCTTTGGGTTGGTAGGATGGCACCTCCCCAAACACTATAAGCTCACCAGCACAGGCTTCTGCTAGCTGAAGTAACAGAATTGGCTACAGCTTCTCATGACTGATTGGAAGCACATTCTCACCTTTTCCCTCCCAGTGTTAGTGGTACTCTGTGATTGGAAGATTCCCAATGTGTGTAACTGGATGTGACTAAATTGGGCAGAAAATTGTTCAATATCCAAAAACAAATAAAAAAAAATACAAGAGAAAAAAACACTAACAAATAATAACATTGTATAAAATGAACATATTTCTATTATTTTAGATCAAAGCCTGATATCAAGATTGAACCTAGCGCTGGAAGGCCCATGGATTTTCAAGTATGTTGAATTTTTTTTCTTAAAGAACAATTTGTCCATACAATCAAGGTTGACAAACACAAACACATAAATAATGTTAAAAATGTGATGTGTATTAATCTGTTATTGAACTGAGCTGCTGAGATGCCAGCCCAGCCTAAAACATTTTGCTCTGTAGATTAGTGTTACTGTGATAGAGGCCAGGCAGCTCGTGGGGCTGAACATGGATCCAGTGGTCTGTGTGGAAATTGGCGATGAGAAGAAATACACCTCAATGAAGGAGTCTACCAACTGCCCTTACTACAATGAGGTAATACTGTCCCTGACTGGGGTCCATGTCCTGTTCACATGAACACACAAAAACAGCAGAGTGATAGGATACTAGTTTTAGAAGTTTTACCAACTAGTTTTAACTTTTAACTGTTAACTTTTACACAAAACTACACAATGTCACTGTCCAGGAAAAAACCAAGTATCTCCAAACTTTAAAAGAGAAGGCAAAAACGTTTCTTACTTCTAATGTAAGAATATTTCTATTGGTCTATTCATTATGAAAGCCTCACACAATGTAAAGGCCTGCTGCTGTGTTGATACAGGCACATAAAAATCAAAGAAAGAAAAAGGGAGATACATGGTTTTCTTTAGTCAGTGATGATATGCAAAATTTGGTTGCACCTGGTTCTGTTGAGAGTCACAGTTAGAAGGTCCTGCATTCGAGTCCCAGTCAGGGTGGTCAGGGTCCTTTCTGTTTGCATGTTTTGCATGTCGGCGTGGGTTTCCACTACGCTCTCCGGTTTCCTCCCACAATCCAAAGATCAAGGTTTTTATTTTTAAGCCCTTGAAAAAGGATCAAAGAGAGTTTTTCCTTTCTGTCACTATTAGCTGTAAAAAGAGCAAGAAAAAACTGAAGAAAAATGTAAAAAAATAATTACAATATTTTGCTACAGGATATTTTTGCTGCTTTTATTTTCTTAAATTATTTTTAAATATATTTTTACTTATACACATACTTTTGCCTTAAACCCCTGTGAAGTATTAAAGGCATGAAAGGTGCTATTCAAATATAGCTTATATTTTTATTTATTTATTTATCTATTTATTTGTCTATTTATTCATTTATCTTTTCCAGTACTTTGTCTTTGACTTCCACCTCCCACCTGATGTCATATTTGACAAAATCCTGAAGCTGTCAGTAAGTTCACGGCCAAATCCATTTTAGATGCCGTTTTTTTCGCCACAGGAGCATGACTGTGCTTTATCCTCACATCTCTACAGGTTATCCACTCAAAAAACCTTCTCCGAAGTGGAACAATGGTCGGGACCTTCAAGATGGATGTGGGATCAGTTTATTCACAAGCTGGTAACAAAAAAATATTTGATTTATATGCTTCTTTTACTGAGCAATACGTGTGAAAACAGGATGTTGTTTTCAGAAGGGGAACCAGGCCTACTCGAAATGTGGAAAGGGTTCAACTGTTCTCTTCTTTACAGACCACCAGTTCTACCACAAATGGGCTATTTTGTGTGATCCGGATGACATCACTGCAGGGTGTAAAGGCTACGTCAAATGTGACATTGCCGTGGTGGCAAAGGGTGATAATATCAAAACTCCACACAAAGCCAACGAAACTGATGAAGACGACATTGAGGGGTAAAAAATGTAAACTCTATCTTACAAAATATGCATGTACACACACTCATGGTTCCAGATTATACTCACCCTATTCCACTTTGGTGCTTTAGGAATCTTCTTTTACCAGAGGGTGTTCCAGCTGAGCGTCAGTGGGCTCGGTTCTACATGAAAATCTACAGAGCTGAGGGGTTACCTAAGATGAACACCAGCATTATGGCCAATGTGAAGAAGGCTTTCATTGGAGAGAATAAAGATCTGGTTGATCCATATGTCCAGGTTTTATTTGCTGGTCAGAAGGTGAGCTTTCTAAAGTTGGTGCCAATTCTGTACCTGCACTATAGTGTAAAAACTAAATGTCATACATATTTCTGACGTAGGGCAAGACCTCAGTCCAGAAGAGCTGCTATGAGCCAATCTGGAACGAGCAGATCATTTTCACTGAACAGTTCCCACCACTGTGCAAACGCATGAAGCTCCAGATCCGTGACTCCGACAAAGTAAACGATGTGGCCATTGGAACTCATTTCATTGATGTACGAAAGATCTCCAATGATGGAGATAAAGGTGAGTCTTACAATTTCTGTTTACCTGTGTGCATCTGGGTAAAATACTAAAGTAGTGCAGACTTCTGTACAATGCTGCAACAGATATACTACATCAGATGTGTCATACAACAAGCCAGGTGGTCTTTTTTAAGGATTGTCAATTGAAAAAAAAAAAAAAATGCTCCCCCAAGTATGAATTTGAACTATTTTAAACTGTCATCTGATGTTTTGCCTAATACTAAAAACAATTAATTACATAACATACACCAATAATTCATAACATTAACACCACCTGCCAAATATTGAGTAGGTCCCCTTCTTGCCACTGAAACAGCTCTGACTGTGATGTGTGTTCTGACCCTTTTCTCTCAGAGTCAGCATTGACATTTTTTAACCATAGCAGCTGTTCTGTGAGATAACAGTTACTATCTAGTTATTCCATTATAATGAGACCTGTGAGACTAGTAAACGATTCTGCTGTCAAGAACCAAAACTTGAACACAATGCAGCCACAGTTTTTGGTGGTACCGCAACTCGCACATGTGTGTGCCCTCCTAAAATGGCTGAAATGTTCATTAGTCTAACACTGGCTCGTTTGCTGCTGTTGCTTTAATGCGGGTCATGTGAAGCCAACAGCCCGACTGAGTGACAGATTTGTTCTACAGAGTTGTAGGAGAAACAGCGTGTCTGTGTTTTTATCTTTGCAAGTGTGACGTTCTCAAGTGCATGTGTGTGATCTTAATATCTTCAGTTCTTCTGGCAACAATAACCGTGTAGTGAAAATTTAATTTTGTGACAGTTAAACACTGTAAACTTGTCTTATCCTTCATTTGTTGTTTACTGCTTATCATGAACTTCCACATGCACTCAATACTGTTCAGACTCAAGGATGTGTGTCCTGTGCTGACTGGCAGGCTTTCTCCCAACACTGGGGCCGGCCTGGGTGAACATGTATGGTTCGACCCGAAGCTACACCCTGATGGACGAGTACCAGGACCTGAATGAGGGCCTGGGAGAGGGCGTCTCATTTCGGGCCCGGCTGCTCATTAGCTTGGCTGTGGAGATTCTGGACACCTCCTCTCCAGAAGTGATGAGCTCTACAGAAGTGCAGGTGGAGGGGGTGCCCAATATTTCTGAGGTAAATGAGCCACGGACAGGGGAGGTCATTACTGGGTAATTACTGTGAATTATTAATAACTTTTATTTAGTACATATTCTACATTATTCATGTAGCTCTACTACATATAGTGGTCCTTTGTTACCAAAATAATCTTCTACAGAGTCGAGAAACTGCTTAGCTGTGACCTGAGCTGACCTGAACAGGTTTTCACTGAATTAATGGTACCAACAGGATAATTTTTATCTACATTTTATATAAAATTAGCCATTTTAACCTCAGTTTTTTTTTTGATTCTATGTTACAATGCACTGCATCTTAAACACGAAAATGTAAATATAATAAATTTTATAAATAAAAATATTCTGTTCATAATTTCCTATGCAATAAATTAGGTCTGGGCCCAAAAAGCATTTCTGAGGCTTTGAATACTCACTGGTGTTTCTGAAGTGTCTAAAAAATCTGTTTTTACATTTCATTTTTAAATGAACATATTCCAGTCTTGGGTTTTAAATGTTACATTCTTTTTTACTAAGATGCCAAGAGAAATATTATGTTATTCTTAAATATTATGTTAATGTATATTATGTTACAGCTGATGTCACAAAGCTGCTTTACAGAATCCAGGTACAAGCCCCTAAAAAGCAAACCAATGGCCATAGAGGCAAGGAAAAATTCCCTAACCCAGAGGAAGAAACCTATTACCAATACTCAAAAGGAGAACAGATCCTTCTCTGATCAACACCAGACAGCAATAATTAACAAAAGTAACAGGAAACAATGTTAGTTTATATACAGAGGCAGTGTCAGCTAAAAGCCTATAGCTTAGAGCAAAATATTTGGGATACAGAATGCATATGACAGGACAGGTGAGCAGGAAGCCCCAATGAGATGTGATCTGGTTCAAAGATGCAAGAGGGGTAGCAGTTTATAATGTACAGGTGGGTCTCAATGACAGTTGATCAATTGAGTGAACCTACATGGAGCAGGAGTGAGTGGGTTTAGCAGTAAAAACTCCAACCAGGCGTAAAGCATTAGGATGGATCAGGCAGGTCCGGACAGCAGGATTAAACAGAATCACTGGTATCTCAGGAGTAGCAGATGTAGCTTGACAGAAGTGTACATTCAGATAATGAATGTCCTGGGCAGTGGTGTCCTGCTGGTTAGGACATTGCCCGTGGGACCTGAAGGTAGCAGGTTCAAGTCCCAGTCCGAGCACTACTAAGGTACCCTTGAGTAAGGTACTGTCCCACTACACTGCTCCATGTCTTGGAAGTCACTGTCAGCCAAATGAATAAATGTAGATAAGGATTTTAACTGTAGTTTTGCTGGCCTTGATGAAGAAGTACATTTAAGACATTAATCTCCTCAAATCTTTCTTTAGTGTTTTACATGTTTTCTGTGTCAGTTTAGCCATTTTACAGAATGAAGAACCAGGCCTATATCACCGTCGTCTTGCTGGAATCCAAATAAAGTTACATTTAACACTGAAACGAAAATAAAAAACCAACTTCAGCTTTTGAATGATAAGGGGGTTGCAGTAATTTAGGTAGCCGAGTGACTTGTGATTTCAACATTTTCAGTACTAAATTCATACTGATTCAGTGCAAAGTAAATTATCCAAATACTAAAGAAGGACACTTATTGAACACTTATTCATGTCAGCCCCACAAACACTGTATAGCATAGTTAAAATAACAAATATAACATTTATTAACATATACTGTTTATCATGTTATGTCTATGGTGTCAAAGATGCTGGGTTTTGGATCAAATGTTATAGAAACATGACTAAAATGTTTCTGTAATGAATTTTCTATATTGTCATTGTCAGAACAAAACCATGTATCTCCAAAAATGTAAGTTTACAGTAGAAGGAAACATTTCAAATTAATTGAGTTCTGTAAACATTAGGTTTCAATGTTCAATGTTAATGTAATTTTTGGTAACATTTTACTGCAAGCTACCATTCATAAGGCATGACATGTACATAAGTCTTTTATAACAATTGCCATTGACCTACATTAACATTTATAAAGGTTTATTCCAACAAGCTTCCATTGCCATTACACTTTCTGGGGTGAAACTGAAGAGAATTGCTTTAATGACAATGTACGCTTGTTGGAATAAACCTT
Organism: Arnoldichthys spilopterus; assembly: GCA_037974385.1. Classification (NCBI taxonomy): domain Eukaryota; kingdom Metazoa; phylum Chordata; class Actinopteri; order Characiformes; family Lepidarchidae; genus Arnoldichthys; species Arnoldichthys spilopterus. The sequence continues at coordinate 33,676,934 of JBBPDA010000001.1, forward strand.
AATAAATGTTAATGTGGGTCAATGGTAGGTCATGTAGCCTTAGGAACACTACCTTACAATAAAGTGTATTTATTTTTCTTCTAAGGCATTTTGGATCATTTATATTATTCTATAAAACTGAAATCTGAAAATACTCAAAGCTAAAGTGTTTCATCTATGTTCCTCTAATCCTAGAATGCCACTGGAAAGATTGAGGAGTTTTTCTTGTTTGGAGCATTCCTGGAAGCCACCATGATTGACAGGAAGATTGGTGATAAGCCGATTAACTTCGAAGTTACAATAGGTAAAAAAAAAAGAATAAAAAAATATGTAAAAGCAACCTTTAAAACCATCATTCTATAAAACAAAAAGAGCCCCTATCATGAAAAATGTTCTTCTTGTTTGTTTTTTTTAATTAAATTTGGTATATTATATATAATGTAAAATAATTTTGTATGATGTCTGTCAGATGTGAACACTGTTCTTATATGTACAGTTCACTCCCCAGTTAAAAAACCTGCTTTGAATTCAGTGTTTTTGTGACGTTACAAAAGTTATAAGGAGTGTTTCCTCCCAGACTGCTTTTTGAAGAAGGCGCATTATAGGGCAGCCAATCATACCAAAGGTCATTTACATGTACCAGTCTTAAAGGCACAGCCTGTTTAATTCTCAGAGATAAAGAGAGGTTGGAAATGATTGTTTAATAATAGAATATATCCACTGTAGTACATAAAAGCACATAAACCTCACCTGGGCCCTTCAAATGACAATTTTCTTCATACTAGGAAATTATGGGAGTGAGGTCGATGATACCCCTACCAAACCAAAATCAAAGAGGTCAAAGAAAGGGGACGGTGATGAGGAGGAGTCAGAACTCATCCAAGGCTCCAGTGATGAGGAAGCTACTGATGATGGAGAACTAGTGTCAGTGTCCACCACTCCACCTATGAAACCAGTCATCACTGACAGGTCTGTGAGGTGCTCTGTGGAACCAGACACATGCCCTGAACACTGAAGCTTCTTCCCTCATGAGGTTTTTTCTGACAAATCTCATCTCATACCCCCACAGGAACTACTTTCACCTCCCGTACTTTGAGAGGAAGCCCTGTATCTACATCAAGAGCTGGTGGCAAGACCAGAGAAGACGGCTGTACAATGCCAATATAATAGACAACATTGCAGATAAACTGGTCAGTGATAAGTGTCGAATCCCTCAATTAATTTTAATATTTTCCAGTAGAAAATATTATTTCCTATATGGCTTATAGTTGCAATTCATGTTTGGTCCATAACTGATTCTGATGCTTTTTTGTGCATTAAAGGAAGAAGGTTTGAACGATGTTCAGGAGATTTTTAAAACAGAGAAGGCTTTTCCTGAGCGTCGACTGCGAGGAGTTCTAGAGGAACTGAGCAATGGTTGCAGGTTTGAATTCTTTCCTACTTATAAGCTCACAACAGGTTAAGGGCAGCATAACACTCGCTTTTACCTATGGATGAAATAAGCCCCATCATTTGCATAGATTGTGCACCTCCTAACGTAATGTAAATAACACAATAACATCTTCACAGCAATGTCTACATGTACACTGATCAGCCATAACATTAACACCACTGACAGGTAAAGTGAATAACATTGATTAGTTTTTTCATTACAATGGGGCCTCTCAGGGGGGTGGAATATATTAAATACCAAAGGAACAGTCAGTTCTTGAAGTTGATGTGCTGGAAAGATCTGAGCCACTTTGACAAGGGCCTTGCAGAGCATCTCCAAAATAATAGGTCTTGTGGAGTGTTCCAGGTATGTACTAGTTAGTGCCTACCAAAAGTGATCCAAGGAAGGACAACTGGTAATTTGGTGACAGGGTCATGGACACCCAAGGCTCACTAATGCATGTAGGGAGTAAAGACAAGCCTGTCTGGTCCAATCCCAAATAAGTGCTACTGTGGTTTAAAAAGTGAAGGCTGACTCTGATAGAAAGGGGTCAGAACACACAGTGCACCACAGTCAGAGCTGTTTCAGCAGCATAAGGGTCCTATGCAATATTAGGCAGGTGGTGTTAATGTTATGGCTGATCAGTGTAAATCAAGGAAGACATTCACATGCAGGCAGGGGGTTGTTTTGGCTCATAGCTGTCCCCTAGTGGATATAGCTGTATGCACAGACCAAAGGTGGTTAACAGCAAGTAAGAGAGCACTAAATTATTTCCTCATTATAAAATCTTTGTTACTAAAATATTTTCTCAAACTGTTGTAGTACCTTTCTAACACTGGCAAACAAGGACCAAAACCAGTCTGGAAGAACAAAGCTGGACCGGGAAAGGGTGAAATCGTGCATGAGAGAGCTGGTATGTATGTCTAGAAGAGCTCTCTGTTTGGTCATGACCTCATATTGAGGTTTTTTTTTCATTAAACATTTTATATCTTTAGGAAACCATGGGTCAACAAGCGGCGACAATGCGCACTCAGGTGAAGAAGAAAACAGTAAAGGATAAATTCAAACAGGCACAAAACTTTCTGCAGAAACTCAGATTCTTGGCTGATGAGGTAATATATAAACATTAGTTCTGATCAATAACCAAGTTGTCTATTGTGTGGTCTACAGCAGTGGTCACCAACCCTGGTCCTGAAGATCTTCCTATCTGCAGTGTTCCAACCACCACCTGCCCCTCTTGCTGCATCTAATTAACTTCTTCAAAGTATTGAATTAGACATTCAGTTGATTAGCAGTAAAAACACTCCGCCTTACTCCAAATGTTGCACCCCACTTGGGTTTGCACTTACTTATATATATATATAGATTAATTAGACAATGTACCAGGGTAAATATATCATAAACTCACTAGTATTTTTCCCATACACCAATATATTTTAAATATAAAAATAATTACTGCATTCATATATTGTAGTATATTTTTTAAAATATTGATTACAATGACTATAGATACATTTATATATGTTTAAATTCAAATTAAAATATATTTGATTTGAACATATTTGGCGATAAGCATGTAATGCTATAGCTATGTATATTCATGAAAAAATATGTATAATATATTTTAAAATATGCAAATGTATTCACATATTTATATTTTTATATGTTAGAAATATGTTATGTGAATATCTTGCATAAGATGTTTTAAAAATATATTGTTAATTTCAAAATATACTGTAATATATTTAAAGTCTGTATGAGCTTGTTAGGATCTGATCAAGAACCAATCTTTATTGGAAAAGCAGGAGGGTTGGTGACCACTAGTCTAAAGGACGTATTTAAATTTTTTTTAAATGTGCCATTACAGCCTCAACACAGCGTTCCAGATGTTTATGTATGGATGATCAGCAATGGCAAGCGCATTGCATATGCTAGGGTTCCTTCCAAAGACATCCTGTATTCCAGTGTGGAGGAGGAGACAGGGAAAGACTGTGGAAAAATCAAAACCATTTTCTTCAAGGTGAGGTCAAACTACTGTTGGACTTGAGGAAATGACCCACTGATGGAGAGAAGTGCCAGTAGCCTCACAACTTTTCCATTTCCTCTAGCTCCCAGGCAAAAAGGGCTTTGGACCAGCAGGCTGGACAGTGCAAGCAAAGACAGAGATGTACCTGTGGCTGGGCTTGAACAGGCAGCGCAAAGACTTCTTGAGTGGGCTACCAAATGGATTTGAAGAGAACAAGTCAGTGAAGGGGCCTGGCATGCAGTCATCACCACCAATCAGTCTCATCTACACCAGTAAGAATGGAGATGTTGCTTGGTTGATTTTAAGGAGCGCTCAGATAGAATTATCTGTGATTGGTGGGCAGTAGTGGCCTACTGGTTAGGGACTTGACCTTGTGATCAAAGGGTTGTAGGTTTAAGTCCCAGGCCCGGTAGAACTGAGGCATCCTAGAGCAAGGTACTGTCCTGCTACACTGGTACACAGGTGCTGTTGCCCACTGCTCTACCTGTGGATTGGTTAAATGCAGTTGTGGTGCATGGAAGTGTATTCACAATAACACATAGTCAGCTTCACTTCTAAGATCTGATCTTCCTTTGCTTTACAGTGAAACAGATCTTTCAGCTGAGAGTGCACATGTACCAGGCAAGGAGTCTGTTTGCAGCAGATAGCACAGGTCTGTCAGACCCCTTTGCCAGAGTCTTCTTTTCTACTCATAGCCAGGTCACTGAGGTAAGGGTCTCCTGACCAAAATGACATCTTCTGGACTTTAAAGTAATCAAATATTCAAACTAAATCATGTTATTTCTTCCTCTTAGATTCTGAACGAGACCCTCTGCCCCACTTGGGATCAACTTCTAGTATTTGACAATGTTGAATTGTATGGGGAGGCCAGTGAATTAAGGGACGACCCTCCGATAATTGTCATTGAGATCTATGACCAGGACACTGTGGTATGGAGCTGATTTCCTATAACTACATGCTCAGTTCAGATATAACATTAACACCACCTGCCTAATAATTCATGTCAGCTTTCACTTTAAACCATAGTAGCTCCTCTGTGGGATCTGACCAGACGGACTAGCCTTTACTGCCCACATAAATAAATAAGCCTTGGGTGCTCCTGACCCTGTTGCTGATTCAGCAGTTGTCTACATTTGATTACTACTGGCAGGTACTAGATACTGCATACCTGAAACACTGCACAAGACCTGCTGTTTTAGAAATGCTCAGTTGTCTAGCCATCACAGTAAGGCCATTGTCGAAGTGTCTCAGATCCTTATGCTTGCATGTTTATAATGCTTCCAGCAAATCAACTTCAGGAACTGGCTGTTGCCTAGTATATCCCTTGACTTGTGCCATTGTAATGTAATTACAAGATTGTCAGTGTTATTCATATTGCCAGTCAGTGTTGCTAATGTTATGGCTGATTGGTGTAAATGGGTTTGTGACAGTTTAACATTACGAGGGCTAATATTCCAATATTTATAGGGCAAAGCTGACTTCATGGGGAGAACATTTGCGAAGCCCATAACTAAGATGTCAGATGAGCATTATGGGCCGCCACGGTTTCCTCCTCAGCTCGAGTACTACCAGGTCTATCGTGGGAACTGCACAGCTGGTGAAATGCTTGCTGCTTTTGAACTGCTGCAGGTAAAATGATTATAGTAAAGGATTTTATTCCTTAACTTTACAACAAAACAAGCAAAACAAGACTTTTCATTAATGTTTCAGATTGGGCCAGGTGGAAAGGCTGATCTCCCCCCCATTGATGGACCCACAGATATGGATCGTGGGCCAATCTTACCTGTCCCTATTGGCATCAGACCAGTCCTGAGCAAATATCGCATTGAGGTGAGAGACTTGAGAAGTGATTCTAGGTAAAATGCTAGTGTAACAGGTCTGGTCCAGGTATGGTGTTGGTATTAAAACTGTGAAACAAGCCACAATATTTAAATAAACCTGAGGATTAATCGGTTTATTCAATGTAAAATGCATTAGTGAACTATTTCTGTTTTTCTTGGTTTAAAAAATGCTTTAAAATCACAATGGACATCTTAAATGCACAACAAAACAGGATGCATTCTCCAAGCAAACAGTGAAGAAGGTGCACAGCAGGGAAATGAACAATATAGAGCTTAACACCCAATCATACTTGGGCCACCTCACTCTAAACAGATCCTTCACCATCTTGCTTCCATCCTCCCAAAGTGTGCCAACCATCCGGCTTACAGAATACAAATCCTGCCTACAAACTACCCTTTATTTACATAAGTCATGCAAAAATAATCACCTTATAATAATAATTATGCCCTATTAATCCCAGAGGGAAAATTATTTGAAGCAGTGAGCACACACATGAGCAGTTAGGAAGCCACAGTAACAGCACTCAGGGAGCATTTGGGGGTTAGATGCCTTGCTCAAGGGTACATCGGCCATGGGTTCCTGCTGGTTCTTAGAATAGAACCAGCAACATTTCTGTCACAAACTGCTTCTTTAACATTTAGGAACAGCTTCCCCCAAACAGGTGAAGGGGGGTTTTGAATCACATAAGAGACATTACAAAGCTTGACGTCTGAAATTTCTGCAGGTTTTATTCTGGGGCCTAAGAGACCTGAAGCGAGTAAACCTTGCCCAAGTTGACCGACCTCGTGTGGACATCGAATGTGCTGGGAAGGGGATACAGTCAGCTCTCATTCAGAACTACAAGAAAAATCCTAATTTCAGCACCCTGGTCAAGTGGTTCGAAGTGGTAGGTTCTAACACTGGATAATGATAAGGACTTCTTGCTCCACATCATTCCAGCTCAAGTCAATATAACCCCACTCTCATAAGACCAAAACTATTACTTGCCATTGTTCTCTAGGATCTACCGGAGAACGAGCTTCTCCATCCCCCTCTTAACATTCGAGTGGTGGACTGCAGAGCTTTTGGCCGCTACACTCTGGTGGGCTCCCATGCAGTTACCTCATTGCGTAAGTTTATCTACAGACCTACGGACAAGACCGTCAACAACTGGTCCACTATGGGTGAGTACTAGGCCAAGATAGAGGGCCCTGTTTTGCACCAGCAGAAAGCGTGATGCAACGTGATTTTTCCTAGTTTCATTCTCATTCATTCATTTATGTGACATCATGTGTGCATGTTTTCAAGATTTTGAGAGACATTGCCCAATTTCGTGCTTTTTTAACGAGGCGAGGCTGGGTGCATTGTCGGCACGTTTTTTTTTTCAATCAACAAACCAAAAAGGGGAGGGGGGTCAGGCAACATACATAGAGAGTCATTAAGAGGAGAAATTGTGAAGAGAAAAACAAAAAGCACCACAATAATAATATTTTAGTTTGTCAAAGATCATTCATCACCTCTTATTTAAGAAATTGTCTTTGAAAGTAAGTGTTTCCAAGCTTCCAGAGTGGTTGGTTGAGCATTATTAAATCGTGCAGCAGTATGTACCATACTTACTATGCTAACAAAACTGTGAGTTGAGCTGTCAATTTTTGAAGTTGAGATGTTGAGAGCAGGGAAAATGGGCAAGCATAAGGATCTGAGCCATTTTGACAAGGGCCTTATTGTGATGGCTAGACGAGTCAGAGCCAAATCTCCAAAACAGCAGGTCTTGTGGAGTGTTTCATGTGTGCAGTAGTTAGTACCCACCAAAAGTGATACAAGGAAAAACAACTAATAAATCGGTGACAGGGTCATGGGCACCCAAGGCTCACTGATGCATGTGGGAAATGGAGGCTAGCCCATCTAGTTGGATCCCACAGAAGAGCTACAGTGGTTTGAAAAGTGAATGATGACTTTGGTAGAAAGGGGTCAGAACACAGTTCACCACAATCAGAGCGGTTTCAGCAGTAAGAGGGGGACCAACTGTTATGTCTGACCTAATGTTATGGCTGATTGGTGTATATTTCTGTCTCTTTCTTCCCAGCTTGTTTTAAACATTCAAATGATGTAACATTGATTAGCAAATTTGGTTCAGTTGCTACAGTTGGCATGTTTGATTTGCCTGCGAAGGTGTACTCAGCTCAGGTTCGGCTCAGATCAGCTTGGATCACTTTTGGTAGGTATTAAGTACTACATACCTGGAACACTCCACAAGACCTGGTGTTTTGGAGATGCTCAGACTCATTCTGACTCACAATAAGGCTCTTGTCAAAGTGGCTCAGATCAGATCATTTTTCCTGCTTCCAGCACATCTACTTCAAAAGTACATGAAAGTCACTGAAATGAAATAACTAGATAGTCAGTGTTATTCACTCTATCTATGAGTGGTGTTAATGTTATGGCTGATACGTGTACATAACAGTAGATAACAGTTACGTGGGGAAATAGTGGTGTATGAGAATTTGTATGAAAAAATGGACTGTGAATGCGATGAATGGGGACAGTGCTATCTGAGAAACAGGAGCAATTGTGGAAAAACATTTTTGAGGTATGTCGTTGGGAAACAGAGGTTCTTAGTGCAGTAGAATAATTTCTGCTCTAGAAAATCCCTAATACAGTATGTTGATTTCAAACACACGTATCATGCTGGTGTAAAAAAAACATTTAAGACAACATTTGCATTTCAAGAAAAACAAATCTGACAATTATTTTTGATCTACAGAGGAAATTGTGATCCACACAGAACCAGAACCTGCTGTGAAGAAGATGGAGACAGTGGTCAAACTTGACTCAGTATGTTTCTCATATGTTTATGGCCTTCTGCCAGTGCTTTGACATGAAACAGGAGGCATGTATATCATAAACATGCAATCATTTTGTGTCTGCTTTCCCCTGACAGGCATCTGATGCCGTTATTAAGGTTGACATGGTAAGTATGTACTTCACTATGGTAGGTTTAGAGGCCTGGTAAGTGCAGTCAGCACTATAATTAATGGCACTTTTGGGAAAATGAGTTCAAAGGTCATTAAAATGTTTAGGGTTATTGAGTTCAATCTCACACTGAAAATGGGACAAACCTTAAACCTTTATTTGTCACAATGATCAATGTCCTTCGAAATTCTTAAAAACAATGAATATGAAGTGTGTTCCCATTTAGGTAAGGCCTCTTGAGCATCAGAAAGTAGAAGTTTCACTGAGGTATAAATATGAGGCGACACAGAGGACAAACAATCTTCCCAACATGGAAAATACACAAATGAAATGTGCAGACATTCATAAATCAGGCAATGGCTATACATATGGCTACATATTTGAAATATCCACAATTAGGGCAATAATTAAAAAACTTTAACCAGCTAAACTTAAACCAGTTGAAGCTGTAGTGAACCGGCTTAAAAGACACCGCATAACGTTTTACCTCTTGTGTACAGTGAGGAGGATAGTTATAGAGGCTAAACAAATAGAGATTTGCAGATACTGGTTGCGTTTCTGGGGTCATCAAGTGTAAAAAAAAAATTGGAGACACTACCTTAATGCTAACAAAAGATGAAAGATGAAAGTCTTTGCTTTTTACAAATGTAAGTTTCTGAAGTTTTTGGTCTTGGGTTCTGAGGTTCCATGTGTTTTTTAGACTATTGTTTTTCTTAGATAAAATATATCTTATTTAAAAGGTTAGATCACATCTTAGCTTGTGACTGAGCTTCTTGACCAAAAAATTTTTTTTCTGACCTATTTTCCTCCACCTTTACCCAGAGGGTAGTATTAATACATAATACATAATTTTTTTTTTTAATAAATGTTCCACTGTGATAGACAATGCAGCACTTTTCCATTATTACTATAACTACTTAATAACTAGAATAGTCAACTAAATTCTTGGCAGCTCAATATGTTCTCTTTCTTCATGATAGCCTGATGATGAGAAGGATGGAAAGGGGAAGAAAAAGAGAAAGAAAGGAGGGGAGGAAGCTGAGGAAGAAGAGCTAGATGAGAGCATGTTGGATTGGTGGTCAAAGTATTTTGCCTCCATTGAAACACTTATGGAGGTAAGAGCCCAACCATCATTCTTTTATAAAAGAACCCCCCCCCTAAAAGTTTAAATTTTAAACTATGTATTTGTGTTAAAAGTGAGAAATGTTTTTTATTCCTTATGTAGATTATCAAGGCCCAAGAGGCTGAGAAAGCTGAAGCAGAGGATAGAGAAGAAATGGACACAGAGGGGGCAGGTAAAGATACCAGTTTCCTCCCTCTCCCTTGGCACTTAGCATCTGTTAGCTAAGTCCTAGCTAGTGGGTCGAACTGGAAATGACTGAATTAGACAAAAAATGATCATTAAAATATCAGCCCGCAGACCTAACTGACAGGCTTCACTCATGATGTTGCAGTCCACCAATATGATAGAAAGATTTATGAATTAAAAACATTTTTAAATGATACTTTGAATGCCTGTAAAAAAATATTCAAGCTTTGGCTTTTATCAGAGATCATATCAGTCTGGAGAATAAAGCATGCATAAATTAATGTGCACTAACAATACATCAATAAATTAGTTTTTTATCATTTAGAATTAGTATTAAAGAAACAGTTGTCATTTTTTGGTGATTTTTACAAAAAATATCTTTAGTGCAACTTTTGGAGCAAAATTTGAAACCCAAAAGATAAGGCTTAGCTGATCAGCTACATCTGGAAAAATTGGGCAGATGAGGTTTCACTGAATTATTCCTTTAGGTGGCTATTAATCGATCAGTAGTAAATAAATATTTGTTTTTACTACAATGAACTATTAAAAAAATCTGAAACAAAACAGTTAACAAAACAAGTCATGCCAGCAAAAGCATCAGTCAGTTAAATAATGTAGTAGGTGTTTACCGAGGTGCCCAACTCTGGTCCTGGAGGGCCAGTGTCCAGCAGTTTGGTGATTTCCCTGCTCAAACGCACCTGGTTCACTGCCCTGTTCATTGCCAGGTTTAGGGAGTGTGGAAATCAGTAAACTTTACTGGAGTTTGGAACCCCTGGTATGCACGTTTTGTTTGTGTGTGAATATTTTTGTGTTTTATGTTGTCTCAGACAATCTGTGCATTATAAATCATGATACTGACCAAAAATCTGTTTCAGTACGTCTTGTTTTGTCTCTACTCTCCGCTTCTGTAGAACTCACTTTTAAACAGACATGAATCACAAACTGCCTTAAACGTTTATGGTTCTTCTAAACTCAGGTATGAAACTCATGTGGCATGTAATCCAGTACATGCCAGCCATGAAAGTTGACCACAGGCCATGATGCCTTTAATGATAAATCCAGTTAAAACTTAGACTAATATTAAACGTATTTAAAAGACAACTAACTTTAAATATTCCCATTTTCATATAACAATTATGATAAAATATTAATAAAATATAAATATTTCTGATAATTGCACACATTGAGCCATCTTGTCTCAATTAAAATAAATTTACTTGGCTCCAGTATCTCATGTAGATTTTTTGTTAAGCAAATATGGTATGCACTGGCAACTTTCATGAAGAATTCATGTCTCGAGTGATTTGTGTGCACCCTCCGCCCCCCATCTCCTTCTAACCTATAACCAGATATCAAACCTGATGATTCTAATATGAAAGGGACAAAGAAGAAAAAGGGGAAAGCAAAGGGCAGGAACAATGCTGGGCCAGGAGAGGGTCCACCAGAGAAGAAAAGACCAAAAATTGAAGAGCTGAAGGTAAATATTATATTATAATTAAATGTAATCCATTTAATTAACATTCTGTATGTACCACAGTACAAATCATTAAAAATTGTAGAGATTCTGGTGAGATTTCTGTATGCTAGAGATAAGGTTAAAATTGAGCCTTATGAGTTGAGCGGTTATAAACCTATATCAGGCACCAACTGGACAACATTTCACTCTCAAGACTCCAGCAGTTTGTTTCCTCAGTTCCTAAACATTTACAGAATGTTAATAGAGGATCCAGTTGATGTAACCCAAGGGTAAATATGGCCCTGTCCCAATTTTTTTTATATGTCTTGCTGGCATTAAACTCTAAATGTGCACATTCAGTTCCAATATGTTTTTTAATATTTTGTCTTTGTTCCATTTTCCAGTTTACATAATTCACAAATAACCACATTCTATTTTATTGATGTTTAATAGAACATCCCAACTTTTTTGCAAGCAGGGATGTAAAATAATTGGATATTAAGAATATCATTTATCTATCAGTTACAAAAGTTAAGTTATTTCAATGATCATTTTTTTGTCTGGACAGGTGTACAACAGAGAGCTAGAAAACGAGTTTGATCACTTTGAGGACTGGCTCCATACATTCAACCTTTTCCGAGGGAAGAGCGGTGACGATGATGAACAGAATGGATCAGATGAGGACAGACTCATTGGCAAATTCAAAGTACTTCCAGTCAAATGAATAAAACTTTATATTTGTTTCTGTTTTCCTACTGAATTCATCTCAGTGCTTGATGTTGTTCATTGCAGGGCTCCTTGTGTATGTATAAAGTGTCTATGTCTGACGAAGTGGGTCGAGAGATGGGCATTGATTCCAACATGGGCATGTTCCAAAACATTCCACACAATGACCCAGTCAACGTTTTAGTTCGAGTCTATGTGATAAGGGTATGTATAGGTATATACCTTTACCAGAAATAAATCAGCAAGAAAAAGTTAAACCAAATTTTTCACTGACCCCAGATCAAGTCGGCCAGCCATGATACATTTGGAGTAATGAAGCCAGCACTAGAAGTCAATAGTCTGCAAAATGTTTTATGTAAATACATCCCCAAAATTTCCCTCAACCCTCTCTAACCACATCCAGCTCTTCATTAACATGGAGCAGACTTGTGCAAGTGGTCGTAAAAAAGGCAGAAACCTGTAAAGGTAGAAGAGCAGAGGCCCAACTAAAGCCAGGGGTGATTGTGAACACAATCACACACAAAGTTCACCACAACGAAATGTGACCTCTGCATTTCACCCATCACACATGCACACGTGGAGCAGTGGGCGGCTATGAGCAGTGCCCGGGGAGCAGTGTAGCAGGATGATAATTTGTTCAAGAATACTTTAGTGGTACCTGGGTCAGGATTTGAACCTGCGACCTTCTGTTCACAAGGACAAGGAGTTTTAAAGTTTTGTGGTAGGGGTTTATTGAAAATGATTGAAAAGGGGGGAGAGATCAAAAATTGTTGATGGGAAATTTTTCACAAAATATTATTTTAGGATAATTGAAAAATCTATTTTAAAAAATGTGATCGTGGGGTGAAATGGACTGAGTTTTGGTATTGTATTTACATTTATTTATTTGGCTCACACTTTTATCCAAAGCAACTTCCAAGATGTGGAGCAGTGTAGTGGGACAGGACCTTGCTCAAGGGTACCTCAGATGTGCCTGGACTGGGTCTTGAACCTGCAAACTTCCGGTCCCAAGGGCAACGCCCTAACTACTAGACCACCACTGCCCTGCTGTATTTTTATGAGAGATTTAGTTGACTATTGACTTTGAATGTGTTTGTTAGTGACATTAGCCTCCTAGCCCCAGTGTGAAAAGGTGAAAAATAGTACCAATTCAATTTTTTGCTGAACCATTTTTTAAAATATATATAAGGCAGCATTTGCTTATTAAATTCATATTTACCAGTAATTTGTGGTCATCAATAATCTGGGTGTGTTACAGGCCACAGATCTTCATCCAGCTGATATAAATGGGAAAGCAGATCCATACATTGCCATTAAGCTGGGAAAGTCAGAGACCAAAGACAAAGAAAACTACATCTCTAAACAACTGAACCCTATTTTTGGGAAGTGAGTTTTTAGGTTTCTCTAATTAGGCATTAGATTAAATTTCACTTTGAGCTTAGCCTCAGTAAAGAAAAGTGCTGATATAAAAATCTATGCAAAGTCCCTGTGACAAATTCTTTATTGTCTTCAATACTGTTAGATCATTTGACATTGAGGCAACATTCCCAATGGACTCCACCCTCACTGTGTCCATCTATGACTGGGACTTGGTCGGCACTGATGACTTGATTGGGGAGACCAAACTTGATCTGGAGAACCGCTACTACAGCAAGCATAGGGCAACTTGTGGTATTTCATCCAGCTATGCAATGTATGTGGTACTGTTCCAGGAGATAAATGCACAAATCAACTGTTAATTTAAATCAAAATGTATTTTTATTTATTTATTTCTCTCTCACACACACACAGTGATCAGCCATAACATTATCACCACTGACAAGTAAAGAAAATAACATTAATTATCTGGTTATTTAAGTCAGAACATCTCCAAAACAGCAAGTCTTGTGGAGTGTTCCAGGTAAGCAATAATTAGTATCTACCAAAAGTGAATCTGTGACATGGTTACTGATCCATGTGGGGAAAAAAGTCTAGACCATCTGTTCCAGTCCCACAGAAGAGCTACTGAATCTGCTAGAAGGGGGTCAGAACACACTGTGCACCACAGTCAGAGCTGTTTCAGCAGCATGAGTGGGACCTACTCATATTAGGCAGGCAGTGTTAATGATATGGCTGATCAGTTTAAATATAATTATATTAGTCATTAAATCTGAGAAATGGTTTTAAAGAATTTGCTTGGATGTTTATATATATATATATATATATATATATATATATATACTTTTTCCTTTTTATCACTATTTCTGTAGCCATGGCTACAACGTATGGAGGGACCCAATGAAGCCAACTCAAATCCTAGGAAAACTTTGCAAGGATGGCAAACTAGATTCACCACAATACGGCCCGGGAGGAAGAGTGAAGGTGGCAAATAGAGTTTATACAGGTCCGACTGAAATTGAGGATGAAAACGGTAAGATGGATATGGTTACATCAATATGTTTGTAAATGAACATTCTAATGCATTCATATAAAGGATTTCCCTTCATTATAAGGTTTCTTTGCTGTCCAGACAATGACTGTTTAAGAAAAGTGTAGGTGCTACAAATATGGTTACTGCATCTGGGATATCTGTGAATCTGAAATAGGGAACATATTGTCATATGTCAGGAAACAGGTAGTCAAAGATGTTGGCGGCAATTTAGCATCTCCAGTCCACCTGACGTCTATGTCTTTGGACTGTGGGAGGAAAACAGAGATCCCACAGAAACCCACACAGACACAAGGAGAAAATGAACACTCCACAGAGAGAGGACCCTGGCCGTCCCATCCAGGAATTCAGTCAGCTATAACATTAGCAGTTAGCTGGTCGGATCTCAGAAAGACAGAGTGCATAAATGAAGATCTACAGGGCTCTGTACAGTTGGTGTTGATATAGAAAAAATAAGCTCCACCTCAGATATTTTAATTAGATCAAGGTTTTTATGCTACAAGAAGCCAAGGTAGCCTCTACGATCTTGTTCAGACTATTTTTGGATGACAAGCCCACCTCTCACACTGGGATGACCAGTTTATTAATTAGGATATTTTCTGACAGGGCTCAAAAAGCAAACAGAGGAGCACCTTGCTCTAGCTGTTCTCAACCACTGGGAGGATTTTCCAAAAGTGGGTTGCAAACTTGTCCCAGAACATGTAGAAACAAGACCTCTACTGAATCCTGATAAACCTGGGATTGAGCAGGTCAGTGATCAACCGCTGTCCTTCTAATTCAATAATAAGTGAGATTTCCCTGATAGAAATATTCCATAATGTGTTCACTTCTCTCATTGTGTAGGGGAGAATTGAGATGTGGGTGGACATGTTTCCAAAGGATATGGCAGCACCAGGGCCTGCCCTTGATATTTCACCAAGGAAACCAAAGAAGTAGGGGTCCATATATTTTACTGGAGTTCTGTTAACGTGCCCAGTCCTGGTTCTGGAGGTTTACCACCCTGCAGAATTTAGTTCCAATCTAATTTATGACTATGGTGGGAAAAATGTCATGTCTAAACATGTCTTTTCTTAAATCACTTTTCCTTGACCTCTAAACATCATGAGTTGAAAAAAAAATTAAGAATTCATAAGGTCTTAGGAAAAGAGAACCATGGTGCTAAGACATTTTGTGACATCCCATGGCCAATGCATGACAGTTGTACAGTAACAAACACTGCTGAAGGAGTTAAGGAGGAAAGGAGCTTCAGTCCTTCCTTTAAGCATTTACAGAAGTTAACCAGCTCTTATCATAATGGCTTCCACTTAGAAACTTCCTGGCACAAATGAGTATGAGGGCCTTCTGGAACATCTGAATATTAGAACCATGAGTGTCTCTCAGGGTGGTAAATCTTAAGGACCAGACTCAGGCACTCCTGATAAGTCATGTGTGATCAAGAAATAAGCAACACACCATTACATGCTCTTTTTCTTTGACAGGTTTGAGCTCAGGGTGATCGTCTGGAATACAGATGAAGTTGTTCTGGAAGACGATGATATTTTCACAGGAGAAAAGTCCAGTGATATTTTTGTGAGAGGGTACAATGCTTTTGTTATAAGAAAGCACTTGATTTTTTCCACCATTATTGTGGGCAGTGGAAGCCTTGTGGTTAGGGACTTTTCTATGTGACCAGAAGGTCGCAGGTTTAAGTCCCGTCCCAGTTACCACCAAGGTTCTCTTGAGCAACGTACTGTCCTGCTACACTGCTCCCCGGGTGCTGTGGATAACTGCTCTCTGTTCCACATGAGAATGGGTTAAATGCAGGTTACATTTCATTGTGGTGCACTTTGTGTGATGGGGTGTGTTCAAAATGACTAATAATCACTTTCAGTAAATGAGGATTATAAACTTTGGGTTTTCAGGTGGCTCAAAGGCCAACAAGAAGACAAACAAGACACAGATGTCCACTACCATTCTCTAACAGGGGAGGGGAACTTCAACTGGCGTTTCATCTACCCCTTTGACTATCTCATGGCTGAGGAGAAAATTGTCATCTCAAAGAAGGAATCCATGTTTTCCTGGGATGAGACCGAGTACAAGATCCCTGCCCGTCTAAACATACAAGTTTGGGATGCAGATCATTTCTCTGCAGACGACTTCCTCGGTATGGAACTCAACTGTATTATTTAAAGGGCCCAGATCATGGAAAACTAAAATTGCCTGTTTTAAAACATTTTTAATAGCACATTTCCAAACATATACAACTTAGTTCTAGTCTATAGAGTCTATATGTGAACCAAGTCGCAGAAACAGCCTTTTTTGAATTGTGTTTGTGAGGTCACAAAACCAACACATTTACATTTATCCATCTATTTAGCTTACACTAGTTTAGCCCCACCCATTCTGAACAATGTTTCAGACTGAAATGCTTTTGAATTAGTTAAAATACAGGGTCAATCAGAACAGAGCTCATTTACATACACTGATCAGCCATAACATTAAGACTACTGACAGGTAATGTGAATAAGTTATTTCTTTACAATGGCACCTGTCAGGGGGTGGGATATTGGACAGCAAGTGAACAGTCATTTCTTGTAGTTAATGTGCTGGAAGCAGGAATAAGTGTGCAAGCATAAGGATTTATATTTAATTAAATCTTATCTAGCAGCTTACGTTTAATTATTATAAGTGTCTTGCTGAGGGTCACAGTGGTAGTAGGTTCTGTAGGGTAGTGGGATCCACTGATTGATAGGCCAGTATGTTATCCATAGGCTACAACCATCCTTACAGCTAAGCTACTTTGAAAAGGGCCCTTAGAGTGATGGCTAGACGACAGAGTCAGAGCTTCTCCAGAACGGCAGGTCTTGTGGTCTTCCAGGTGTGCAGTGAGCACCTACCTAACGTGACAGAAAAGCTACTGGGATTTAAAAAGTACATGCTGACTCTGATAAAAAAAAAAAAAACAACAGCAAGAAACAAAAAGAACACAGTGCACCACAGTCAGAGCAGTTTCAGCAGCATGAGGGGGAACTACACAAGAAACATACTCAATACAAGTCCTCCACAATGTAAGGCATTACCCTGCCTCAAACACACCACATAAGTTCTTTCATGATTTCGACCAGGTATGTTGGAACAAAGCAAAGCTGTGGACAGTGGTAGTCAAGTGGTTAGGGACTTGTCCTTACGATTGGAGGGTTACAGGTTCAAGTTCCAGCCCAGGTACCATTGAGGACCCCTTGAGCAAGGTACAATCCTGCTACACTGCTCCCGGGGTGATGTTGATAGTTACCTGCTGCTCCATGTGTGAATGGGTTAAATGCAGACATCATGTTTCATTGTGGTGCATTTTGGGTGATGGTGTGTGTTCACAATGACAGAGAGACCTTCATTGTTTCAAACTATGCATTTCCACATCCAAAGGCTTGGTATTTTAATGTTATTTTTAATAGTAATAAAGACTTGTCTTAACAGGAATGCTTGTGTTTCGATTCAGGTGCGATTGAGCTGGACTTGAACAGATTTCCACGTGGTGCAAAAACAGCAAAGCAGTGCACCATCGACATGGTTCTAAATGAACAAGAAATGCCGATGGTCAACATCTTCAAGCAGAAAAGGATCAAAGGCTGGTGGCCTTTTATAGCCCGGGATGAAAACGATGAAATGGAAATCACGGTGTGTGTTTTACACTAGTTTTACAAAACTTTAACATTTCCTCTAGTTAAATGTCAATGGCACAGAATTCAATCATATTGTGATGTGTGAAAGTAAATAAATACCCTTTTTCTTGAGAGATCACACTTAAAAATAGCATTTTCATATATAAAAAATGCCCAATTTTCCATAGTATTTGAGTTAAGCATATTGTAAAAATATAAAGTATTCTATAATGTGCCATAACGTTTGCATGGGCAACTCATTATGTTGAATAAAAAAAATAAACAGTAATTTAGCATTAAAATGGCTTTTCTGTAGAGGATTCTTTCTAAAATAAATACATAAAAAATAAATTTGACCAGGTGCACCCACGTATATGACTAGACTTGAAAGCCTATTTTAATCTTTCAGGGGAAAGTAGAAGCAGAGCTGCACCTCATGACAGGTGAGGAGGCTGAAAAAAGTCCTGTTGGTGAAGGACGCAATGAACCGGAGCCACTGGAGAAACCAAAGTAAGAGCTGATAATACCTTTAAAAGTTTTTTCCCCATTTGATTTCCCAATGATTTTAGAACTTACTAGAACTGTAGGCAGTGGTGGCCTAGAGGTTGGGCATCTGCCCATGTGAGCAGTTAGTCATAGGTTCAAGTTCTGGCCCAGGTACCACTGAGGTTCCCTTGAGCAAGGTACCGCCCTGCTACACTGCTTCCTGGGTGCTGTTGATAGCTGCCCGCTGCTTCACATGTGGATGAGTTGTATGGAGGTGTCACTTTTCTTTGTGGTCCAGTTTGTGTGATGGCGTGGGTTGACAATGACACATTTTCACTACTGTTTTGATGGAAAATATGAAAGATCTGTACACTCTGGAAAATAAGAGCCTAATTTAGCAAACTTAAACTGCTACAGGGTGCCATCGGCCAAGGGTGCCCTAGTCTGGACAAAGTTTGGTAATTTCTCTGCTAAAGGCTCAATATTAAATACCTATACAGATATGAATGGAGGCTTCTGTCCATATTCTGCATTTGTTTTGTCTGTATTTTTGCATTTTTTCTAAAAGCTTACAGATTCTGACAAAATGGAGAAGTACCACCAGAATTTGTAACCAATAGTGCATGATGAATCCATTTAAAAAGAGTGGAACTTTTCGCAGAAAGGTTTTGAGATTTTAAACATCTATATAAAGCTAATCCATCTGGTTTGAGCCCACAGATGAGCTACTTTGGTTTAAAAAGTGAATGCTGACTCTGATAGAAAGGGGTCAAAACACACAGAGATTTCAGCAGCAAGAGGAAGATCTACTCAATTAAGCATGTGGTTTTAATGTTGAGGCTGATCGGTGTAAATCAATACAGTGCACTACATTACTACACTTTGGATTCCTGTTGTCAGTGGGGAGTTGGCCTCCAATAATTTACAAAATGTAGATAAAATCCTTGTTTTGTATTTAACTGTCCTTTTTATGCTTTTATGTGCCAAACATAGTCCTGAATGGTGCTGCTTTATCAAATATGTTGAAATTCATTAGCTACATATACCATGTGTCGCCTAATACCTAGAGAAGTGTAACTGGACATGTACCCAGTCAGAGTTTCTGAACCATGGTGGTCAGTAAGGTTGTGCCTGTAATGAGATAATAATTCTGAGTGATTAACTTCAAATGTATAGAGACTATCTCCAAAGCCCTACAAGGTACAGAGGCAAGGTTCATTCACATTAATGAAAGAATGCGACATATAAGTTTTACAGTGGTGGAAAAATTTAGATTTTTTAAAAATTAAAAACGAAATAATATAAGCCAATAGAAGCATAGAACATGGACAACAGTAATTTTAAATAGGCTAAAAATACTAAATAGGTCACTGTGTAAATGCACCAAACAGAAATGCACTACTTTACGGACCATTTCTTCGTCCGGATTTTTATCAGCCTTCTTTTTATGGTAAGTAGTGCCCTAACTGTCATATTTTGCCTGTATTTTACTTTTGGGCTACACAACAGTGGCCCAAAAGTAAAAGATATAAAGGCTTTATAAATGCTTTATATCTTTTGAAAACGTTGTGATACTAATGTCAAAATTAATGTTTTGCACTATAAAGCACTAGAAAGCACTAGAATTAGTGCTTCATAGTAGTTAAACATAAAATTAAACTGATTTAATTAGGAAGTACCCTGGCTGAGACATAGATTGTACTAAAAACATCTAAATATTAGTAAGTTATTATAATAAGTTCATATAACATGAATAAATTCATATAATTCAAGTTTCAATAATCAATAGCAGGGCCTCTTAATCTGCAACTGTCAATGAGGCTCACTTTCTCAGACATGGATTAAGTCTAGTCTTGGAGTCTAGTCAAGAGTGCACTGCCAGTGGTGAGTCACCATTGGAAATTACTTTCAGTCTTAGGCTTAACCAAGGTCTGGGAAACTGGTCCTAAGTGTCTTAAGAATTCTTCATAACGACAATTCTTTGTTCCCTCCCCACCAGCCGTCCTGACACAACCTTCCTGTGGTTCATCAGTCCTCTCAAAGCAATCCGATATCTCATCTGCAACAACTACAAGTGGCTAATCATCAAAATTGTGATCGTTCTGTTGCTGCTGGCAATGCTGGGCCTGTTCCTGTACAGCATGCCAGGATACATGGTGAAAAAACTACTTGGCGCCTAAGAGGCAATGACCCCAAACATTCCACCTTAAACTGGCCTCACAATCAAATGTAGCAGCTTTAAGGCTTCAAGCAGTAGTGATGAGTCCTCTCACTGCAGGAAGAATCTGCATGTTGTAAGAAGCGTGTAGCACTGTGCTAAAGTCTGAGGAACCTAAGAAATTATAGTTAAAAGCTGTTAAACAGTTGTGTGTGTGTGTGTGTGTGTGTGTGTGTTTTGGCTTAACCATTCCCAGAGTTCCCCTCTCATGGTTTAAGCCCTTAATCCCAGTATTACTAGTAGTTCCCATCATATATTTGCGTTGGGCTCAGTCAGTCCTTCATTAGATGAAACCAGGTGATAGCGATTCACACATCCCTGCAATGGCTGGAGGCATGGAAGACAAATCTGGTGTTCTAACGAGCTCACACACCGCCAACTACTGTTTACACACAGCAGCACACCTGAATCTATTTTACTGCATTGATTCTAATGCACACTTGTGTTTCTGCTGCAGAAACACACTCACTGCTTACAGCAGCACCTGCACACTGTTCACAAAGGGGCCTCAGACTCACAGCACAGTATTGTATATGTAGAGAGATACGTATCTGTTTACTCGCTATTAACTTTGCATATGCCTGGCTATAGACACAGCTATGAGTATCTGAGAACTACTGTCCTGAAATCACAGGCCTCTAGTGCATTGTTTGCTGATAAATGCATGTTGATTTAATATAAATGGTTAATATAAATAAGACTTGATACGATGGTACTAGGACATAGGTATTCAGATTACTAATACATGAGCCTTAATGGACTAATGGAGTGTTTAGGAGATGCTGGACTACTGCACTGAATTTCTGAAGTCATAATTTTGCTGCACTGCATCTCTGCAGAAGTTAACGTTAGATTTCTTTGTAATGTTAATTTACAGGAAACATAATCCAAGGTTCTACATTTTATAAATGCTTAGAGCTTTCACTAGGGGTGGGAATTGCTACACCATCACAATATTTGGGCTGACATACGATTTTATTGCAGTTCTTTACTACTCATTCATCTCACTTGAATCTTCCCATTTCATTTCTTTACAATTTCCACTGGGAGAACAAAGTTGTTCGCAATCTTGTGAAGCAATGACAGAGTAGGCGTGTAGCAAAATAAATCTATTATAAATGTTAAAAATTAACAAAATGTTGATTCCTGGTGCTACTGTATGCGTATAATAATAATTTTGAAATTTTTCCCACCTCTAGCTGTCACTGTCACAGCACATAACACATCTTTAATCCATATACACATCTGTATCCTTAACAGCCCCAAAATGTTGACATATCAGGACTGGGAGATAAAAATATAAGATCAGGCAGTGACCCACAATTGCCATACCTGTGCTTCAGTATTATGGAAGATTAAGCTAAGATGGGACGGGTAGTTCTGCGATCAAAAGTGAATAGAGTTTTAAAAAAGGCTCTTTATACAAATTGTACTCATGAGCAGTTAACCACCCAAAAGCTGGGCTTTGCAGTTCAAAGTTTAAGGTTTAAGGCAAGTCTGAGGTCATATTATAGTACTATATATTGGTGTTCAAAATCATGCATTACTGCAATATACTGTAAGGCATAGGTTTGATCTATTGCCCAGGCCTGAAAAAAGAGTGAGTGATCAGTTTGAGAGTAGTAATTCATGTTAAACTGCACTGATAGGTTTGTGGTGCTGAACTGGATAAAAATGGCTATAATTAATCAATGGGAAACTGGCCAAGCAAACCAAAAAAAAATAAATAAATAAAACACTGCAACAATAGAGGCTGTTTAATTATTAGAGACCAACAAGTTACCAATGAACCCCCCTGTGAGACCCCTAAAAAACCTCATTATAATAATACGGTTTGTGAAAGTGTTAGTGATAATTTGTCTGGTTTGTGCCTCTTGAGTTGGCGTTATGTACGTTTTGTATTGATTCATAGTTTGCACTTTATTTTGGTTGTTTATAGATAAAAGGATTTCATTTGTATTTCCTAGCTGAGAGGTAATACCTGTGTGCTGTGTGACGTATATAAAGGAATAAACAATGTACATGTATACATGTATTTGTTAACAGTTCTGGACTGTTTCTTTAAACACCACAGATTTGAGACACCAAATTTATGACCGGCATCAGTCTGGTTGGGAATTGTGCTGGGAACCACTTGTTGAGGGCGTGGGGATTAAAGAAAAACACATTTACATAACTTGCCATTATTTTCCATGTCTTCTGCATTGTATTGTTTTTCCCTGGTCCTAGCCATGTGCTCTTCTCATGTCATGTGTGTGTGCACCTTAGCTCTTCCCCTTAGTCATTGGTACTAGCTGTGTTTTGTTTCCTGTCTCCTTTGATGCCTGAAGTGTTCTGTGTCCCATTTTAGCATCTAGACCCTTCTGTTGTTCTGATCTGGTCTCTGTTGTACCTGCAGTAGTCCATGCCGTCTAGTCCATTTTTTTATTAACAAACCTTTTAACTGCTTGCACATGGTTCCTGCTCACAGCCACCGACTGATTTTCAACTGTTTTCAGAGATTTTCACTGCATCCTGTTTGGGTTTATTTGTCAATTTATTCTTCAGCCACAATCACATTGGCTGCTACGTTCAGTGTTAACATTAAAATGCAGTTGCCTTCTATTACTATTATAAGCAATAGTAATAGCCATCCAGCTCATTAATGTGTTATTGTATAATTATCACTGATATTTCAACAGAAAATCTACATTTCTATCTCTTCTGGAACATGTGCTCTTGGGGGTCCTTTGGTGGCCATAGGGACCCTAAGCAGGCGTTTAATTTGTTTATCAGACTTGCCATCTTCTATTTCATAGGTATTATGCAGCAACTCCACCAGCAGCCAAAATAAAAACTAAACATTTTATTTAAATAAATGACTTTAATCCATGGCAAATGCTAATGTACTGTATATGGGGAAATATAAGGGTACGAAATATGGGATCTGAAAAAATTCCACACTTTTAATGACATTTTGAATGTCATTTCAGCCATATACAGTTCCCACATCATTCCTCCAGGACATGAAACACAGGCCCACAAAAACAATACATATGACAAAGTGCATTGTGTACAAAGATGTGCAAACATTGCAGGACCGTGCAAAGTCAGACAGGTACAACTAAATACAGAAGCAGTGACCAGTGCACAGTTCTGGTTCTACAAGGTGCAAAGTAGCAGGATGTGCAAAAATGCAATAATTTGATGTAAACAATGACACAGGAAGAATGTAGCAGAATAAAGTTAAAGATCAGTAAAAAAAAAAATAAACATAAGTTAAGGAATAGTTTTGTGCGAGTGTTTAAGAGTCTTTTCTCCTGGGGGATGAAACTATTGCACATTCTAGTAGTGAAGGCCCGAATGCTTCAGTACCTTCTTCCAGACGCAAGACGGAGAACAATGCGTGAGGGGTGTGTTGGGTTGTCCACAATGCTGCATGTGGTGTAAATGTCGATGAAAGGGGGCGAGAGAGACTCAAAGATTCATAAACTTTAGTCTAAAAACCATGTAACTTTCTTTCCAACAGCCGTCCAGACACCACGTTCCTGTGGTTCCTTTCTCCACTAAAAGCAATCCGGCATCTTGTCTGCAACCAGTACAAGTGGCTGGTCATCAAAATCATCCTGGCTCTGCTCCTGCTTGCCATCGTGGGCTTGTTCATCTACAGCATGCCTGGCTACATGGCCAAAAAACTCCTGGGAGTGTGAGGAAGGAAAATGGTACATTTTATTGTTTTTGATTGCTGCATTTAGTGACATGCCGTGTTGCAAATAAATGTTTAAGTTTCTTTTTAAAAGACCTTGTCTAAAACTGCTACAGCTTGTTTATGCTTTAAAGTTTGGTGGTTCATACTGGGCCTGTGATCTGATCATCTTTGAGTGAAATGTGAATAAATTAAAAATGTTGTACATCTTGATTTTACAAAATAAAGCTTTGTATCATGTCTCTTGCTGTGATCCCAAACAAGTCACATGCACTGTACACAAGAAACATTTCTGCATTTATTGATTTGAAATTTCTAATAAAAGTGGCAATAAACTCAGTTTACTGTGACACTTGACACTTAAGTTAACACCATTGAGGTAAAGACGCTCACGTATTCATTACAGTCTGCAACGCTGCCATTTCATCTAAGGGTAAGTACCAGCTGATTAACTGTTCCTATTTTTATAAACCCTTTTAGTGGAGCAGTTTATTTTAAAAGGTAAACCTGTTGCTGTGTGAGTTTTTCCAGTATTAAACACTAAACACACTAGAACTGACCTGTAAAACTGCTATATCAGGTCTACAGTCAGCTGCAGTCAATTAGCCAATCAGCACTCTAAATCTCAGCTGGCTCCCATCTCACCACCAATCAGGAAAGTAATGAAAACAAAACATGGATGGAGCACACTCAGTAACTGGTTAAAATTATTCAGTTACCAGTATGCTAAAAAGTCTAGCTAGCCAAATGCTGTTTATAGCACCAGTGCTAGCATACCTAGCCTAAACAAGAACAGTTAGATTCAACAAACTCCAGATTTTCAATTCTATAGTGTTTTTACAGCTGACAAAGCAGCTGCACAGAAGCTGGTGGGAAAAATCCTGGGAGGAGCCAAGGTGCAGAAGGGGGACACATTCTCCTCTGGTTGACAACAGGTAGTGGTAAAGAAAACAACAAAAAAAAAAACAGTTTTAGTTTATAAAAGTTAGCATCAGTTAGGTTAACTAATGGCTTGGGGGGGTGGTACATGAAGCACAAAGATGGTCTGTAGTAATTAAACTAGTCTGAGGATGAGCTGGGGACCCCACTGATGGATGATCTGGTCAAACATATCTACCACTGGGGTTCCAGCAGGGTTATTAGGTCTAACTAAAGCGCAACAGGTCCTACTGCAGGTGGGCTGCAATAACCAGGGTGATGGGAGTGCTTGAGTCCATCCCAACACTTATGATTTCTGTACATGAGCATTTCCTGCAAATGACAAAGTATGCAACTAAATGTTGAGCAAGGTTTTCTTCATTTAAAACAGCCAGATGTTCTAGTATATGCAGAATGCACACACTCATATCATAAGTATCAGCAACCAAAGTCAGGCATCATCACAATTCTAAAACTCTTCATTAGAGAAAACAGTCACTTTCTAAGGAGTGTTTATTGGACACTGAGTTGTATAGGCTTTCCTCCACTAGAGGTCAAACATTTTTCAAACATTCCATAAGACCAAATCTTTCTGAATTAAACTTTGATTTGATCATTCAAACTTTCCATTTTCAAAATCACTAATAATTATTTAGATGTGATGGATAAATGATGTTTAAGAGCAAGCAAATACACCACTATTAACACACTGGCAGCTTGTGCCATGACTTACTAAGCTTGATTGCCATTTATGAAAAAAATATGTCTAGTCATACTCAAGGTAAAGGGACACCTTTTATAACTCAGTTAAAGTTCAACTTCAGCTCCTGTGCAGATAAGTGCTGGACATACACAGAAGTTACGTAATAAAAGTAGTAATCCAGACTTTCTTCTTCTCAGTTTGTCCCCTTTCTACCCCCTGCTTGAGTCATTATTATAGTAAGGGAACAGTCATCAACATCAGACTCAAACACCAGAGGCCAAGGGACAGCAGACCCAAGTACAGACCTGGATCCAAGATAAAGTAACAGCAATAACAACTTTTCCCAAAACAAAAGCTGATGATTGAGAGTTCTAGAGGGATTTTGAGAACCCAGAGGTATCCCAAGAAGACAGGCCCCTAGGCACAAGGTCTGGAAAAGAGGGAGTTGGAAAGAAAAACAGGGAGACCCAGGAGTAAACCCTAGGGACTTACCAAATTACCAGCTCAGCCTTAGAGCAGTGCTCTGAAAACAGAGTTCAAGACTGGGAAGTGAGTTGGAAATGCTCTCCTGAAGCAGGGCAGACACAGGTGAGGCCAGTTACCTCTTAATTAAACAGGTGGCGCCTAATGCCTCCCTCTGTTGGCCAGAGATGGTCTCATGGGTGGCCTATTTGCAGGCACGTGAAATTGTTACATCTAGTCAATACCTTCATATATATCTATATATATATATATATATATAAATTGTTGAGTGTAAATCATGT
>JBBPDA010000001.1:33711737-33739898 GCA_037974385.1 Arnoldichthys spilopterus
AGTTTTTCTTTCATTGACTGAAGGGTACCAACAATTTTGTCCACGTGTGTATATATATATATATATATATATATACACACACACACATACACACACATACATACAGCTGTACTCCATAACTTGTGATTTTATATTAATTATATAATTATTGAATTATATATATAAAATTTACTCTTTATTTACTATTTAAATTATATACTTATTCACCTCTTACCTACAAACATTAAGTAATCATATACTCCCTCCACAGTGATCATCTCCATGAAGTAATTCTGGTTGTGTCTTTTCTCTGTGATCTCAGAGCGGTTTGCATTGTTTTTATACAGGTCATTGAAAAGCTAAAGACACCCAAAGAGAATTTAACATCACTAATACTGATTAACACAATAATCAATTACAAATATAGCACAGTTAAATATTAAATAAAATAAAAAAAACAGTATAGTTAAATTCAATGAGATGGCTTGCCTTTTTGTTGTTCTCAGATGTGGGGCTAAGAATAGTGAGCTCAGGCCGGCTGGGCTTGGGCTTTGGTGATTCACAGGAGTTGAAAAAAGCCTGGATGAATGGCTCTAAGTGCTGCCCTTTCTGTATAAAGAAAGACAAGAAAGTAGATGGAAATAAAGATCATAAAAAATTCCCTGGTATTATATCAGAATTTACAAAATTAAATCAGAATTAAATAAAAATTAAAAAAACAAACCTCCTTAATCAGTTTGCTCGGCACAGATTTGATTATTTTCCCTAAAAGAGACAAAAAGGGTGAAACATTATGACACTGCAAAAGAGCTCACTCGATTCACTTTATGAAAAGACTTGAACCCATGACTACTGTCATCCATGACAAGATGGCTTACCAAGATTGACATCAGGTAACATCTTGTCATGAAACTGGGACTCCATGCTGTGAGGCGAAAGAAAATCTGCCAGCAGTTGACTGTTGCTCAGTTCAGGATGCTGCAAGAGTTTCTGAGGTAAACAGAAAGAAACACAGCATGCCTACGCTGTGGGCACGGTACTTTATAGAAACATTTGTTTATATGTCTCCTTAATACAGTTACCTGTAGATATTCCTGAAATTCCTCACGCTTGGATGTTAAAAACTCATAGTTTTTCGGCCCAATTATTCGCTTGGAAGGAAGTTGTGCATCAGGGAATGATCCTGTTTCACAATAAATATTTTTAAGACATAACAGCAGAGAAATCAGTTCCCAGCTGTCACCCAAAAGATTCTCCACACTTGGATGTATTCCTGCATAGAATGAAGCATCAAACTGTGAGCCACTCATTCACTAGGAGTTCTACTTACCATGAAACTCTGTAAGTTTAGATTCGAGAACATAAAATTCGAGGTATCTTCGGTACACAGACCAATGTTCTGTTTCATGACCCACTGAAAGAAAAACAAATGACACACAACACTCAACCTACTGTGAAACGAGTCTACTGATATATCAGTATCCTGGTAACACAACCAGAGATAATCAGTGTAGACAAATAATCAGTGTCTAAAAACCCCTGGAACTGAGCTTTACCTGCTCTCCTGTCATTCCTCTCCACATCAATGCAATAGACAGGAATCCTCTCCTTCTTGACCTCATCATCAAACAAGTCAACATAGGGGATGGTGATGCTCCAGGCTGACAGGTTACGAGGAGTGCTTGGGGTGCTGATGGCCTCCATGGGTAAGTCATCCTCCATGACCATGATTGCCTCCTCCACCTAACAGAAGGGATGAAGTATGAACAACATTTGATAAGGTCTATATATCCCTGCAGTTTGAGAATTACGAATTCAGTAAATGACATCAGCAAACATCCATAAAGTTTAACTTTCACAGGTAGTACATATAGTTAAAAATAGCACAAAACAACTACATCATGTAGCTACACACAACTATATCATACAAAACTAGCACTTTCAAAGTAAACCATTTATACTAAAATATTGGATTATTTCCAATACAAGGCCCACACATGAAACACTGAAAAGAAAAACATTTCTTTCCAAATTAAAGTAATTTTTTATTTTGTCTTACTAGAAAAAAAAGAACTGCAGTCAAAGATTTTTGTAGGCTATGAAGCCAAAGAGAAATTCTGAAGTATTGAACTGGTCCATGGGTGAGCCAAAGGTGAGGTAGGGCTGGATGACTGAACCTACAAAGGTGCCAACTACTCAGAGCTCCCAGTGTAAACTAGAATAACAAAAAGAATCAAACCCATTTTGTGTCCAGGAGTGATGCTGCTGGGGAACAGTGTGAAATCATTATTGTGAAACAAAGTTATTTTACATTTTTTAGACACTGCATTACTGCGTAAACACTGCAGTCTCACACTCAGTAAACTTAACATTACCTTCTTTTCTTAGACCCCTCACATGACCCCTTCCTAAAGTTGAGCTATGTCAGAAAACGCAAAACACTGCAAAGTTTACTAACCATATCATCCTCTCCCTCTGCAAGTCCATAAGAGGGCAGCATAGCCCCTTCCATGGTGGTGCTCTTGAAAACCCCCTTAATCTTACTTCCAATGCCTCTGATCCCAAAAGATTCTCCACGCTTGGATGTATTCCTGCACAGAATAGACATGCACACAATCACAAAAAAATACAGAGAAGTTGGTTATGATGTCTGAGAGTTGCAATTGCACATGCATTTGTAACCGAAGGTTAGCAGAAACAGAAAGCAAAGACACATCACTGCGTTATGTGAAACGCTGTAATGAGATTTCTTTTTTAAAAATCAAGCGATTCAGGTTGTGTTCAACCTGAACCATCCAGCAGATGGCAGCGATGCAGATGAACAGCAATACAGCACAAAGAACTTTCAAAAGATGAGTGACATTGACAGAAAAACACACAAATGCACATCTGCATATTTTAATTTGGAAAAATTGTAAAGAAATAAGCATTTGCCTGTACTGAAGGACAAATCCCTCATATAGACAAGGTGTGAGGGGGTATGGGGGTCAGGCTTGAAATCAGCAAAAGCTGACCATTGTGTGTTATAGAAACACCTACATATGCCACAAAGAAAGTCATTGCCGTTAGTATAGCCATCATGCTGAGACATCCACACAAACACACAGGGACACCAGTTTTCACAACAGCCCATGTGCACAAAGGCAATGGGGCTTGCGATGGACCCTGACTTACTTCAGCGCTACGGCGCGCCAGGCATTAGGGCTGGATGGAAGAGTAAGAATGGATGGAAAGTGAGGGGAGACAGAGGAGCCAGGGGAGATGAGGGCAGACTCAAGGCCAAGGGTACAGTCCCAGTCAGTAGAGCTAGAGCCCAGTGATGAATGGAGCATCAAAGGATGGACACACACACACAAAGCATAGTCCATGGTATGAGAGAGAAACAGACAGGATTAGGTGAGGGGGCCAGTGTTGTTGCGCAAGGTGTTGCAGACACAGCCAGAACTTTTGTCCCTGTTTCACATTTCCCTAAGAGCTTTTGGTGGTGTTCAGCTAATTGCATTTCTTAGAAAATTCGCAGTTAGGTGCTAAGCCTTACAGTCTGCTTCCATTTTCATCATCTCAAGGCATGTTCAGGCAAACATTTTCAACGCTGACTACTGAGTCAGTTACCACAATTTGTGTATGACAGGATAATTTGCACAAAATGATGCATTCAAATTCATATCGCGTTAGAGAAGCTCCGGAGGCAAAAATGGTTTCAGGTGGCAAAAAAGGTGCCTCCTTAAATTTAAAGTCACACTACAAGACTTTTATAACAGGATGTATACAAAAGTTTCAATTTCCCAAGTTAAATGACATGTCTTGTTAATTAACACATCCTCTACATGAAACAAATTTAAACATTAAACAGTAAATAATGTCCCATAATTTTTGCGCAGACAGTATTCTTTTAATATCACTGCTGTCAGACTAAAGCCAAGACAACTTAAATGAAAAATTTACTTTTTAAAAGTAATTTAGAATCATTTGGTCCATTCGTCATGGAATTTTGACACATTGTAAATGTCAGCAGTTGTTTTGAAATTCTGAAAAGAAAAGTCCCAAATAATAATACAATGTTAAATAACTTCTTATATAACATTACATTTGCAGTCCACTGTGGAGGATGCACTTATTTTCACTTTTGCATACAACTGTAGGTGAAATATACAAATCCACAAAAGCTACAGCTGAGGCTTTCAAATCATAAAGTCAGCTTTTTTCCCTCTGCATTCCAGCAAGTATCTTGCGTGCAGCATTAGGTGGACAGTGGAGAGCTACTGACTGAGCATGATGCTGATGGCATACTCACCGGATGTCATCCAAACTCACGCTATTTCTGAAATAATGGGCAAAAGAAATTACAACTGGCCTCTAACACTAAACCCCATGATAACAACACAAAATAACATAAATTACGTATGGCTACAAAGGACAGGAGTTGTGCACTCTTAAGATTAGTAAAACATTTAACACACATTCAGAGAACAGAATGATATGACACTGGCGAGGAATGAATATGACAGGTCAGTTGATAAAAAAAAAACTATATTTTGTACACACTGTAGAACAAGAATTCAAAGCTCGGCCAGTGCATTCTGTTGGGGTGGGGGCCAACAGGCTTGTGTGATGACATACAATAAAAACAGCAAATTAAATATGACTGGGAGTCTTGCGTAATTATACCTATGACTTCTAATTGGCAAACAACTCCAAAAGATCTAAAGGAATTTGAACCTAAAATGTATGGTTGGTTTGCAAACTACAGCGCACGCACCTGCTAAGCCTGGAGCTTCTGGTGGGGGATTCAGCCCCTCTCAATAGCTGACGAAAGTACTGAAACAGAAAAAGTCATCCTATTTACCAACCATACCAAACACATTCCAATCCTTACATCTCATTAGCCTGCTATTCAGCTATGCACTCCTTCAAATCTCCGATAGCAGTATGTTCTAAATGCTAAATGTTCTAAGTGCTAAATGCTTGACACTGGATCAGTTCAAACCCATTAAGTCAGTCATGTAGCAAGAGAAATGATGAATGTGTGTGATGCAGAGGTTAGCACAGTGTGTATAGGGTCAGTAGGGCATGGCCCTTCTTCATTACCTCATCACTGTGGCAGAACATGGGAGTGAAGACATTCTCCAACAAGGAGAGGACATGCTCATAGGCCTCAAACAGACACCGCATAGTCTGCAGTTTCACAACGCCAGAATATGGACCTTCTGCGACTGTTACACAGAGAAGTAATCTCAGGAGATAAAACATTTTTTGTTCCTTTCACATTTCTCTTTCACTCTCTTTTCATTTGTTTTATTTTGATTTCACACTCCATCACACAAAGTGCACCAAAATGAAAGCATTTGCATTTAACCCATCCACATGTGGAGCCGCGGGCAGATATCAACAGTGCCCGGGAGGCAGTGACGCAATGCTCAATGGTACCTCAGTGGTACCCGGACCAGGACTTAACCCGCAACCCTCCGATCACAAGGGCAAGTCCCTAAATACTAGGCCACCACTGCCACACGTAAGCCTTAATTAATCTATAACTAGTTACTAGGGGTGTAACAATGCATAATAACTGTGACACGATGCACTGATGCAAAAATGAGCCCACAGTTCAAGAGGTCACATATTGATGCAACGATTCAAAAACTTACTGTTTTTAATCTCCTCCACTATGAAAGGGTCAAAGCGAATTTTATCAATGCTCTCATCAAGGCAGTAAGTTTCGTATATCTTTTTCACCTCCTCATGCAGCATTAGTTTTTCCGAATCAGACAATTCTGGATGCAGTATCTTATCATTGAATTCTTCTGAAATATGGAAAAAAACGTTGAAATGAGGACAAGTAAGATCAGGAGACATGCACACTTCTAAGCCTCCTTGCAGCTGTGTCTGTGTAAACCCACCTACAGTGAGGCAGAACTGGAGCACATGAACAGCTCCCTCTTGCTTGAGGAAGTTCATGAACCGGAACAGCAGGTCCTGTTGTTCCCGTATCTCTTTAAGTTCCAGCTTTAACACCTGAAAGAAATTAGAAGTACATCTTTACAGTCAGTACCAAGCACTATCAAATGAACAGGTGTTCAAGACATGCAATCTTTAATGAATATTTTAAGTATTTTAGAAAATAATTATCAAGAAAAGAAAACCAGTGTTAAAAATGATTGTTACAGCCAGATTTTTAATATAGGTCAACTAAAACAGATGGCCCTTACTGAAGACTTCTTATTGCGCACATCTGCATACTTCTGCAGGAATGGGACAAGTGCAGAGGCAGGTTCAGTGGCAGCTTCTGGCTAAAATAAGATAAAATCCACCGTCAGTATAGTATCCATACATACAAGTGGTGCTTGCAAATTTGTGAACCCTTTAAAATGTTCTATATTTTATACAAATGTGACCTAAAACATCTGATTTTTAAATAAGTCCTGAAAGTAAATGAAGAAAACCTGGATAAACAAATGAAAATAAAATTACTATATTTGGTCATACATTTATTGAAAAAAAATGATCCAATAAAAAATCTGCAATGTAGCAAACGTAAGTAAATCTTTAGGGTTATCATATAATTTGCAAGTGAAATCAGAGCCTGGTGTTTTCAATGAATGGGGTCCATCCACATATTGAGAACCCGATTCACTTACTTTTGCCACATGCAGATATTTAAGTGGATAATTTTTTTCAATAAATGACCAAATATAATAATTTTAGTTGCATTTGTTTAACTGGGTTTTCGTTAACTACTTTTAGGACTTGGTCTTTCAAAATCTTTCAAGAACCACTGTATATATAAACCAGCCATGAAGAACATTACTGCTTTCAGTCTTTTCCACTGTGGTCCTTGAAAATGCAGTTTTACTAACAGAGTAACCACACAAGCCAAATAAACCTTACTGGAGAATTGTCGATGAAAATGAGCAGTAAGTGGTTCACAGTGTCCTAAAAGAGAAGAGGAATGGCCTCTTAGATCAGTGCAAAAAAATAAATTAAAAGAAAAAAAGAAACAGGCTACTTTCACATCGACACTTACAGGATCAGCCAAGTAATCCATGGAGGGAAGGAAAACAGAGCCAGCAAGAACCTCTTTTATCAGAAGAGTAAGAGATCTGGAAAAAACAGGCATGGAAAAACAGGACAGGAAAAAAGAAAAGTAATGCTGTAAATACTTAGAGTATAGATCTACTCAAATCTGCTTCACCTGCAGTCAGTGGCTTTTGGAGGCAAGATGTATGGAAAGAGCATTTCAGTAAGCTTGCGCAGGTAGAGTAGCTCATCCCTTCTGCTGCGCAAAGCCACATGCAGGTCAGGACCATACTCCTCTAAAGCAGCCTGTTGCAGATACTCGGAGTTCTTCACTAAAATAAAAAAACAAAAAACAGAGACAGACTATAGAAACTATTATAACTGACTGGAGGGAAGGTCTGCAAGTTTGACGGATTACCTTTTTGTCTTGCTTTGGCAATAATTTCAATGTGTTTCATGGCAACTTTTAGTAGTTTGAGTGTTATGAGAGATGGAATATCTACCTGTAAAGTGTAAGAAAAGAACAAATCTTAATTACATGTACAAAAAAAAATGTCATGATCTCATACTGGACAAACAAACAGATGAAACGCTCAGACAGACTCAAGTGATGATGAAAACCATATAGAAATTGTACATTACTCTCTGAGCTCGGCGAACCAACACAGCAGCCACAAACCGCAAAGTTACTCTGAGTTCATCCACAAACGCCTCATCATCCGTAATGTCCCTACCAGCCAAGATTTGTTCGGTCAAGCTACATTCATACAGTATAAAAAAAGCCATGTATTAATTTGTGAAAAGTCTAAAAGGACATAATAACAGTGCATACCTGTACCAGGGGTATACAAAGTTTTCAAGGACCAGCTCAAGAATCTGTGGAGAGATTAAACCTTGTTGCCATTCAAGGCTCTCTATAAAAACTGACATTTTAATTAAAGTAAGGCTACATGCACATGTCCTCAAACCTCTGAAAGAGATGTGTCCACTTTGGAGTGCACTTTTAGATCCAACCATGGCTGATAGTTTTCGAGAAGCAGTGTTGGCCTAATACAAAAGACAATACAAATCGGTAACTTTGGTGTCATATTAATGAGTAAATCAATACAATAATGCGATTAAACTCTGGAATTTCACCTGTGTCTTTTGCATTTCACTTTTCCACAGACAGCACAACTGTGGGCTAAAGGAAACAGCTCTTGTAGTTCCAACTGTCAAGACAGACAAAGCAAAGTGAAAGAATAGTAAAGTTGTGTACTGAAGTAAACTGATACACTCTTAAGAGGTGCTAATTTGTCTTTAGAGCCGGTGTTCTGAAGAACTGAACTACCAATCTATATGTGCTACCCAGACCGGCACTATTACCACAGAGATACAAGTGAGCAAGGTACCTTCCCCAAGTACTGCACACATCAGCTGCCCACTGCTCCTACATGGATGGGTTAAATGCAGAGGTCAGTGGGCAGTAGTGGCTTTGTGGTTAAGACCTTGCCCTTGTGAACAGAAGTTTGTAGGTTCAAGTCCCGGTTTGGGTACCACCAAGGTCCAGCTGAGCAAGGTATCATCCTGCTTCACTGCTCCCTGGGTGCTGTTAATAGCTGCCCTCTGCTCCATATGTGCAGGTGTGATGGGGTAAATGCAGAGGTCACATTTCATTGTGGCGCACTTTGTGTGACTGAGTGTGTTCACAATGACAGATAACTCACTTCAACTTTCCAGTTCTGCATATATGAACTCCATGGTAAGGGTTAGTATAAGGATTAGGCGTTATAGTGTTTTTGGTTTTTTGACAGAGCAGCACAACTCGACAGAGCACAGGGTATGTTTTTGGTATTGATACCAATATCAAAACCTTAACTTCAATATTGATCCATGAAAAACAGTTTTTGTTTGTTTGATTTGCTTTTTTCTTCTTTAAATACGAAAACTTAGACAAAAGTCATAATGCCACAGAATAATCAAAAGGAGCACAGTGCATAACGTCATTCCCCAAGACTAAAAACATGGATTCCAGCAAAAAACAGTGCAAAATTATTTGATCAGAGCCATAAAAAGTGCTGAATTTCCATAAACATCGCCCGTTTTTCTCACCTTCTTCTTTGGTTTTACTGTAATGAGGATATTTGGAAGTAGTGTCTCAGGTCCTAACGAGCAGTAGAAGGTCACCACTCCAGCAAGGAAGGACCAGAAAATTACAATAACGTGGAGATACCTGAAAGATTCATGGAAGAACATGAGTAAGGCGAAGGGTAAATGCAGGACAGGCCGTGTCTACAGCGGTTCAGCTGGTACCTGTTCAACAGGACGGTGGCCAGGAGCAGGAGGACAAGCAGAAAGCAGAAAAGGGGATACTGCCTGCCCACCTGCCTCATGAGGTCCACTTTTAGCCTCAGAGTTCCTAAAAACGCTCTTAGTGTAGACATTGTCCGAGCTGTAAGTAAATAAGGGAAGTTATTTTATGCAGAACTTTTGTTGACCAAAACGTTTAACAAAAAAAAAAAAACATTTAGGCAACAAAACGAAAGTAATATTAATAAACACTTTAAAAACAACTTTTGTTGACTTTACAAGATAAAAAAACAATAGAAGATAATAATAATTATTGTTAATTATATTATTAACATTAAAAAACAAAATGACAGGACCCAAACAGTCGACACATGAACTGTAAGAGGTTACGTGGCTCTGACAGTAAGCATTAAGCAGTCAAAAGCGAGGGCGAAGGCTAAAGTAAGGCGATCTTCGTGATCCAGGCTGTGTCACTGCAGCGGCTTACCTGAGTGCGGGCGCCTCCTGCAGCCCCCGCATTAACGCTAGCTCGCTGTTTTGCTGTGGCGCTCTATGAGACCACCGATAAAAACATCACTTACAGCGCAGGCTCGCCACACTGAGCGCTCAGCTCTTATCGGCAATGATCGAGTGACACGACAGATTGAGAACGAAAAACTGCACGCCGCTTTCGCAGCATTTAGCCCTTTACTTCGTGCTGACTCGCTTTATAACGGCACCACAACAGACGCTCGTGGGGGCTTGGTCCCAATCTGACGTCACATCCGGTACTCGGTAGACGCAGCTTTCCGCCGTGGAGAAGAAAGTGCGGTGTAGGACTAAATATGAAGCGTGTCCGTGATGAAACTCGCGGCAAATCTGCATCAGGCCATACGCGGTGTACAGAAGTCTGTACACTTCTGCTCTTCCCAAATGAAACGGGATTAATGTTGTTCCTTGCTACAGAACCAGCCCCTCTGTTGGGACTGCTCAGTGATGAAGCAATGGTTCAGTGACAAACGTGGTTCTCCATCACTCCACAGATTGTAGTTCCACTGCTTTATACTCCTCAGACTTGAGCATGGTGAGAACTGTTGATTCCTTCAGATCATCCTCCTCAAACAGCTGAACAATTAATCAATACACTAGTTTATATATCACATACATATACACACACACCTCTGTACACATTTACACTTGTAGCTGATCCTCAGTGGAGAATAAAAGTGACCAGTACCCAGGTCAGTTATTAGTACATACAACAGAGCATGACTATGCAGGTTAAGCAGGACAGTCAATACTGAAGGGTAATATTTTGAACCACACTGCATGTTAGTGGGCAGTGGTGGTCTAGTGGTTAGGATGCTGCCTTTGGGATCTGAAGTTTGCAGGTTCGAGTCCTGGCCTGGGCACTACTGAGGTTCCCATGAGCAAGGTACCGTCCCACAACCCACCTGGGTGCTGTTGATAGTTGCCCACTGTTCCATGTGTGATGGGTTAAATGCAGAGGTCACATTTCGTTCACAATGACGGTCACTTTTACTCACTGCATGTTGCGGTCCATTTGGCACTATCCATTGAATAGTTTGTGTAGTGAACCACATTGTATTCACTTCACTGTATATTGTTTTGTATGACCTCATCCTACATGTGCATATCTACGCAGTGAGTTCTACAGTGAGACCATCTGCCGGAACCACATTTCTTGTGTGCATGAACATACTCAACCAAAAAAAAAGCAAATTCTGGTTCTGACATGTAGCCTCTGATGCACTGAATGAAAAACCTTCTATAATTCAGGGTCATGTTACTGAATGAGAACACAAACGCTGTAGCTAAAACTGGAATACTGTCCATCCCTGATCATCACTCAACCTGTAACAAGCAGCCTAACGTTACTTTGCATGAGGATAGGGAGGGAACTTCATCACAGCTATTACAGTAAACAGTTTTAAGACACAGATAGAAATCAAAAACTTTATTACAAAAATAAGTTACACTCACCTCATTTTACAGTATAAAACAATTTATTTGCAGGAATGCAAAAACGTTGTTGGCCACCAACAATAGTTTAAAACTGCTAACATCTTGTCAAAAGGTTGTAATGATACAGCTTCGAGAGGGAGTTAACTGTGTACAAAACCGGTTGAATGGTTCAGTCAGCTGTTCGCTATATATGCAATATAAACCAAAGCTGCAGCATCCCTTTTCCCCCCCAACTGAATGATCTTGTCCCTTCCCAGTTAAGGCAGCCACAGGCCCATGCACACAGGGTGCACAACACGGCCTAGATTTTCTTCTGTCTTTACAGAAATGCGGCTGGCCCCAGAGATGAAACATGATCACTCAAATTCATGAATCATGATTAAAAATAAAACCTTAAATCAAAAAGCTATGATGGTACAGGACAGAGTCATCTTTACAGAGCTAATTATCCAAAAACAGTTTTCCACTTAAAGAAAAAGGGACACTGCAGGGCTTACCAAAAGCAGTTGATGCCTTTGTGATGTTCAAGCCTTTACAAAAGTAACATTTTATTCCAAAACTATCATACAATCATACAACCAGTAACTACATAATCTGAAGAAGCAAGGCAGCTAATTCAGTTCAAAATAAGATAAAAGCAGGGCTTGTTCAGGCTCATCATATGAGATTATTTTGCATGCCCAGTTTGACTGTTCGCAGTGTCAGAGCAGCAGCAAAATGACTATATTACATTAAGTACATCTTTTGAGCAGCTGCTCTAATGCATATTTCATAGTAAACAAGCCCTGCTTTCATCAATATAAGTTTCCCTATTTACAGTACAGGCAGGGTAGTTCAATCCTCTGTACTGAGGTAGTTAACCAACCCTTTAAAGACAAGTTCTGAAAAGAACCACTTTCCTGGAATGCCTGACTTATCCATGCAAGGTGGTTACACCAAAAACCTGCAGATGTCATGTCCTCTTCATCCAAATCAAAACATTTAGATAAACATGGATATTCCGACAATAAAATTACAATTAGCACAAAAATATACATTAGCATCAAGCTCCTTTGAGCCACTTCAAACTCAAACTTAAAAAGTGCAAAAAAAAAAAAAAGTTTTAGTATCCTTTAGGAAGTCTGAACTTCACAAATGATTTTAACTGGTGCATTTTGTAATTTTGGGGCAAGTTACAGGGAGTTTCGTGATGCCAAGACTTTTTTTAATGAATACAGAAAGTCCAGAGTACAGAATTTCCACTGGGTTCAGGGGGTTCAAGGGTGGCAGTATGGGAGATATGCTTCTGTAAGGCTGGAATATCATTGGACCATTGCCTCGACCTTACCATCATATCCATTGGCAGCTTCTGGTGTAACCCCATGTAGCAAGTCAGTCTCACTGTAACTGGTCAGGACCAGCCTCGACCCCCTTTCCCTGCTGGGGGAAGAAAGGGTCTTTAATAAAAACTAATCAATAGAAACAAAGAAACATTTAATACATCACAACTAATAAGCACAAGGTCTGCATTATGTATTTCATCTAATTATTCTTACTTTAGTCATAAATTGCTCATGAAAGCCCTAAAAAAACTCAGAAATTAATGAAATGTTAAACAAAACCTAAAGGACTACTTGTATCAGTATGCAATGAGAATTATTGTGTTATGCTACAATGAATTCTTAATCTTAGAACTTGTCCTCTGAGATGAACAGAAAGTCAAAGAAAACACGCAAACCTTTGGTCCATTTCTTCCACAAGGTGCCTTGTTTGTGTTAGCAATTTGAAAGGGGAAAATAGTCAAAAATGTATTGATCAATTTTTTTATGAATTCAAAGCATCAGAGAATGGGTGACTAAAGACACAGCTAACAGCAAAACGTGTTCGTCAAAATACAGAAATGTGGCCATTAGTTGTAAAACCTTACTACTTGACCAAATATATCCCATCCCCCCATGCCACATACCACACGGCCTCTCTGCTGAGTTCCTCCTCTGGTCCCGCGTGCGCCTCTGCTGGAGCCTGGGCCTCCACGCTGGGAGAAACCAACTCGTCCTCTAGCTGTGGCTGCTCCGCGCCCTCGAGAGAGTGAAGATCCACGAGCTCCCCGACCACCTCTTCCTCTGCCTTGGACCTGGAAGTCTTCGTAGCCATAGTACGGATCTTCATAGCCTCCTCGGTAGTTGTGATAGTCATAGCCATAGTAATCATAGTAATTTTCGTAGCCATAGTAGTCATGAGGATATGAAAAGCCTCCCCTGTTGCCTCTTCCTCTTGCTCTTGTTGGAGGAGGCATGTGTGGTGGGCCATAGTAATAATAATCGTCATACCTGAAGGAGTCCCAGAAATTCCTTGTTGAAAACACAAGTAATTTAATTTGAGCAGCACACATAATGTACAGATTTCAGACAAACAACGTCTAATGCTACATTAATGTGTATAGGGATGATCTTACATTTGAGTTTTAGCTGCTTGCCTTTGAGCCTTCCGCTCCTTCCTCTTCTGATCAGGGGGTTTTGCAAA
The DNA here is from genome assembly GCA_037974385.1 of Arnoldichthys spilopterus. NCBI lineage: Eukaryota > Metazoa > Chordata > Actinopteri > Characiformes > Lepidarchidae > Arnoldichthys > Arnoldichthys spilopterus. Next base: position 33,725,487 of record JBBPDA010000001.1, read on the forward strand.
GACGATTTCAATTTGTTCACCTTCTAAGTCTTTCCCATTCATTTCAGCTAAGGCCTGTTGAACAATATGGAGTTAAAAAGTTATACTGCAGTGGAATGGTAGCAGACATCAGCTGTGCAATACTGAAAAAAAAACAAAAAAACAAATAAAATCACCTTAACAGCGCCATCTCTTTCCTCAAAGTGAATGAAGGCATAATCTTTAAGCTTCTTGACCCTTTCCAGTTTCCCAAACTGGCTAAATGTCTTTTCTAAGAGCTCTTCTGAGACGGTGCTTGCAAGGTTTCTTACAAAAAGTACTTTAACCTGAAAGAGACGAAAAAAACAAAACATTCAAATATATAAAAAAACAATGGAGAATAAAAAAAAATGCATCACATTTAAATTATGAGTCTGCTTGCTTGCTTGCTTGCTTGCTTGCTTACCTTTGCCATGACCTCTGGATCGGGATCCTCAATAGGGTCAGCCCATTCCACAGTCACCACATTTCCCCACACCTTAACCTTACCACTCATCAGCCTGCGTCGTGCTTGTGCCGCTGTTTTGTGATCCTCATACTCCAAAAAGCAGAAGCCCCTATTTTTCTTCTTGTCATCAGGCTGATGATATAAAATTACATCATTCAGCCCCTCTGTGAGAAAGCAGAGAGAGATTAAATAAGCATCCAGTTCTTTCCTGAAGTATTCAACATTAATACATGTTTTACATGAAAGCCCATACGGTTTACAAATTTTCTCCAGATCAATTATTCACCTGTAACTTTGGCAAATTCCTCCACTATCTGCTCCTTGGTTTTACTCTTGGGAATGGATCCTACAAACAGTCTATTATTGGCGACAGAGATGCACACGCCAATATGTTTGCCAGGGCGTATCTCGTTGTTGTTACACTGGAGAAGATATAGAACAGTAACCTACTACACTGGCTACAATCTCACGTCAACCGTTTTAATCACATTATTTAAAGAGAGAGAGCATTATTAAAAACATGAATAACTTACCAATTTAACGGCCTCCTGAGCAGCCTCTTTAGTGCAAAAAGTGACAAAGGCATAACCTCTGTTCAGGCCACTGAGGGGGTCCATCATCAGACGCAGGTCCCATATGGGCCCTGCTTTTTCAAACAGGGGGACCAGCTCATCCTCAAAGAGATCTCTTGGGATCTTCCCCACAAAAATCTAGGAAGAGAGTACAACAAACACGAAAATAACCAAATACCCTTTTAATTTAACTGGGAAAGAACATTAAGAGACATTGGAACATTGTACGTTAGTCTGATCATAGTCAACGATTGATATAACTCCAAATATTCAACTTGAATAATAAAAACTAAATATGAAATATTGTAATATTTATTTGCAGTGATGTTAATGATTTGATAATTTCATTAGAAAATATTCATCTATGACAATTTCAAGAGCAAGTAGCTGCATTTATATACAGCCAAGTTCACACTCAATCATAACTTTAGTATACTACAAAATCTTGATAAATTTCACTTTTTTTTCCACCCACACATTTGATACCAATTTCTACTAACTGATGGGGTTAATTTCCAAGCTGACAATCAGCCAGCTGGTCTATCTCGGGGTTATCAACCTTCCAGCCAGTCTCAGACCATCAGCTACACTGACCAAACAAATGAGTGAGGATACCCTAGTTTCTTTTAGTATGGCATTATCTTTCAACTCTTTTCTTAAAATTAGAGGCAAATAATAGAAACATGATTAAAACTCTACAGACTACAGGACTAGAACATGACTATAGTTAGCAGACCATCATGTCCATCGTTAGTTAATGACCGCATCACTATTTTACGTATAAGTTTTCAACATTATTATTAAAATTCATCGCTGAATTTATCGCCCTTGGTTTTATTTTAATTTTAAAACAGCAGTCCCCTTTAAAAAAATATGCAATTAATTTTTCCTGTTCTTTTTTTTTATTATTATTTTAATTTTTATAAAATATTTGTTTAAAACCATGATCCATTAGCTTATAAAAGGATCAGGAAAGCTAGTGTTTCAAGAGTCAAAAAAAATTATTCCACCATCAAAATAATTACTGAATTATTAAAAATCTTTGGTGAAAGTCTGACTTTTTACTGATAAGGTATCGCGTTTCTATTGATTTTAACATTTGACCACAAAGCAATTCACTTTCTGGTGACAGCACAAAAGAACACATACAACTATGAAGCTAAGTAACGAAAAGTACACATTTTAAAATCATGAGAGAAAATACCAGTTGGTTGCACTGACATTGTGTTGTGCTGTGCTGTTACTAGGTTACACAGATTATTTAAATTGTATCTTAGCATGTAACCATAAGTTATAGTACCTGTCTCATCATTTCAGCATAAGCTTCAACACATGTCAAAGATAACGCAGATCTTACCTCTGTGCCAACTGAGGGTTGTGCACCTGAGTGGGTCGCCTCCGGCGGAGGGCCACCATACTTCCTCTGACCTGTCGTCACATCAAGTGTGTATCCAGTTCTCTCAAGCAAAGCCTGCAAAATCAAAAAACTTGCCATAACTCACTAACTTCAGTTATTTTTTAATACAAATGATGGCAGACTCCAATCTTGGTAGGTCACAGCAATGCTGAGATTATTAGTTTACTGCTAAACACACCAGATTCAACTAATAAGGCCATCCTGAGGTAAATATGGTGTTCTAGAAGAAGGTAAATATGAATATATAGGTCAGTGGTTCTCTGGAATGCAAGTGTGACACCTCAATGTAATAAACAGTTAACACTAATTTAAGTAAATCTGGGTAAATCACTTTACTGGGGAAACAGAGGGATATATTCACGTATTTAACCAACCATCCTTCAACACAATCTTTTTTTTTTAGGATCAGTAGTAGACAAAAGTAACAGGAAAAGGCTGGAAATTGATAGACAACTTACTTTAATTTTTGCCTCATCTGGTCCTTTATTAGAATCTGACACTTTGGTCCCCTGCTTCTCCCTCTGCCTGTATGTCTTCATAACTCCACAGAGAAAGGCACTTTTGTTCTGATGACAAAGTAGGTAGAATGAAATCAGTAAAGAATATGCATTATATATGCTTATACGGGAGTGGCAGACAAATCACATCTTAGTAAATACTACAATACTGCTTAAAGTCAATTCAACAAAAACATACCACAGTTGAAGCAAACTTTACACCTTTTTAGGTTTTGCCTTTTTTGAACATACCAGCTGAGCTTTATGTCAAGTTGAAAGGAACAGCTGTAGTCGAGAATGGCTTCGGAAAAACTTATATACTATTATTGTTGTGAAGTTAAAAGTGTTTTATCTTTCTCTTCTAAAGTTTCCATTTTGAAGATATGAGGATTTGTTCTGGGAGCAACAATATGATCTATACACAATGTGATCTGAGCTTCAAGGACATTACTTTGGCACCTTTGGTCTAAGACTTTTCAAAATGATCTGCTTATAACCAAATTGTTAAACCAGCGCAAGAAAATCAATTTGCCTGTAAGCAAAAGTGTAAATAAACACAGAGCTGACAAAACTAGCTCCATGAACTGTCTACCGTGCACTCCTGTAGTCCAAGTAGGCCTTACGTTATACATGACTGACTACAAGAACCCTATGACCTCTAAATGAAGTTGTGTGCACAAACAGTTGACTTATATAGCAGCATTCTGTTTTCCTATCCACAGTAACAGGTAACTGCAAAATTCACACGGTTCACGTACGTTTCTGTGGTCATATGTTCCAGTAATAAAAAAATAGCTGCGATTTGAAAGTGAATTCTTATTAGCTTCATGACCCACATACCAGGATTAAACACTGGCCCATCACAGACATGACCCTTAAATTAAACTTAAGCTTAATATTTCCAAAGTATGCAACACCAGGGTTGAATATGTTCCAGCAAAAGCAAAACATTTCAGGAATGTAATGAACACTACCCTTCTAATTTCTACTTTTCCAACATTAAATACCTGAACATGTGAAAGGTCACTGTCTTTAAATTGCAGGAGGACTTGCAGAGCACCTTCTTCGTTAAATTCCTTCAGAGCTTCGATTGCCCGATCATCAAGGTCACTGTGCGAGACCAGACCTGATTGAAAGATGCAAACATAAGAGAATGATACATAGAGATCAATCAACAACTCATTATTTATTCATTCTGCATTTACAAACATCCCACATAATGTTATTTCATGTTCTATCCAATTATAACTGGTGTCAAGTTCTCAGAACAGAAATACAGAAATCGCATCAGATGTGATGGTGTAACTGGACAGTCACCTAGACCCCTTCACCATATCAAGCTTGTCCATAGTGATTTATGAGGACCCATCACCTGTCTTAACCACCACCAGCTGCTCCACTGTTCCTGTATATGTCCATCTTGCAACACACTTGCCCTGATATTGTATTAGGAGACCTTCTCAGGACTGCTTAAACTCAGCTTTAAGGGCCTAAACATGAAATGCCACCCAGGATACCCAGTTTCCTCCAATTTGCTATGGGGAGGAACAGGGAAAGTTAACAGTTCAAAGTAGCCAATTTTCTTCTATACAAGTTTTTTTTTTGAAAGCACTTTGTGACTGCAGTACCCATTTTGGAAGGAAACCACAAAAAGTTGCTTTAAACGTTCCAATTCCCACAATCGCATTTGAAAGCACATGCAATTATAATGAAAACTGAAATGGGTGAGAATATGCTGAATGTTCAATGGGCCTTACCTGCTATGTAAATTTCATCTAGTTTGACAGCAACTTTTCTAGGTAACCCAGCGTCTAATAATGTCTGGAAGTGTTCTGAATGGGTAACTGCAGCCGAAGTCTCCATTGGTTCTTCAGTACCGTTTCCATTTATATGCTCTGTGGCCATGTCTCCCGTTATCTGTGCAGATGCAATGAGCCAAATTAATCCAAACTGGGCAGAGGTCAAAGAACCTGTTGCCTGCCCCTGTGTGCATTGTCTTTCTAATACGGGGCCATCAATAACTACAAGCTTGCTCCACTTCATTTCTTACACACACACACATTTCTACTTCCATTAACCTTAACAGCCAGGGCGAAACAGAGACAGCCTCCTGGAGGTCCTACAAAGTCACATTTCAAATACATCTGAAGATTACCACTAACTAAACCAAGGAATAACATCTCTCATCGCCTGCTGATTATCTTTACACCCCTGCTGTAATGCTGCCGTTGTTTTTTTTCGACCAAAACAGCATGCATCACGTTACCTGCATACATATCAGAATGCATCATTAATCTTGCATAAAGAATCAAAGCGCTGCTAAAACCCCAAACTGGCCGTAGTGAGGACAAGCGCCAGATTTTACACGTGTTCTTTGGCTAGGCTAATTTCCGCTCCTCTGCTTAGCTAGGAGAGCATGTGTCCGAGCCCCTAGCAGCTGAATGATCCTGGTTCGCCGCCTCCCTTTCAATACAAACTAAAGGTTGGTGACTGGAAATAAGTCTGCACTGTCAAGCGGGTCTGATCCCAAACTGATCTACGGTTACTCTCTCGTCGCTTTAGCCTAGGTGCACTAAAACGTGGTTAGCATAACCACGTTAACGGCGGACATTTCAAAACCCGGGATAACTATCACGATCTCATTCCGCCGACGACATATCTGAAGCTGGGTGTAACAAACGACACATGTGTCAAAATAACGGGAACTCTTTCTCGCTCGTTGCGCTCTTTTTTAAAGCTGTCTTTGTGGCCGGAGGGTAGCCACATAAGCTATCCTCCCTTATATAGGCCGAGGACACGGGAGCAACGTGGACACTCACAACTTTCAGTAAGGTTAGCCTCCTGCTACGGCGCGGCCGCTCTCTGACAGTTCGCGGCGGTCAACCGCGCCGCCGAGAGCCTCTCACCTTAGCACAATTCACACTCGGCGTGCTTATAAACACCTTCCCGGCAGCGACGGGATTAAAAAACACTTTTACAACTTCACACGACTGTTGTTAGCCTAGCTTAGCAACTTGCAACTCCACGGGCAAACGTCGTTAATATCGCAGCCGGGCGTTAGCACTCGAGCTGCGCCGAGAAAACTGCGTTTACGCGACATATAATCGCATTTGTTCGGGACGATCACAACCGCACGTTGTGCGCTACGACGAGCCGAGGCCTAAACGAGCTAATGCTAGCAAAAAATTAGCCGGATACGAGCTGGCCAACGTGCCGCCACATAGAGGAGTCCATTTTCAAAAAGCCGGTGCGAGACGCGCCGACCAGTTTCTAGCGACTTTTGTTTGAAAACAAAAGATGACCAGTTCGCCAAGCCTGCGCGCAAAAACCACCTCTCGCTCTAGATGAAGACGTGGCTCGTACCTGCTGTCGCGTAACAACTTGAAAGGTTATGTACGGATGGCTCCGGAGGGAAACGTGTTGGGGGAAAAACGAAAAAAAGTGACCAAATCCCTCGCCGTTGGTCCGGCTCCACTCTTACACTTAGCTAGGAGGATGCAAAATGGCGGCTAGCATCACGCCGCCAGTTTTTTTTCTTTTTTTCTTTTTTTTTTTACCCACCCGCTCCCTTTGTAAGGTACGGGGTTTCTTACACACCCATCCACGGGCCCCGTGTGTAAAAAGGCCACTCATGTTGCAGGCCCATCGTTCTATTGGTAAATTCCCATAATAAATGCGTTTTTTGCTTCAGAGATCTATATTTAATTCGATTTTTTAATATTCCACGTGTTAATGTCTTTATTTCACAAAGTTTTTTATCATGCTACACAGACTGTTTTTGCAGAAAAATGCCAATTTTATAAATGCAATATTGCCAAGAACCATGTCGTCATACAGAATAGTGTTCTTGTAAAAAAAAGTGCACCTGGACAATCAATAACACACACACACAAATGAATGGCCATGGTGTCACCATTTTTGTCACCCAAACCCAAATATCAACGTGCCATTAACACACAATTAATTTAGTTTCTAAATTTCCCTCAAGATTAATTATCTATCTATCTATCTATCTATCTATCTATCTATCTATCTATCTATCTATCTATCTATCTATCTATCTGTCTGTCTGTCTGTCTATCTGTCTATCTACCAAAATATGTGTAAAATCTTTAAAGACTCAGCACAGTATTTTCCCTTCTTACATAAGAATCTGTGGTTTTCTGCATATGCTATAGCACAGTTAATGCTGTGCAGAGAAGACTATAGCTACAATTCCCCTGATGTGCCTTACTGGAATTACATTTCTTATGATGTTGACTACAGCGAATCAGACGCCGCCTAATCTCACATATTCATAAACTGTGAGTTCAACTCGTCTTTCCACATCATGCAATGTGCGTACCCTCATCAACAGAGTATGGTATTTACTAAAGCAGTAGATATTCCAGTAAAATGTGCCTTTTTGTCATTTAATCAGATGTAGTTTCATCACTTGCATTATGCTTACTCAGTATATGGTTGCTTAGAACACTGTAGAATTGAATGGCACATGCCAGCATTCGGAGGTCTGATATTTGTTTAGTCAGTGACCACTGTAATCGGTAATGGGATTTGTAATTTTGATCATGTTTCATATTATTATTCAAGCAGTCTTTCATTTATTGTAACAGAAACTTATTAACTAAGTGTTTTGGTAAGAACTTGCACAATAAAATGATCAATAACATGGAAGATTTTTCCCTCAGTTTAAGTATTTTTGGAACATCGACTACTGGACCTTTGAGTGCTGGTGGCAGGTGGAGTTTTCAGAAAACAAAGGGAAAAAGTGAGACTAGCACAGAAAGAATGGAAAGCCGACAGGTCATGAGCATGGAGCTGAGCATGTTAAACAACATCACGTTTTTCACCTTTTACTTCTAAGCTGAGTTTAGATGTCTTTATTAACCAACCTTGTATTCTGTGACAGCGTTCCCCACAATGTAAATGTGAATTACTACAAAAAGTGACTATTTGTCATTGTGAACACACTCAGTCACACACAAAATGCAGAACGTAATCACAATGAAATGTGACCTCTGCATTTAGCCCATCAAACATGGAGCAGTGGGCAGCTATCGACAGCGCCAGGTGAGCAGTGTTATGGGAGAGTACCTTGCTCAAGGGAACCTCAGTGGTGCCCAGGCCAGGACTTGAACCTGCTAACTTCATATAGGTAGACAGACTTGTAGATAGATAGATACTTTATTGGTCCCAAAGGAAATGTTTTACAATCTGGAACTTAACAAGACTACGTGGTTTGGTTCAGGGGCAGCTGTTTTCCACAGTTTAAAGCTAGATGGCACAGGTAACAGGTCCTAATGTGTATAACACATTCGCACAGATCATAGGATAAATTCCTATAAGTACAATAAATAATTGTGATTAAGTCATTAAACAAGGGATTGACCGAAGTGGGATTTTGTAGGTTGATGCCAATATCTAAATATTATTTATGTACATACTGACCAAACAGTAAATCTATAAATAATCTATAAATCTGGCTTTGAAAAGTATACTTTGCATATAACTTGAGCAAAAAAACCTAAAACAAGGTGAAATGAAAGAAAAAAGCACTTCAGCATGATATTCCAGTGTCACCTAAACATTCTGCTTTTCCATTTATAATTAATGTAGGTTTAATGTGGTAATTATACAAGGTTTTACTCACAGTGGTCATTGGTTTCTGCATTATTGAACAGACAGAAACCCAGGAAGAAAAAGTAGGTTTTAACCCAAACTGTTTTATTTAGCACTATATTTGACATGATCAGTATCAGTGCATTATTGTTTTCCTGCCAAGATTATTTTACAACAATCCAGTGTTGGCCAGATGGGGATGTGTTCCCCTTCTGAATCTTGGTTCCCCCAAGGTTTTTTCCTCTAGCTCAGGGAGTTTTTTTACTTCGTCGCCTTGACTTGCTCATTACAGGGCTCGGACCCAGACTTTGTAAAGCAGCTTTGTGACAACATCTGCTGTCTAAATTGAAATGAATTAAAACATTTAGATGTTGTTATTGTCATTACTGTTTTATACAGTTTTGTACCACTGTCAAATGCACTGTGTGTAATGCTCTCAAGTAGAAATAAAGAAGACTGATGCCTTCTCACTTATTTGCATCAAGGTTAATATAACTAACTATGACAGAAATCTGTTTTGAGCATTTTCCATAATGGAGCATACATCTATTATGCTAAAATGTAAGATAGAAAGTATCTAAAGAAAGTATGACATTTCATCTGTTGACAATTTGTGTTACCCTATTTGTTAAACATAATAGCCAAGCCATGACCCACTTTCCATGAGGAATCCAAGGAGCCATAATGAAAAAGAAAATGCAATAGACAACTAAATTGTAGCTAAAACCATATTTTTTAAAGTCCAATATTAAGCATTTACTGTAGTTCATTGAAATGTAGCTACATTTATCACTGCAGGCCTGGTACAGGTCTTTGTTCAGTGCCATTGAAATCAAGACACAAAATATTATGACAGACACGAGTCATTTACTCCGTGTTGCCATCATGTGGACAAAAGTGTTCATCACCATTGTTCTGGAGGCACGCAATACCTTTTACTGAACAAGATCCCACTGGCTCTGCTCTCTAATCTAAACTGTGGATGTATACATTCCAACAAAATGTCCCTGAGCCCTGCACTTCATTACCTAGGGCTGCTAGTCATAGTGAAGCTCTTACAATGCTTACCACAAGTATCTCAGCAGTTGGATCTGACTAGGTTATATCAACTTACTCATTAGCCTTTTTCTCCATAAAGTTTTATGACAATCGTGGCTTTGAAGCATTTTTCATATTGAGAACTGCACTTAATTTGCTCAGAGTGAGAGTTTAGATGAGGCTCCTTTTCTATGATAGTGCTGAGTTGAAATGGCTCAGGTTTTAATGTTTGGTGGTTTTTTGTAATGGAGGAACAGCAGCAATTATGGATTTTTCAAATATCATCCCCTTGGAATTAATAGGTTCTATCTGAGTTCTGAGCCAGTTTGGGATACTAAGCTTCAAAGTGTTTGCATACCAAATAGTGAATTGATGTCAGCATATGTAGCTCTTAAATCCTAATATACACCTGAGAGTCAATGGTACCTTCACATATATGCAACTCACCCACACCATGGACACTGATGCCCCCATACTATCTGGCTGTCAACAGGCTGCATTCAACAGTGATTTCTGACCTTGCCCTTTATACACTGATATGTGTGAATTCTCTGAATCTATTTCATGATATTATGTACTGTATATGTTGAAAGACCCAAGTTCCCTGCAATCTTGCACTGAAAAATGCTCATTTTGAACTGACTAACAATTCTCTCATTCATTTTGATACAAAGGGGTGAGCCACAAACCATTATTGAGTCTTTGATAGATGCTACTTTTATAGCCAGTCATCATACCTCACCTGCTTCAAAATAGACTGCCAAGTCTTCCAAACTGATTTTACTTGAATATACTCTACATACTCAGTTTTGACAAAAATGTCAGATAGAACCTTATAATTCCTATTATGATGATAGGTTAAGTTGAGGACCTGCACCTACTATGCTTATGTCAACATATGTCAATTTGCATGAAATCCTGAAAAGCCAAATAAATCTTTTAACCTTAGATACTGTGTTCCATCTGCCACAGTGTGTATTGAATTACATCTGTCTCAGGCCAGACACTGGTCTCCAACACGACCAAGGATAAGTGGATTACTGGTAATGGAAAGATCAAGAGATAGTAGGTCAGGCAAATATTCATCCTTGGTATATAATACTGTGAAACACAGGAGGATATAAGCATTAATTACAGACATTACAATATATATATTTTTGCAATATTGCAAAGAATTATGTCATCATACAAAATAGTGTTCTTGTAAAATTGCACCTCAACTATGAACAAAACACACACGTACAAAAATGAATGGCCATGACATGTCACCATTTTGTCACACTAAACCCAAATATCAACATGTCATTAATGCACAATTAATGTATTTCCTACATTTACATCTATCTATCTATCTATCTATCTATCTATCTATCTATCTATCTATCTATCTATCTATCTATCTATCTATCTCTGTCTGAACAACTTGAACTACTCATGCAACGAACTATTCATGCACACTATCTAATGAAATTGTATAGTTATTGTATTATTGTCCCAGTGCAGTGACCTATGCCAGGATAGTTGCCTATTCAGGATAATGGCTAATGCCACTCTAGCAAAAAGAAGGAAATTGAATGATGACATTGCCATTGATCTAACATTTTTCATTAACCTCAATTAATAAATGTTAGCAATTAATAAACAGTTTATAATGTTTAATTAGCATTGACTACTACATTATTTCAATAAGACTGTATAATAATCAGAATTACCCTGTATATGAGTCAATATCTGCATCCTATTTGCATCCCAGGTTACGGTCTCTAACAGTGTAATCCACACCTTGCATCCACAGTCAGGGACAGTGCATTATCATTGCCAAATATCGCTTGCCACAGTGCATATGCAGTTATTCCTTTCATTCACATAATGGACTATGAGGTCAACTACAGGACTGTGACTCACACCATGTTTTTTTTAAGGGGTTTATTCAGCTAGTGCACGTAGGCAGGAGGAGGGAGATATAAAACCCTACGATGAGATTAGGATATTTCACCTTGAGACACTCGTGAGGTGAAGAAGAACAGGTAACATTTCTAAATTGCTACCATTGCCATATTGGAGTTAATTGGGATTTTGTAATGCTAAATAGCTATCAGGGATTGATAACACATCAACAATGTTTATTGAAATGTTTGTTTTCAAGTGGCTGTATGTTCCACACTGTCCATATCTCTTTTTACAGCTAGAATGATTCTGATTATAAAATACACCTGCGCAACCATCCTTTTGCTCTCAGTGCTAATTGAAATTGGACAACTTTATCCAAATCATGACATAAATAACTGTAAGTCCACACCATCATTTTGCAATAGGAATGGAAAAACTGAATTATAAGGTTCTATCTGACATGTTTGTATGAGTTATTCACATATTCTCAACAGGTTCATATGATATGTTCACATATGAACATATGTGCAAAAACTTTGAAGCTCAATATTTCAAAACTGCTCCAAACGTAGATCGAACCTTATAATTACAAGTGGATTAATTAAGTATGTGGGAATTAATACTAGACTTAAATAAAGTTCAGTGAATTGTGCATTGAAATGTTCATTATGAACTGACCTACCTATTATATTGAAAGCTGACTGTGAGGAGTGCAAACTCAAGGAGAACAGATACTTCTCAAAGCCCGGCACCCCTGTGTATCAGTGCATGGGATGTTGCTTCTCCAGGGCTTATCCGACTCCTCTCAGGTCCAAGAAGACTATGCTGGTCCCCAAGAATATCACATCAGAAGCCACATGCTGTGTTGCCAAAGAATTCAAACGGGTATAACAACTAAAAACAAAACGCTGCATGTGTTTCTGTTTTTTATCTGTTTTATTTATTCCCCAATTTGTTAAAACACTAATTTTCTCCTTTTTCTGCTCTTGCAGGTTACTGTCAAAGATGTAAAACTAGTGAACCACACAGACTGCCACTGCAGCACTTGCTACAATCATAAATTCTAGATCCAAAAGCCATATGTTTATGCAGACAAGGCAGTAAACGCTTGCTTGACTAGTGTGAAGAAGAGTAAGCTGTACTGCAAAAAGACATTTTTGCTCATGTGCAGACCAAATCTTTTGTGCTTAAATTTGTTATCAATGTGAAATTGTTATTCTTGTCATTTTAGAGATCCATAGCAAAGCCTGTAATTACTAAATGTGATTTTAGTTGGGCATTTCTGGTCTTCAGTCCAATCATTTCTAATTGGATGTTCAAAATAAAGCCTCTGCTTCAACCAGTTGTGTTTTTTTTATGTTGGGTATATTTTTAATCATATGCACATTGTCAATCCATTCTTCACACTATTGTACCAGAGGTGTAGACCATCTGTAATTGGGCAGTGGTGGCCCAGTGGTTTGGGAACTTGCCCATTAATTTGAGGCTCGCAGATTTAAGTCCTGTTCCTGGTACCACTGAGGAACCATTGCGCAAGGTACCATCCTGCTACATTCCTCCTTGGGCACTGTTGATTGTTCCCTGCTGCTCCATGTGTGGATGGATTAAATGCACTTCATTGTGGCATACTTAGTCTAATGAGGTGTGTTCACAATGACTGCTTCACGTGTGCATGTGTGATGGGTTAAATGCAGAGGTTGCATTTCGTTGTGGTGCTTGAGTGTGTTCACAATGACAAATAGTCACTTTCACTTCACTTCACTTCGTGGCCTTCAATAAGATGCTAAGTACAATAATATTAACATGAAAATATTTTTTCTTTTAAAGATGTACACCTTGTTTCCACAGCTCATGAAGCTATTCCACAGTTGTGACTTAACATCTAAACAGAGGCTTCAGCAACTCAAACGGCCACTGGTCACACCCTGCACAATCATGCTACTTAAACAGACCAAAACAGGCAGAGCAGACACACAGGCTCCAGCCAGATTAAGATTTTTCACAAAGGACATTAATCCATTGACACTTTAGGGTACAGCTGAGTACAAAAAAAAATGTGGAAATGCCTTGTTTTTTTAAAAAAAATCTCCTCCCTTCGTGAGGCCACGGAGTCAGTAGGTCAGTGTGAGTCGAGTCCCAGCTCACAGAATGCAGAAATCACGTTGGATTCAGTTCACGGAGCCGATTCTTTAGAAGTGTTGATGAATCGAACGTCCGCCTAAACAACTCATTGTTGTTTCAGGGTGGAGGGGAAGGAGGAGTGGAGGGGCACAGTGATAAGTGAAGTCACCCCCTCGATATTCAGCGACGGGTCACGTGACCGTACAGTGACGAGATCTCACCCACTTCACATACACCGAGACTCGATTCAGGGAGCCAGTAAAAGACAATATAAAAATGGCAAAACAAACAAAAAAAACCTTCAAAACGACTTTAGCATCGATAACCTGAAAACTACAGTCGAGTAAAAAAAATAAACACATACACATTAACACAATAAATTAAAAGTGACAAGTAAATGTGAAAACAATGAATGCTCGATCCCTGCCCCAAGGTTTGTAATATGCACTGGGTCTAAACTGAAAAATACAATGAGTAAAAAGTACAAACATTTAACTGAATAAAATGAGAAGGAGTCTGAATAAATATGTGTGATTTATTTGAAAGATTTATTTAGATGTGTGTCCATGAAGGGCTGATACAGGCTAACTAAATGTAGCATGACTTTTTATTTATGTTTTAACATGCCATTAACACACAACCCCCCACCGCAAACAATCAAATCAATAAACAAATACATAAAGAAAGAAAGAAAGAAAGAAAGAAAGAAAGAAAAAAAGAAAGAAAGAAAAGAAAGAAAGAAAGAAAGAAAGAAAGAAAGAAAGAAAGAAAGAAAGAAAGAAAGAAAGAAAG
>JBBPDA010000001.1:33740022-33757882 GCA_037974385.1 Arnoldichthys spilopterus
GAGAGAGAGAGAGAGAGAGAGAGAGAGAGAGAGAGAGAGAGAGAGAGAGAGAGAGAGAGAGAGAGAGAGAGAAACCGCAGAGAGAAAGAGCAGAAAGAGAGCAGAGAGAAAGCAGAGAGAGAGTAGAGAGAGAGTAGACAGAGAGCAGAGAGAAAGCAGAGAGAGAGTAGAGAGAGAGTAGACAGAGAGCAGAGAGAAAGCAGAGAGAGAGAGAGTAGAGAGAGAGTAGAGAGAGAGTAGACAGAGAGCAGAGAGAAAGCAGAGAGAGAGTAGAGAGAGAGTAGAGAGAGAGAGTAGACAGAGAGCAGAGAGAAAGCAGAGAGAGAGAGTAGAGAGAGAGTAGAGAGAGAGTAGAGAGAGAGTAGAGAGAGAGCAGAGAGAGAGAGAGAACAGAGAGAGAGTAGAGAGAGAGTAGAGAGAGAGCAGAAAGAGAGCAGAGAGAAAGCAGAAAGAGAGAGAGAACAGAGAGAGAGTAGAGAGAGAGTAGACAGAGAGCAGAGAGAAAGCAGAGAGAGAGAGTGTAGAGAGAGTAGAGAGAGAGCAGAGAGGGCTAAGAGAGAGAGAGAGAGCAGAGAGAGAGAGCAAAGAGGGCAGAGGGAAAGAGAGAGAAATTGAGGGTGAAGGAGAGAGATATGACAAAAAAGGAAAAGGTTTTTGGAAAGAGAAAGAAGGTTTTAATGCTCACATTCTCTCAGTTCAGCTTTTACATGACGTAACCATGTTACAATAAAGACCGAGAAGGAAAAAACAACAACATAACAGACAACAACAAATAAACATACAGATCTACCAAAACAGGGGGGGAACCACACTTCAACCTAACACAGTAGAAAATATCTGGCTGGCATCACAAACTGAGCACAGAGCTTTCTCACAGCACCACTCAGATTCAAAACCCCCAAATCGCACGCAGCTTTATACAAACTGAAGTCTACCAGGACTTCACTAAATCACTACTGACAGCACATTACAAATTAGATTTTCAACTCACATTAATAGAGCACTGAGCTATAGCTAGAATACAATTCAGCAACTGGCATTTCACTTTTAGCTTTTAGAGGTAAACCAAAAATACAGTACAGTCATAAAACACTCACCTAATGCAGCACAGAAAATGCCCAGTGCCATAAAGAGAGGTGTCAGTCTGCAACAGTCAGTAAACAGTGAAAAATGATCTCTTGCTTTTGGCAGAACATGTACTTATCAGAGACGTTTCAGTTTAAACCCGAAACAAACGAGTTTACAGCCACAGCACCATGGAACAGCCTCCACTGGAGATCCCCCACTTTTTTGCCACTAGTGGCTTATGAAGTGCTCTCGAAACTGCCGTTTTATTTTTTCCTACACTCATTCTGTCACATCAAACAGTGTCTACCTTCTTACACAGCCTTGTTCAATTGAGTGCCTTCACTATACATTTCTAGAACACTTCTCACACTGCTCAACACATGCACACTCAGATTATACAGGGAGAGAGACAGAAAGAGAGAGAGAGGGAGAGAAAGAGAGGGAGAGAGAATGATATGAAAAGACAGGAAGAGCCACAAAAGAAAGAGGAGAAAAAGAGGAACTGATAGAGAGATAGACAGAGAAAAGGAGGGGAGAGACAGAATAATAATAAAAAAAAACCAGAAAAGAAAGAAAGAAAGAAAGAAAGAAAGAAAGAAAGAAAGAAAGAAAGAAAGAAAGAAAGAAAGAAAGAATAAATCAACCAATCTTATTTGTAAAAATGTGTTTGGTAGATTTGAAAGATTTATTTAGATGCATGTCCATGAAGGCCTGAACAATTATATATACTGCCTAAATAAATGTAGCTGATTGAAATTATTTTTTTTTAATTTATAACGTGTTATTTTTATATGCCATAAACACTCACACTCAAAAACAAAAAAATACAAAAACAGACTAATCTAATTTGTAAAAATGTGTTTTGTGGATTTGAATGATTTTTTCAGAGATCTGCCCATGCGGGCCCAGGGAATAATGAACATATGAAAAACAAAATGTTTAATTGAAAAAATCATAGAGGCGGATTAGGTACGTTTATTATTTTACAATCCTGTAATTTTACTATAAGTCTGTACTATAAGCATGCACTCAGACGTGGACACTGTGTAAATACCGCAGGGAAAAAAACGTTCGATTCAGTTCAAGTGACTCGGTGCCACCGATTTATCGAAAGGAACCGGTTCAAAAGAACGACTCGTTGGCGAGTCGGACATCGTTTCGCTGTGATTGTGGCGAAGATGGCGGAGGAGGAGGCAGCCGAAAGAGAGCGCGGCACAAGGGGAGAGACGGCGGCCCTCAGAAAGCGCTTCAGCGAGCTGACCGCCGATTTACGAGACACCGCCGAATCACCGTTAGACGCCTCCGCTAGTTTCTGCCAAGAATTTTGCCAGGTGTGTGAGGTTTTCGTGCACGTTTTTTCCCGTTTTCCTTTCTCCGCCGCTGCAGCCTTCAGAGCTCCATCACTGCAGAGAGGTTAGGTTAGCTTGCGCTAGCTTAGCCTAGCCTCTCCGGCTAACTCCCATACCGCACTCCTGCAGCCAGTTGCCTGCCTGAGGGGGGACAAAAATCGCTCTGGCGTTTTAACCTTGCGTGATTTCTTGCTTCAGCTAATAAAGACTTAATCAAAGGCATTGGTGCAGTGTGCAGGAGGAGTTTGAGGCTTTCTCCGAGGGCTATTTGTTAATTTATTTTGTGGAAAAGCGTTAGCAAGCAGCAGGGCGCTGCAGGTAAAGGCTGCCAAGCCCCCCCCACCCCAATGATAGCTGCTCGGCTAGGTGGCTAGCTGGACTTAGCTTTTTGTGGCACCTTACGCTAATTGCATTGATAATAAGGGAGTGTCTCGACCCAAAACGCGGTCGTGCACGCGGCTTTTTGCTTTTATTGTTTTGCACCACGCTGCTGCTAAAACGGCCACCGACGTTGTTGTAAACACAAAGCAGCGCCTTTACAACGAAATGGAGAAATCCGTTCATAAAACGCCGCTCCTGAGGTTTCCAGAGCTGGCGCAGGATTCAATGCCATAACGCATAGATAATTGCCGGAATATTCTCGGTACATGTGTCTTTTTTCTTCTTCACACAGTCGATTTTTCCTCGGTCACGTGAACGCGCATGGTTTTGGTGTAAATGGATGCGGTGAGACCGGGTGGTCGAATTCAAGGATGTTTGGCTGCAGCCACCGAGCCCTATTGATTCTACACTGCAGAAGACACATTTCAGTGTAATTAGGTCGAGCCGGCCGGAGGATTAGGGCTGGGCAATATGGAGAGAATTTAAGAAAGGAGCCTGTAAACCACCACAAATCAATGAACTTTTTGGTCAAGGGTATTCACTGCATGTACACACTGGTTGAAGACGTGCAGCCACACTCCATCAGCCAAATCTGCAAATGATTAGATGGCTGTTTTGGCTCTGAAAGGAACAGAGAACACGCTGAAGTTAAAGAGCAGCATGTCAGATTTTGTTTGAGTATTTACATCTGTGTTGAGTGAGGCATACAAGCATCACAACCACTTTTACCTGCAGTCCCATAGTTCAGGGTGAACAGTAGCATGCAAAGTACTAAAAATGGAGCAGTATGGCTTTGGTTTTGAAATCAATACTGAAACCTTGAGTATTTATTTTCTTCAAACGCTACCAAAGTTAAAATGTGCTATTTTAAATTGAAGCACTACTGATGGCACAATCTGTTTTCTTTTATGATTGGCATTTTGAGTTTGTTTTTTGTAAACCTTTTAAATTTTAAACTGAAGCATTTCATTTACAATGATTATCTAAAAGGAGGTGATCCTGGTTAAAATGCCCAAATGCTAGATAACAGGATCTCCCATATTGCGAGTGTGTTCAGTTTTAGGCTGTTTTTGTTTCTGGATTGAATCGATTTGTTCCTTTCCTCCATTTGATATCTGATCTAGCATTTTCTGCTGATATCAGCCTGATACGACACTTGGTAAACCTTTTATGACATGTTTTTGATGATCTATTGTTTGTATGAAGCCCCTCAAGCCAAACCGCACAGGGTTGTGCAGAGAAGCTAAGTGATTACTGTGTGTGTTGATGCATCAGTGGTTTCAAAATAGGGTCTTCACTGGTTTTTAAACACAATCTCAGGACATGACCAAGGTTTATGGAGAAGTAATCTGAAAAAGCAGAATTCCTGAGACATAAGCTAGAAAGCACCTTGTTAACTCCACCCCTACTTCGTTTGGAAACTTGTTCTGTTAAACAAGTGGTTTTTAATGTAAACTCATGAAATGATCCATATGTTCAAGAGAAAAGGATTTGCATGCATTTATAAAGCTGAAGCCAGTTGTATTGTGGAATTAAACAGTTAAGTTTTTGTTGCTGGTCATTTGTATAGATGCTGTCAGATTATTATTATATAGGCCTGACACTGAAAGTACTCAGTTAGCACAGAAATCACAGTATAGAAGGTTGTTTTTATTAGTAGCATATTTGAGTTCTAGTAGTCTAATTTAATTATATTTTGTCTTGTCATATTTATTACTAATTTGATTTATTAGCTTTATGAAGCTGTTGTCTAACTTTACTGTTCATCCGATTTATCTGGATACACATTGAACTGTATCACTAAACTCTGGTTCAATCCATGCGATTTAAAAAATCACTGGAATAAAAATTGTTTAACCTTGCAAATTTGAGTCCAGACAAGTACATTTAAAAAAAAAAAAAGCATTTTAAATCATAAAAATGAATCACAACTCATTGCCCCTTATGAAGAGATTCACTGTCAGAGCATGGTTCAGAGATCAGTGGAGTAAATATGTGATGCTAACAGTTTTAGTTTGTATGAGAGGTACTTTACAAATTAAATATTAAAAAATCTTCCAAAAACAGACTACAAAAAGCATTATATGCATGTTAAGTTGTGTGACAGACCTAGGTCTCTGCCTTTTTCCACCAGTTTTAAACTAGGTGTTAGTTCTGGGCTTGTGCATGTGCTGGTCTGCAGTTGATTTAACCTGTGAACCTTCTTAGATGTGGTTTCCATTTCCCTGTGCTATTGAGACACCTTAGAACCACGTCATTGTCCTTGGATACATCTATATCTCTGCTTTCCCAGCAGTGCTAGCACCAAGCACAACAGCTGCATTTAACCCATCACACGTGGAGCAGCAAGCAGCTACAAACAGTGTAATTGGATGATAATCTGCTCAAGGATACCTCAGTGGTACCCAGGCCAGGACTTGAACCTGTGACCTTCAGGTCCCATGGGCAGTGTCCTAACCACTGCCCACCAGCCTTCTTTGTTAGACTAGATGCTAAACTAAAATGGTCACAATGTTTTTTTTTGTTTCGCCCCAGCCCCTGATGTAAGTGGTTCTTGGTTTTAGCCCATCAAAGTTTGGTTCCACTCTGGAACCAGTTTTTCTGGCCAAGAGCTGTTCTTTAGCTTTCAAAACATGAAGAACTGGTTCGAGATTATGCACCAGCTCCGAACTGGCCCTCAAACTGCCTTGGTGGAAAAAGGATGTTCAGTGCTTTTGAAGGTATTCACATTTCACATGCACAAACTGCTACAGTGTATTTATTATTTCTTCCTCTTCTGTTATCAGATACTTGTGGAATATGGAGGCCAATGGAAGCCTGAGGAAGATCCACTGCCTTTACTGGAGATGTACACAGTGGCTATACTGTGCTTTGCTGAGGCTACCCCCTTTCTCTTCCCAGAATGTGAACATGTCACGGTTGTACTTGAAAAGTTAGCCTTGTGAGTATGAATAACCTCAGTATTTTAAATATGCTTAACCTGCTGCAATGCGTTTCTTGTTTGGAAGTTTATGATGCATAATTCATATTTGTATTGACTTAATGGACTAAATGGACATATCCATTTTTAGGAGTTGTCTGGATTTACTGCTCTCTCTCTCCGAGAACGTCCCAGGTGCCTTATGGGAAGAATTTCAGTCCTCTGTCAAGGTTAGAAACAGTCTACAAGTCTTTTCATTATGAAAACAGTGCTACAAATGTACTGCACACTAAATAGGTTGGTTTCCACACCATGGAAACACATTTGAAATTGTTTTGTCAATTTTTTTTTTACAAAAAATTGTTTTACACAAAATTGCAGTTTTTGTAAAGTGAGCAAATTTCTATAGCCTTTAAAGGCACAGCATGACATGGGACATTTCCAGCCTGTTAAATGACCAGTATGTGTAAATAACGAAAGCTCTTCAAGGCGGAATATATGAAAGAATGCTTTATCGCTGGTTCTTATTGTCATCTCACAGGTGGCGCATGGTATTCTTTGGGCAAATGGGAATTTGCAGCTTAGCACACTGATGGTTCTAGCTGAAGAAAGTGGTGTTTGGAAAAATGACACTCTGTGCAGCCTTCTGTCAAACAGTATGCCAGGTGTTGAAAAAGGTAAAACACATACAGTACTTTATATACACTTATGTACTTACCTATTTACCACTGTGTGTTGTTCTAGTTGCTTTTGTGGGGAATGCAGTGCTTACTACTAAGACAAGAGTTAGAAACCTGTTTTTCTTCACCTTTATCCACTTGACCTTTAAAAGTAATTAATATTTATGGATTTTTATTGTCCACAGTTCATGAATTTCTGGCCCGGGAAGGCCCTACGCTCCTGGATATGCGTATAAAGCACCTTATCAAACAGAAATGCATCGAAAAAGCTGCAGTGCTTGCAAAGACATGTGCAGAGTTTCAAGAATTTGGTGGAAAGAAGAATTTCAAACAGATCTACCTTGTATGTCTGTGTGAGACAAAGTGTCAACAAGAAATTATGCATGAGGTGAGTGTGATGTTTACAATTTTAATATTTTTATATTAGTCAGTCAATAAGAGGCTCGTGGAAGTTGTGATACTAGAACAACTATCAATAAAAAATGTATGTTTTTATTACAAAACAAAATTGCATTACATTTTATTGGCTTTTGTTGCTAAGTAAGAGTAACATTTGATTAGCTTTCTTTCTTGAGCTAAACCCACACCTATCTGACACTGGAGAAACTTGTGGCTGGTGAACATTATCTAACTGACTGAGAAAAGAAAGCTTCACTTAGCGTAGTCTTAAAGAAAAAATTATTCATTATTTTGTTGGTAAATCATCTCTATGTTGACCTTTGACCTGAGAAATTACATTTTTGACACGTTATCAAGCAAAATGTGAATACTGTTAAAGGAAATATTTAAACTTGTAGTAAATGAAAAGTTTAGCAAATCTACATTTACAGTTTACCTTGAATATTAAGTATTTTTGTAAGCGTTTGACTATTTTTCATGCACACATGCAGTCTTCAGTGTGAGGAGTTTTCTTTGCATGCTTATCAACCAGGTTCTTATATTTTGGGGACTCTGGAGGGTTAATCACCTTAATTATACATTTTAGGCCTAAAAAAGGACATTGGTCATCTTAGGTGACACATCTGTATAAAGCAGTGATTCCTAACGCTGCTCCTGGACGCCCTCCTGCACTGCAAATTTTAGTGTTTTTGTTGCTCCTGTAACACCTGTAAATAATAAGCTAAACAACAAGCCTTTACTGTGTGTGTGTTAGAGCAAAAGAAACACTAAAACATGCAAGGCAGAGGGGTTTCCTGAACCAGGATTGGGGGAGGACTGGTCTAAAGGGTTTGAAATGCTTTTTTTTGGATCATGATTTAATGACTTGTTTAATGACTGATTGCCCTTTCTTATGTAAAATTAACAACTTTTAGGCTAAGTAACTATTTTCGAACTCTTTGTTTCAGATAAAGGAGATAGACTGCAAAGATGCTCTGGATATGATTTGTAACTTAGAATCTGAGGAAAATGAAAAAGGTGCCCTTAGCCTTTGCACTGCTTTTTTGAAGCGCCAACTCCTCCAGGGGGATGTTTATTGTGCCTGGTATGACCAAGTTTGATATCTGTTTGGTTTGGCCAAATGCATGCATTGTTTCAGTTTCTGGTATGTTTTTATTGCACATTTGTGTAATTCACCATTTATTCATGATTTATAGCGTTTCAATTAAGATACTAAATCGATACGTAATCCTTTTTTTTTGTCATGGTAGGTTTTTTTGACACTGTATATAAGTAATATGTGAAGGAAGTATTTCAGGAAATTTTAGGCTATAAATTGTTGTGGCTGGTTTGTCAATTGCAAGTTCTAGAATAAAAATGTATTATTGTAATGTTTAAAATGAAAAATGTGGGAACGTGGTCAGCGATTGATATTAGTGCTGAACAATTATTGGATTAATTAATTTTTTTATTTTAAAAGTATCAAATATGTAACATATCAAAATCGCAATTTGAAATTCACATTGCCAGAGCTGCAGTTTTAACAGTATCCTATATTCGTTTTAATTAGTGGACTTTTATAATAAGGAAATTCGATCCTGCAGAGCTTGAGAATCAGCAGTCTGGAGCTTTACATATAGCTCTCAAGTTAAAGAAATAGATTTAATTGGCAAATAAAGGCCTGTGTGAAAAACAATCAGAGCAACTAGACATTTTCCCTAAATACTTCAACCCTGATTAGTATACCTACTTATGCAGTCTTTTGAGTGTCCTGCATCAATGAGATATTTTATCAAGTGTAGATATTTTGTTTGTGTGCTTCCCTTGACTGTCATAAATTTCAATAATATGATCATGTTTAAAATTGCATTTTTTTAAAACATTTTTTGCAGGGAACTGACACTGTTTTGGAGTAAGCTTCTCATACGCCTTCAATCAGCACAAGCATTTCTGGATCAATGCAGACTGTTAGCACAACTGTCTGGGAGTGTTTATCATATTCTCCTGTTCATCAAAGTTATACAAGCAGAGGTTAGGATTGTTCTTCTAGTCATTATAAATATGAATCTTTTATTCATTACATTTGGGAATGCATAATTATGTGAAACAAAGTAATATAATACATATATATATACATATGTATTTTTAGGTTCAGAACGAAGGACTTCCAGTGTGCATTGAAATGTGCATCCAGGCTCTGAAAATGGGAGTGAGTGGCACAGAAGATTGCAGTACAACCATTTGCAAAACTATCTCTTGCTTGTTGCCATTAGATTTGGAAGTAAAACGAGCTTGCCAGTTAACAGAGTTTCTTGCTAAGCCCACTGTGGATGCATACTACGCTGTCGAAACTCTTTTCAATGAACCCGATCAAAAGGTCGAAGAGGAAAGTTTACCCATTCCAAATTCACTACGCTGCGATCTGTTGTTGGCCTTGAAGACACAGTGGCCTTTTGATCCTGAGTTCTGGGACTGGAAAACTCTGAAGCGTCATTGCCTTGCTTTGATGGGGGAGGAGGCATCAATTGTATCATCCATTGATAAGCTGAATGACAGTGAGGACAATGAAGGACTGCTGGATTCTGAAGAGAAAGATTTCAAACATCTGGACTTCCTGCTCAGTCCAACAGATGAGCTTCGTGACCCTGAAGCTGAGAAAAAGAAAAAAAGGGACATGAAGAAGTTGAGAGAAAGGGGATTTGTTTCCGCAAGATTTCGCAACTGGCAAGCTTACATGCAGTATTGTGTATTGTGCGATAAGGAGTTCCTTGGGCACAGGATTGTGAAGCATGCACTCAAGCATGTCCAAGATGGTGTTTTCCGTTGTCCAATATGTGCTAAGACATTTGAGACCAGGGCAACTCTTGAGCCTCATGTAGCATCACATGTCAAACAGTCATGCAAAGAGCGACTTGCTGCTATGAACATAAAACCGAAAACAGAATCCATGTTGAGTACCATAAAACAAGTCCACAGCAAATCTGTAAATATGGGCCTGAATGTGTGCCCAAACTTTGCAGGATCTTCAAACACTATTTCAAACACTGCTGGAAAAGTCAAAACTAAAACATGCTCCCCAAAACGAGGGAACCCTGTACGTGATGTTGAAAACACTGAAGATTGTTCCTGTCCTGTCACAAGCTGCCAGAAAGTTTTTAAGTACTTTAGAAATTTGGTTGCGCATGTTAAGGCCCACAAAAACGAAGAAGAAGCTACACATTTTCTTGAAATACAGAGTCAGAAAGCAATTTGCCAGTATTGTCGTCGACAGTTTGTTAATGTCACTCATCTGAACGATCACTTGCTGATGCATTGTGGTGAAAAGCCATATTTCTGCATTCAACTGGGATGCAAATGTAGCTTTCACTCTCATGCTGAACTTCTCATGCACAAAAAAGTGCACACAGAATTCCAGGCACAGTGTATGTTTCCGAACTGTGGGAGAATATTCAATGAGGCTTACTTATTGTATGATCATGAAGCACAGCACTACATCACATTCACCTGCAAAAATATCAGCTGTGGCAAGATTTTCTACTCTCTGTCTCAGCTAAATCTGCATCAGAAAGACCATGCGAAGTCAGAGGTTTCTGATGACTCGAGGCCTGAAAGTGAAATATTTGATCAGAGTTCCTTGAATCTAGAGCTTTTGTCAAAGCAATCGGAAGTTCAGAACGATTCTTCTCCTGCAGAAATTCCGCATTCTGTTGAGAGCGTGTTAAAGCCTGTTGATGACTCTGTAAAGGAGCCTCAACATTTTGCCTCTCTTACATCTGAATCCTCAGTTACACATGCTCAGTCTACAGCTAAGGATCCTTCTGTTGTGCATTCTAATGAGGAGACCCAGACTCAAACAACAGCTTGTGTGCAGCAGTCTGCTTTTGATGGTACAACTGAGGCTCATCTTGTACCATGCTACATAAAACTGAAGCCTATTCCAATCAATTATGATGACCCTCTTTTCTTGAACGCATTAAAGAGTTCTGACTCTGTGGCTCAGGCAGTATTTCAAGATAAAAAACTGTTTTCTTTTACATGGAAAGGGCTTAAAAGCCCTCAGAAGACATCCAGTTTACACAATCAAACAGAGGCAAAAGCGGACGAAGAGCCAGGTTTACAAAATGCTCTGGCAAATGGAGAAGATGGTCTCATTCACGCCTGTCCATTTGAATCGTGTACACGGAGATATAGCACTACAAAAAGTCTGTCAAGACATGTTAAAAATGTGCATTTTGATGCATTTGAGGAATGGAAACTCTCAAGGAAGTACAAGAGGATTGCAGAAATTGCTGCAAGGAAATCTGATCCCAGATCACCCAGTGTTCAGACTCCAAAGAAAAAAATAAAAGCCTCTAATACAGTAAAGCCTCAGCAGTATCCAGAAGTCCATCAAATAAAGTTTGAAACAGATCCTATGACTACACACCCCTTTTCACCTTGTTCTAGTACTATTAACACAGAGTCTCTTGGTGCCAAATTTTGCCCTGAGTTTGAAAACTCTCACCGTGACACTCCATTGACCCGGCCTACAATAATGCAATCACAGATGTCCCAGTCATGGACTTCGCCTTCGTTTGATGGCTATAGTTCAGATTACTCCCTGCAGAATCAATTCCCTGCGATGCTTATACCAGACAGCTTGCAGAATTACCCTTTATACATGCCACAAACTGACGTGCTGTCGCAAAGAGACGTGGATTACACTCCTGCTTTACCTGATGATGGTAATACCCCATCCACAGTCAATACAGATTCACATTCAAGCGTCCTGAATGAAGCCTCTAAATATGTGTCAAGCTCTCTAAGGGTGTTGCACGCGCTTAATGGAGATCAGACATGCGAAATGTCACAGGGATCATCAAGTGAAGACCTTGGATACATGGAGATCAGACAGAATCCTGACAGTGTGATTCCTACTGATGTTAGTGACTTGCATTCTGTGCCTGGGCAGAATTTTAATTCTTATTTTCCATCTTATCCAGCAGAGACATGCCCCAGTTCAGTACAACCACTGGAAAAGGCAGACAAGGAATTGACAGTTACTCATACTGATCCTTCGTTCTCAACAGACATTAAAAATATAACGCATCTTGCAGCACCTCTTTGCAAGGAAGAACCAGAAAGTATATCGGTTTCAAGTATCAATGCAGCAATGCAAAATGAGCAGAATAACGATTTACTTTCTCAAGAAATGTCACCAGTCGCAGCTGAAGGCATATCTCCTGAAGATGTTGCAAATTCTGATGAAAGCAAGAAAGCTAAGAAAATAAGGTCTTCAAAGAGGACAAAATGGCCTGCGATAATAAAGGACGGAAAAGTCATTTGCTGCAGATGCTATAGGGAGTTTTCTAGCACAAAGTCACTTGGAGGTCACTTATCAAAGCGTTCTCAGTGTAGACCAATAGATGAAGTTGATCTTACTGCTGACTTGCCTACATCATTTCTTGATTTCCTGAATGATCCAGATATTTCAACCATTCAGACATCTCTCACCAGGGGTAACGTGCAAGGCCAAGATCCTAAATCACTTACACTTTCAGAATCTGATGTCCTTAACAGTGAAAATTTTCTAGACCTACATGGAACACATTACAGTGTTCAGAATGGTGATTTGTCATCAGCAGATGCATACAAAATGACTTTCATAGCACCACATAGTCAGAGTGGAAGTTCATCAAGCAGACCTTCTTTGAGAGACCTTACAACCAATTTACCAGCTGGAACTGAAGGGATTTCTGAAGCTGAATTACTTCCAACCCTGTCCGGAGAAGATGGCAACATTTTAGAAATTGAAAGAGCATTGCAACGTCTAGATTTAGTAGATGTACTTACCCAGGACACAGTAAAAGCCGGGACAACTGCCTTGCAAGATATGTTAAAAGTTGGGACGGCTGCCTTGCATAATCTTACATCTAACACCGTAATTGTGAATAAGAGAAGCAAAGAAGCTAAAAATGAGGGAGAAAATGATCAGAAGAACATTCTTAAACCATTCAGATGTGAGGAAGAAGGGTGTATCTATGGTGCAATGACAAAGGAAGCTTTGTTCAAACATCTAAGCAGGGTCCATGATTTTGGTGAGGACAAGATAAATGAACTGAAGAAAAACCCAGACAAGTTATCGCCATACACATGTCACTTATGTGCAAAGACCTTTACCAGAACCACAGGCCTTAAAATCCACTATAAAAATGTCCATCACTTATCAAAGGAGGAACTGTCTAGATTGAAAATTGGCAGAGAACGTAAAAAGACAGAAAAATCTAACTCTGCAGTAAAAGATGGCAGTCACAGTCTGGTCATCAAGCAGGCACACAACTTTTCACCTGTGCATACTCCGTCCACATCAAGTACAGTTTTTAGAGTAGCAGACCCTGCTGAAGAAAGAAAATTAACAGATCTAACAGTTGAGAAACCGTGTGTTCAGCAGGAACTCATAAATGAAACCAAGAGCTGTCTTGCTGATTTGTCACAAACAAATTGTGGTCTTAGCACAGTTCCAGAAAAGGATGTAAAATCATTCCAGGTCCCTTATCCTACTGGAGAGATCTCAAGTATGCAATTTACATCAGCTGATGCAAAGCAACAGGAGACACCTGGAATCTCCTTTCCTCCTGACAGACAAAGTGATGTGGACCAGGTTCCTAAAGCATCATCCACACATGTTGGGGAACTCATGGTGGAAAAAAAGGAAAAGCCAAAAAAGAAGAAATCTAAAAAGAAGGTTGAGCCCCCTAAAATAGAAATGAGACTTCAGGACACAATTGATTACAATGAAACAAACGATGAGGTCAGTCTGTACAGACCATACCGATGCGTCCATGAAGGCTGCGTAGCTGCTTTCTCCATACAGCAAAATCTGATTCTACATTACAGGGCAATGCATCAG
Source organism: Arnoldichthys spilopterus (assembly GCA_037974385.1). NCBI lineage: Eukaryota > Metazoa > Chordata > Actinopteri > Characiformes > Lepidarchidae > Arnoldichthys > Arnoldichthys spilopterus. Next base: position 33,753,688 of record JBBPDA010000001.1, read on the forward strand.
TCGGAGAATGCAGGTGAAACAAATGAAGAAAAAAATAACTTTGGTGGGAAAGTTGCCGTTCAGGTTCATGAATTCAAATGTCAAGTCAAAGAATGTTCAAAGGTTGTCTCCAAAGTTACCAGCTTATTGAAGCATTATCTTTTGCTGCACAGATGTACACTAGAAAAGGCGAGTGCTTTGCTGTCAGGCGTTGAGGTAGGCACCTTCCAGTGTGATCAGTCGAAATGCCCTGCTTATTTCACGTGTCATTTGAAATACATTGATCACATTAAGAATGATCACAAGGCAATAAGAGTTTCAGCAGATGGTGACTTTGAGAGTGTGGATCTCACATTCAAGTGTGAATGTGAAGGCTGTGACCGAGTCTATACCACCAAGTCAAATCTTTTGCGACATCTCATGAAAAAACACCATGCTACTTTTGAAACCATTAAACAGAAACAAAAAAATGGCGAGGGAGAAAACGTGACAACAAAAATGCTTGGTGCAAACCCCAACAATGGTAAAGAAAACATTGCAAGTAACAAAATCAATTTGAAAAAGAAAATTTTAAAGAAAAAGGAGGAAAAAACACGTGACCATTGGACAAGCTTTGGGAAGCCCTCACTCAAATCTATGGACGAAGCATCTGCCATGTGCACTGGGAAGTTTCCTTTGCAGTATCCTTGCATGATTGTGGGCTGTGACTCCGTCTTAAGTACAGAGCGGCATATATTTAATCATTACACCACTCATGGCCTCACAGAGCGATACATTGAGGATCAGAGGAGTCATTTCATATTTTGCAAGAAGATCTCACGATTACGGCTCAAAGATGCAAATAAATCGGATGACGCTTCTGCAGACTTTGCTGAGGCTGAAGAGGCTGAAAAGACTGATACCGAGGAAACTAATGTGGAAAAGTCCTTAATATGTTCACAGGATCCAGAAGCTCCTGAGGCTCAGTCAGCTAATGAAAATTCTTTACCCTTTTTAACGTTGGACGCTAAACGTAAAAGGGGACGTCCACGAAAAGCAGAACAGATGCTAAGATTGAATCCAGAAAGAAAACAAAGTCTTCGTAACCATGCTGTTGATCGGATCACAAAGCTTTCGAGATCAAAAACTTCCCGTCAAGAGGAGCCAACAGAGAGTGGTGTTGCACAAAAGCTTTTCAGTCCTGGTCTGGAGGCATCAATTCTTAAGTTATTTGAGGAGTCTCCATCTACGAATGCTTTCAAGAGGAGAAAAAGTGAAAACGATCGGACTGGCATGGTGCAAAGGCAGCCAACAGTTCGTCGACAAAACGCTAGGGTTGCCTGCAGAGTCCATGAGATAAAGACAGACCAAAATGTTGTTAATTTCAGAAATCCTCTCAAGCTGGAGTCTGTGAATAATGTTAAGATTGTTGTGGATGAACGGTTCTCTAATGGTGCTGATCTTCTGCTGAAACAACTTCAGGACATGCGCCCCATGATCATTCTGAAGAAGTGGCTGTGCAGTTGATGACTGGGTTTGAGACTAATGTCTCTCTGTCTCTCTTCAAAGCTTTGCACTCAGGACAAGATAACGTTACATGCTGCAGACAGGTACATCAGATAGCATTTTATCAGTGGTATTCAAAGCATGATGTAATTTGATTGGGGGAGACTGAAAAAAAGGAAAAATTCTTATACAAAATGTTGATTTTAAATTTTGAGATACTGTTATGTACATTAGGGTTTAAATGTTACGTAGAAGCATTTGTATTTATGACGTTAATTCTCTTTTAAAGATTAGCGTTTGCTAAATTTAATATTTTACACATATGCTGAAAAACATTTTGATATATCCCTATGGGATTTTTCTTTTTTAAGTATATATTTATTTTTTACTTCACTGTAGTGTATAGTAATGTATATGTCTTCCACATGCTATTCAATAAAAGTAACCTGAATGCTTTCTGTAAATGCTGCACTTATTTCAAGAGTAGCTTTACTCCAAACGAAGCTTCACTGCAAGTATTAGTTGTAATTATACAAAATAGCATTTTTACCTCTCACTGTTATTTTTTCCCCATATTTCTGTGATGTGTGTGTGATTGCATTTACATGACTTATGAACACCAGCATTTGAAAGTTTAGTGCCACTTCAGGATCTCCATGTTGATAATCTGTTGTATACAGTAACTGGTTTTTAATATTACAAGCTCTTTGTTTAAAGGTATTTTAGTAAGTTTAATCAGCAGTTCAAGCATTCTGAATTTAAGAAAGTTATTTTCTATAATTTACACCAATCAGCCAAAACCTTTAACACTGCCTGCCTAACATTGAAAAGGTCCCCCTCCTGCTGCTGAAACAGCTGTGACTGGTGCAGTGTGTGTGTTCTGACCCTTTTCTATCATCATCAACATTCAGTTTTAATCCACAGGTTCAGTCCATATGAAAGTAACTATTTGTCATTGTGAACACACTCAAGCACCACAACGAAATGTGACCTCTGCATTTAACCCATGACACGTGGAGCAGCAGGCAGGGAGCAGTGTACCGGGGACAGTACCTTGTTCAAGGGTACCCCAGTACTGCCTGGGCCAGGACTCAAACTTCCAACCTTCAGGTCCTAAAGGCAGCTTCCTAACCACTAGGCCTAAGGGCTAGCCTTCGCTCTCTGATTACATCAATAAACGCCTATTACCTTTCCTTGGATTACTTATGTGTGGTCTGTGTACAGAATTCTAAATATCACTCGTTAACACTTCATGCTAAAGCTTTCTCAGCTACTTCAGGTCTATGGATCCATCAATCCTGGGGAACATATCTAATATTTTTTGTTTGAATGTGTTTTGCATAGGACAGACATATTAAAGTATTTTTTTAAATCTACAACTATATTACTAAAACAATTTAAACATTTTAACGCTGATGTATAAATACTGGAGGAAAAATCTGATCGTGTTAAATCACATTGTTTAAACAGAGTGGGGGGGGCATTTAGCAAAAGCTGAAGCATTCAATTTAAGGTTATTCCATCACTAGTTAATAAAATGCTGTTTTAAATGTACAGACAGTTTGAGAGTTTGTTTCCAACGTGGTCGAGTAGAGAGAACTATTCATCCCTCAGGCAGAAACACGTGCTCTGACGTCATTAGCGCGGGAAAATTAACAGGAAGTGACGAGGGGTCCTGTGGAGTCTGATATCAAGAACATGGCCACTTCGTCAGTGTCAAAGGTAAAAACTTTTGGGATTTTTATGGCATATGTTGAGGGATCTATCTGCACACGACTAACGTTACATGTGCAGTCCAGGCAGGGTGTAAGGGGGTATATGATAAAGAAATTATGTGACGTGGTTGGAAGGGAGAGTATTTTCCCCATGTAAACATCACACTGCTTGTTCAGGCTGATCCCTACGCGACTATGGCATCTCCAGCCGCACTGATCTTTAAATTACAGCTTAAAAACTTTACTGAAACCGTACACGCGAGAAGAGCACTACATGCTTGCTTCTGTTTAGTGAAAATTTGCAATGAGCTCTGCTTTACCTTCTTGCTCGCCGGTGTTATGCCGAGTTCCGCTCGCCTGCAGAGAATAAGCCTGTAATTCAGTATCCGAGCAGTTTCTCACAGTCACACAGCTACAACATCCAGTGCAGTGCTGCACTGAATGCTGCTAGAACTGTGCAATGACTTAAACTAGAAAATAAAGAGATTAATATAACCATGAACAGCGAACACACACTATATTGAATCTGTAAAGGATGTTTGTAAGGCAGATACAAAATATATGTAGATACAGAATATAGTGAATATGTGAAGTGGCATAGTGCATGGGCAGCTGTGCAAATATATCACTCGTTATAAGCAAATGCAAGCCAGTGTTTAGTGATTGTCCATATAGAGTTGCCATAATAGGCTGAATAATAACATTTTATCCTCATAAACTTAAGATCTAATTTTTACCAGCTCTCTCTCTCTCTCTCTCTTTCTCTCTCTCTCTCTCTGTCTGTCTCCTTCTCTTCTCTGTTTTTCTCTCCTCTCTCTATCTCTGTCTCTCCTTCTGTCCTTCTCTTCTTCTCTCTTTCACTTTCTCTCTTTCTTACTCTCTCTCTCTCTCTCTCTCTCTTTTTCTGTCTCTCTCTTTCTGTCCCTCTCTCTCTGTCCCTCTCTCTCTCTCTCTCTCTCTCTCTCTCTCTCTCTCTCTCTCCCTCTATATCCCTCTCTTTTCCCTTTCTCTCTCTC
>JBBPDA010000001.1:33757982-33792921 GCA_037974385.1 Arnoldichthys spilopterus
CTTCTCTTCTCTGTTTTTCTCTCCTCTCTCTATCTGTCTCTCCTTCTATGTCCTTCTCTTCTTCTCTCTTTCTCTCTTTCTGTCTCTCTCTCTCTTTTTTTCTCTCTCTCTCTCTCTCTCTCTCTCTCTCTCTCTCTCTCTCTGCCTCAGTCTCTCTTTCTCTCTTCTCTCTCTGTCTCTCTTCTTCTCTTTTTTCTCTATCTTTCTTCTCTCTCTCCTTCTCTGTCTCTCTCTCTCTCCTTCTCTGCCTCAGTTTCTCTTCTTCTCTCTTCTCTCTGTATCTCTTCTTCTCTCTTCTCTCTTTCTCTCTCTCTTCTCTCTTTCCCTCTCTGTCTCTCTCTCTCCTTCTCTGCCTCAGTCTCTCTTCTTCTCTCTTCTCTCAGTATCTCTTCTTCTCTTTTTTCTCTATCTTTCTTCTCTCTCTCCTTCTCTGTCTCTCTCTCTCTCCTTCTCTGCACCCGATAATTATATAATCATGTCAATTTCTGAAATAATAACCTCTTTTGAGGATTTTTTTTTAATCGATCAAACCATTAGTGTTTATTTACTAATTCATGATTTGACTTTATTTTTATGTTTAAAAACTGTATTAGTTGTTTTTTAAATTCAGAAAAATGATCTGATACATTTTGATACCTTAATATTTGCAGCAATGGGGTTTAGTTCAATGTGATTTGGTTGTTCTGGTTTGATACTGGGGTCTGCAGTCAGTATGAAGTATGAAATATGAAATTTTAATCAAATCTGCACAATTTTCATGAATTCACACACCGAAACAAATTAAAATGTAATTCTTTCATTATTTAAGGTCAGATACAGCAGTCCTCTCATCAGCAGACATGTTGATGCAACAAATTTTGCACTGTTTCGGTCAATGCATTGATACAGATGAAGTCATTGTTACAACCATGCTGTGTAACTATGCACATTTTAATTACTTTAGACCAATCAGATTTAAATTTGTGACATTACCCATTATGATATTAAACCCAGTTTTTGCACATGAAGCAGTTGATTATCTGGCTTTATTAATAGTTTAATATGCAGGTTTCAGTATTATGTACTTCTAGGTTTTTTACAATAAATATGTTATTAACGTATCACACAAAGTATGCACATGGCCACAATAATTTGTTCTGATCTTAATCTTGGCAAATTGTCTTTACATACATGTTTGTTTACATAAGAACATGTGCATATACAGTGGCTGGACAGAGAAGCAGCACTGAAGTCCTGTCTGTTCTGTGCTGGGAAAGCCAATATTTTTGTCACTTCTTCATGCTCACCCAGGACAGAAGGCACATTATATCAGTGGCATAAAGTGACAATTATGTTGTTTATCACAGTGATTTCTGGGGCAGTATATAGCTCAACAAATGTTTTTATAATGATGGGCCTATGTGCTACTTTTTCACCTTCCAGTCTCATGGTAGACATCGTCTTTTTCACGTTTAAGGAAGTACACCTAAAATGCTGCCACTTTTCACTTTAATCGTAATGTAATTTTATGTGTTTAGGGATGCTTTGTCTTCAAGCCAGATTCTAAGAAGAGAAAGCGCAGAGTCGGCATAGGTAAGTAGAGGAGTCTGCTTTATTCTCATGAGCCATCTAGCAACCGTTTTCTTGCTCCATTGTTTTGGTTTGTAAAACACGGTTTCATTGTGCAGAAGAGTATTTTCTTGATGCGGGTGATGACAGTGGATGTGCTAAAGAACGTTTTAACATTTGCCAAAGACTTTGGGAGAAGATTAAAATGGACACAGAGGTTTGTATCCATTTTTTAATGAGATCTCAATGTATAGGACTTGGGAAGTATTATAGATAATGTTTTGATTTCATTGTGGTATGTCCCATAAACAGATATTGCAAGATGAACTGAATAAGAAAATTCTGGATAGCCTTTTAGATTTCATCAAAAAGTGCACCTCCAGCTTCCAGTCAGTAACAGATGACTGGGCATCTCTCATGAGGGCCAGTGAAATCCCTACAGCTGCCTTGGTGCTTGGTATGTAAACAGTTCCCCCCTTATTTTCGAGAGAAATAAGAGAGGTTTTACTGAATATGTGCAGAAATACTGTCTAATGGAGAAAGGTAATGGACTAAAATTGTTGTACTAACATTTTCTTTGTAGGGGTGAATGTTCCAGACCATGACATGACATTTCAGACCCTCTCTGATCTCCTTCAGAAGTCTGTAACCCCTTTCGCTGTGTCTGTACAAGCCAAAGAGTGTGCAGGTGCATTCCTTAATAACAAAACTCATCTGTTCCAAAGCCACTTTGGCCAGAGTTCTAGACAAGCACTACTACATCTGTTAAGTGCAGAAATGTTCTTGTCTTCACAAAGCTCTGAAGACTCTAATGCAGAAAGTGTTGGAAAAACTGATGGGTGTAGGAGTGTCTGTGGAGGAAGATGAAGAAGACTCTGGTGTCCATCTACAACAGAAGAGGGTTTCCTGCTCAATCAGTTCACTATGTCAGTGGTATAAAACCGTAACGAAGGTGAGGAGACACTTAAATTGTTGTATTGCAGTTCGATACTGTTTAAGGGTGCTGTGTTCAAAGTCACCTATGCTGATATTTGTTGAATTTGAGTCTGAACACATTAGGCCTAATGTTGCTTCTTACAGAAATTTACCACAAAGTCTCCAGGCAAGAATGGCAGTCCACATGACTTCTCACAGAGTCCACCAATTGTGGTTATCTTTAAAGATTTTGAAGCGTTCAATCCACGTGTTCTACAGGACTTCATCCTAATCTGCCAGTAAGTGCATCTGTTCTTATACATCACTACTAATGATGTTCTGAACGAGAATTTCCTGCTTTTATTTTGTTAATTCAATATAATTTTTAATCAAAAATATATTTTGAACAGTCGGTACATCAACGAGCTCCCTCTGATCTTCGTCTTCGGCATCGCCACATCACCCAGCACCATTCAGCACATGCTGCCACACTCCGTGTCTTCTCTCCTGTGCATTGAGCTCTTTCAGTCGCTTTCCTGTACTCAGCATCTTGCTACTGTAATTGATAAGGTATTCAGTACTGAACCTCATGAAATAAGACTTGATTTGATCAGATTACATGCAAAACATTGTTGTATGTGTTTTTTTTTCTGTAATATCCTCTACTGTAATATTGTTTTTACAGCTGATACTGAACTCAGAGTTCCCCTTCAAGCTCAGTGGTAAAGTTCTGCAGGTTCTGGTGAGCATCTTCCTGTACCATGACTTCTCTGTACGCAACTTTGTCAAAGGCTTGCAGGTAGGTGAACGCTGGCACATGTGCCGTTATCTGTTTATAGATTTTGTCTGATTATACGCTTATGTTTTGTGTTAATACATTAATTTTTTTATATAGTTGGCCCTTTTAGAGCACTTCTATTCCCAGCCGCTCAGTGTCCTCTGCTGTAAAAAGCAGGATGCCCTGTGCTATGCTCAGAAGTTAAGCCATCAAGATGTGGAGATGGTCCGTCAGCTGCCATCCTTCATGAGGTGATGTATTTGCCATAGCTCCTGAAAGCTGATTGAGGTTATTTTCATATGACCGAGGTGGGGTGTGTGTGGTGTGTATGTGCTTGTAAATGTCATGAATTGAATATTCATGAGTAGAATGAGCATATGCACGAACACTCACTATACATGAAAAATATACATTTTAACAAATTATGCGCTAGGCGCATACATCTCAAAGTGGAGTTTTTCAGTATTTTCGCTGCAGAAAAGATGTATGAAGATGTATTTGCAAATGTCGAAAATAAATAGATTTTAATATAAATATTACATTTTAATTTAATAAAATATTGGTTCAGCTCAAATACACAGCATTTAAAAAATGCACTTTTATGCACATAACTTAGATGTCACTAGGTGTCTTAGTAATAAATATTTTAGAAATAAATATTTTAGATCAAACTCTGTCCACAATTTAAGGGGGAACAAGTTCATTGAGGTGTGTGTTATGAAGGGGGTTCTTTCATTTCAGATATGTAGAGACTCAGGAGCCACAGGAGCAGGTACAGCTTCTCACCAGAGATGAACATGTTAAGGTAGCTTGTCTAATGCTACTACTAATATCATTTTCTATGTTGTATTCCTTTCTCTTTACCTATAGTGTAGCATTGAAAATCTTTGCAATTTTGCTTTAGTGCTTAAATATTTCTGTATTTTTACAGGTCTATGTACTTCTATATTGATTAAGAACTTGATTGGTTTTATCACTAACCTTTAAAACTTGGCTTTTAAACTTCGATAGGAGGTATGTCAGAAGTTCCTAAAGAACCTTAGGCAATATCATAAGACCTACTATCCCATTCTTCACTGTCTGCATTCTCTGACTTCATCTCTGCCGAAGTATCCTCTTGGAAAACAAGTAAGAACTTCAGCCTTAATAATGATCTACATTCTGCTATATCTCATGTACAAGAGAGGCACTTATTCATGTTGTGACAAACTTAACGTACATTTCTTTAATGTAGATACGAGAGCTACATATATCCTGCCTGGAGAAGAATGTTTGGGAGACAAATGAGTATGAATCTGCTATGCAGCTTTTGAGGTAACAGATTTCATGGTGTGTCTGAGCAACACCTTGCATTTTCCTTTGAAACCTATTCTGAAGGGAAAAGGTTAGAGCAGTAATGTTTTTTCTTCATGTTTAAGAAATAGAAATGGTAAAATTCTTAATTCCTTCTTATTTCGCCATGTGATTGCAGGTTGCTAGCAAAAGACGAGCTTGTTGCATCATTAAAAAAGTGTGCTGACATTCTCAAACAAGAAAAGACCAAAAAAATGAAAATGGCATTACAGAAGCTGGAGGACTACATTGTCAGATTTGAGCAGCTTGACAGTAAGTTTTTTGGGTTTTTTTTGCAATGCTTCTGCATTAAAATGCTACTTAGTTTGGAGCACGATAGTAAACCCCTAGATCAGTGATCACCAACCCTGCTCCTGTAGATCTGTCTTCCTGAGGAGTTCACTTCCAATCCTTCGTGAACAGCTTTTCAGAAGCACTGAGGCTCAAATCCTGCCTCCTACACTAGGATTGGTTAGCACTGTTCATCTAACTGCACTTGGATTGGGTAGTAGTTCATATTTACAAGTGGCTCACCAATCGGCTTTCGGGCACCAGGCAGTCTTGATGCAGGTGGTGGGCCTTATCTGAATGTAGGTGGGGAAACATAGAGCACTCATGAGTTAAACTCACAAAAACAAAAGAGAAACTTTTACCAGTTTGCAGCGCCTCCCAAGCATTTTTCACCCTAGGCAACCGCCTTTGACTCCTATACCACGGGCCACCCCTGTCATCAGTCCAATGAATTAGTTGGAAAAGATGCATCAGATTGTTAGGGGCAGCTGTGGCCTAATGGTTAGAGAAGAGGGCTTGGCTGCCTTAGCTGCCCCTCGGGGCCTGTAGGTGCCATGGATGGGTGAAATGCAGAAGACAAATTCACTGCTCAGTGTGTAAGTAATGCATAACCCAAATACATGCATTTGTGCTGGAGCTGAATTCTGCAGGAATGTAGATATAGTTAGGAACCACTGCAAGTGTACAAGTTATTAAAAAACAATATATGGAACTTTTTGACTATAGGCTGTGTAGACTGTAATAAAACTGTTGTCATTATTGTTTCTGCCTTTATTTTTGATGAATCCCATGAGCTTTCTTACCAAATTATAAATATGCTTGCGTTATTAATAATAAGCACTTTTGCGGGCATTTGGATGTAGTATAAACACACCACCATGCTGTGTCTCTTAGGCCTTTCTGTAGAGACTCTCTCTGGGGAGGAGGTCACTTCACCAGGAAAGGATCTCAAAAATAAAACCGACCTTTTCCAGCTGCAAAAAGTAGGTGTTTCTCTGGCTCTGTTGTAGTTTTGAATTATTTTGGGACAATGTTAAGCTTTATAATCTTATAAGGTTTAATGATGTGTCTTCATTTTCCTTTAGACCCTCTTGGAGATGAAAGGGTCCAGAAGAACAAAGAAAATGAGTCCATTTGAACTTTTGAGAAACGAGGTACTCGAGTTTATGGATGGGCTGGTCAGGTTAGTCAATGAAACTTTCATACAAGGCCATTTTATTTGTCAGTCAAAAGAAATGGCCTGGTTTAAGAAAGTGTCACAGAGAAAATGCTTTTTTTACTGTATAACCCTGTCTTTAAAGTAAGGTAATATTCAGAGTATCCTCAACCACACAGTTACAAAGATTTACTCAGTTCAGCCTCTGTAAGGAAAGCAAATGGTAAAAGGTGTCTGAAAGACCAGTTGAAGTGAAGTGATTTAGAAGCATTTCTCCAAAGCAGTGGAACAATGTGGTTTCGCTTTTCAAGAAAAAACAACCAAAACTCCAAAACTTTGGAGTAAGAACATTTGAGTAAGTGATTTTGGGCCTTTTCAAGAAAAATAAAAATCACAAAAACCAAAATGGAGATAGACAGGTTTCTCTTCACAATTTGACAAAACCCCTTCACACTTCTGCCATCAAGCAAACGCTACAGAAGTATGAAGTCCAGGACAACAAGACCGACCAACAGCTTCTTTCCACAGGCAATCAGGATTGTAAAGGAGTCTTAACACACTGACCATTCCCACCAGTGTGAACTGTCCCATAGCATTTCATTGTCATACTGTTGGTCATACATTCATATTTGCTGCTGACCTGTCCATTGTTTACAGTGATGCACATTGCACTTTAGGACAATCTTGGTTACATTTAACTGTTAAATATCAGTTACTGCCATCTACCTGCTACTCACAATAATGCACAAGGCATCTTGTGTGTTTGTTAAATGCACTGCCACGTTCACGTACTACAATAATGCACATTGCACTTCATTAACGCTGCACCTTCTGGGTATTATCCATTGTGTGGATCTGTAATCTGTACGTGGCTTTATTACTCACTGTTCTTACTTAATAAGTTTGTGCTTTTTTCTTTTTTTTCTTTTGGCAACGGAGGACTAGCAAAGTAAGAATTTCATTGGACAGTGTAACTGCTTGTTCATTTGTGCACATAATGATAATCTCTAGTAAAAGTAATATGAACTGCAGTTTTGAACTGCATGAAATAATGTGGTGTGCTAAGTAAATCTCCAAAATGGCAAATTCACAGGTGAATGAAAGCTAATTCGTGTTTGAGTGGTTATCTGTTTCTATGTTGCCCTGTGATGGGATTGGCTCCAGCTTCCCTGTGACCCGAAATGGAAGAAATGGTTTAGAAAATGGATTGACCATTCATCATAACTTTTTTTCCACCAGTAATTCTGGGAGAATTGGACAGCTATAGAGATATAGAGATGTTTTGTTTTGACTGTGTTTCTTCACGTTTTATGCCCACCCCAGGTTTTTACGTTTTAACGTTCATAGTAGCTAATCTCCTTAGAGCCTGGTTATATGAAACATGTCTTTCCTTGTTTAGGAGCTACCTAACTCCACCAGAGCTGCAACCACTGAATGAGGTGTTCTACTACAGCTCCTCTGGGGTACTGCGACGACACCTCAATGCTACTCCTCGCACCTCTATCCAGACTGCACTGAATCATCCCTACTACTATCTGCAGGTAATGTTTTCTCTTATTAAATCATCTGTAACTATTTTCAGAATTCTGGTAAACACAAACGCTACACTCTGAACTGTTGTTCTGCCTCTGTAGAATGAAAGCCTGAAAACAGATGCTGGCACAGTGTCCAATGCTGCTCCAGATATCTGCATTGCCTACAAGCTCCATCTAGAATGTGGGAGGCTCATCAACCTGTATGACTGGCTTGAGGTGTGACGTCTAGCAATAAATATCAAATTCTATTTTATTCAAGTTTAGACATTCTTTTTTTATTGAAAATCATTATATGTTTTAGGCATATGCAACAGTGGCCTCAGCTGCTGAAGGCAAGGATACGGACGCAGAAGACTATGGCAAAGTGGACGAACTCAAGCAGTATCCTTTGTTTGCAAATGACCTGGCATCAGTTTTGGTTACATGTACTTTTACTTGTATTCTGTTTAATCACATATGTGATGTAATGTGACTCTTAATATAAAGACCTTTTGAGTTTTTCCATTTTTGGGAAGAATATTCACATGATGCTCAGTAAATTGCTAGTCAATTAAACAGTGAGTGTTACCAATGCTGTGACTAAAAGCCCACAATTAATCAGTCTGTACAAATTTTTTTCCATTTCTAAAATGCACTGTATAGTGTGAAAGGTTTGTCTATAGTTTAAATTATTGAATCTATAGTTTAAATTATTGAAGTTCTTTCCTTGTTTAGTGCCCTTAACCAAACAGTGCTCGTTTCATCCAAGCAGTGTCTGAGCTGGAGTTCCTGGGATTTGTAAAGTCAACAAAACAGAAAACGGACCACGTGGCAAGATTGACCTGGGGAGGCTGCTAATTTTCTAAATTTGTATTTTTGGAATTTTGGTGAATGTTTTTGGCTGAATAAAATATTTCTGATATTGTTTGTCTTTCACTGTTATTTAACACCTCTAAAACATAATATTAAAACATACTAATGCTTTCATTGCTGCCCAAACACATTTTGTGGTCTTATTAATCACTAATGCACTATAATATTCTCATCCAAAGCTTTTACAGTATGTTGTTTGTCCATACATTTTTACAAAAAATCTAGAACTGTGATCTTGGTCATTGGTTTTAAGGCAAATAAGTCACTGTTTGGTCATGAATTTAGTGGTCCTTTAGTGGTTTTCTCACTGATCTAACCCAGTGTGGATTATCTGTTAGTGGAGGCAAGACAAAATATGAAAAGCTGATTTACCCTTGACCTGATCAGACTGCAACATAGTGACAGCCTGGACAGATTGAGTTAAACAGGCCTAGCTTCTCATCTTTTGTAAGTGTTCCTTGTTTTATTTTTTGAGCTGAGAGTTTTAACTGCACCTAAACTTTGCAACTGTACACCTATGTACCTGTTGGTGGTGGTATTGTTGTGGCAGATCTGTGTGTAGTTGTGTTCCTGGCATCGACATATGACCCTTGGCTGTGGAATGTGGTTAAGCAGGTGTCCACTAACTTTTGGACATAAAGTACAATTTTTCACTTTATTCGTGAGGTTTGGTAGCAGACAGAAACATGACATAATGTGTCATGGTATGTTACTGCTATATAATGGGCAGTGGTGGCCTAGTGGTTAGGGACTTGCCCATGTGATCGGAGTGTTGCAGGTTCAATCCTCAGCCCAGGTCCCACTGAGGTATCCCCCCTAGGTGGTGCTGATAGCTGCCCACTGCTCTATGTGTCACGCTTCGTGGTGCTACACTTTGTGTGATAGGGTGTGTCCACAATGAAAAATAGTCACATTCACACTCCACATCTTTGCTACAGCTCCGTTACTGGATTATTAATTCAGATTCTCAATATGGAATATTATTTCCTTCTGCAGTGTAATTATGAATGCATTAATAAATTGCTACAAACTGCATTACACTGAGGGCCTTCTAGTATTTTCTACTGAATTTTACATCATTGCTGTTGAAGCAATTGTTTTATATTTTTATACTGAAAACATCAGCTGTCGTTTACATTGAATAAATGTCATGATGAACGGACCAATAGGAATGGTCCAAAATAAAAAGATTTACACCGACACTGAAAGGCTTTCTCTCTAAAGTCCCTCCGGCCCAAGAAAGAAAGGTCTTTCTTAAGAGAGAAAGCCTTTTTTAGCTGATGTAACATTAGGATCTGTTCTTACTGCTGGCCTCCGGTAAAAAGGTACCACAGTTTCAGATGCAGAACAGCCAGGTTCTGCAAGTTTTAATCCCCAAACTATCAGACTCTTAAACTCAAAGTAAGCGTTGACATGGTGCAATACTACAAAAAGTGCAATACTGTTATAAGAGGAATATGTTTCTAAGTATAACCTAAAATACAATATCAAAGTCATTTCTGTTAGGTGCTCGGCCCTAGGTAGTGGTGGCCTAGTGGTTAGGATGCTGCCTTTGGGACCTAAAGGTTGCAGCTTCGAGTCCCGGCCCAGGCACTACTGAGGTACCCTTGAGCAAGGTACCGTCCCACTACACTGTTCCCCGGGCGCTGTTGGTAGCTGCCCGCTGCTCCACATGTGCAGGGTTAAATGCAGAGATCACATTTCGTTGTGGTGCTTAAGTGTGTTCACAATGACCGTCACTTTCACTAATTTTCCAATACTGTGTATTGTGTGAGCAGCCTGTTATTACTATAACATATATTGTTACTGTTTTGCTCTTATTTTTATTACTATTTAGTATTCTCTTTATTACTATTATTATTAATAGAAGAAGCAGTATTATTATAACTATCAGTATTAGAAGTTCATCTTTACTACATGACAATGTTTGTGAAATTGCATGATATACCTCAAAATTCTCTTCTCTTTACCAGCAGAACCAATGGCAACACATTTTGTGCACAGCTGATGTATATCTGAATGACAAATAACTATATCCATCTATCTGTAATTACACTACAGGAGATAGTATTCTATATTCTATATGAATAATCCAGTAACTGCAATGTAGCAATTTCACAATGTATCCAAAACAGCGAATGAACTCCCACAAACTACTAAAATGAAGAAAAACAATTGTGCACACACGTCTTTATTAATAAAATGCTTTTAATGCTTGGGTTTGTCTATATCAATACATAGGAAAGCAAAACAAAAAGACATGAGTAACTGGGGAAATCTCTTGAGTTCATTATATAGCACAGAGTAGTGCTTCCTAATCTCAGTCCTGGAGAATCACAGCACTGTGAAGACTAGTCTCTCTGCTCCACAACTATCTGTTTTGGCTCATCTGAAGGGTTCTGTATGTGCTGTGTTAAAGAACGAACAACAAACTGCTCTCGAGGACTAGGACATGGAAATATTGGCAAAAAGGTAAATGTGCATTTCTTATTTGTAATTACGTTTACACATGTGAAATAACTATACAAAAAGTAACGCATGGTAATCTGCATTGGTAAGTTGTATAGGCTACTAGTAACAAAGACTATTCTGGAATGCGAGCAGAATGTGAGAGAAGGCTCATGGTATAGATTATAAGTAGGCCACTGGCAGAATAACAGACATAAAAGGTCCGTATACATTTACAAGAGGAAGCACCCAGGTTCACAAGGAACAATAATATTTACTGACAAATTCTAAAGGCAGCCTCTGTCAGCATGAGTGTCACTATAGCGGTTTTATTTCAAACCAGGTCTGTGGTGTCATCTTTAGACATTCAGCTCAAACTGCAGCAGTGTGAAGTCGAACAGAGTGTTGGTGCAGGGTTGGTGTTCTCAAGATACATCTTTAAAAGGAGCAAAAAGACAAGCTTTAAGTTAAAATATACTAATTTTGTGTGTGTGTATAAAAGACCTGTGGAGAACACAATGTTACACAATTTTGGTTCCTGGTTTCTTAGTGTTATATTTCAACTGCTTACATCTAAATCCTATGTAAAAATGGCTTTATTCATCACAAACTTTGATGTTATGGCCACAGCCCACAAACATTTCATATTTATAGTGACAAAACAAGGCATTTTTTTCATATTTTCCAGACAGACCCAGAAAGTTCTAAAAGATTCCAGAAACTTCTAGAAAAATCTCAACAATTCTAGAAACTTCTGGACAGTTCTCACAGTTCCAAAATATTCTGGAAGTCTACTTAGCATTTAAAGTGAATGGAGAATGTTCTTGAAAACACATTTCAAAATGTCATTGTCCTGAGCACAGAAGCAAACAGCCATTTTCTATATATTTTAGGCGTAAGAGATTGGAAAACCACACTTTGTACCCAGGAACGATCATAAAATAGAACTCTACTAGAATCTGTGCGAGAAAAAATTCTGAACAAAAGAACCAATACTTACAACTAGCAGGCTGTTCCTCAAATCTTCGCATTAACTGATCATGTGTAAACTTCACAAAGGTGTCATACTGTTCTGTAACACAAAGCAGAAAGGGAAAGAAGTCCGGTGAATATAAGATTAAATTCTCTTAATTACACTTTGTTGTTAAATAATCTACATTTACATTTATTCATTTGGCTGACTTTAATCTCCAAGATCCAGGAACAATCAAGCATTTACAGGAACAAGCTGTTTCTAGCTTTCATTTAGGAACCAATTACAAATGTGTATTTACATTAATTGGCCATCTTTACAGCTATTCTCAAGCATTTAACAATCAGTTCTGTTCTCATGTCAATTGGAATTTTAAAATCCATTCCTTTAGAAAAAAAAATAGTTACATTATGTAAGAACACTAAATAGAGTGCAAGACAGAGAGTATAAGAGAATTAAGATGTGTGTAGTATTGTGCTATGATTGAATGAATGTGTTTTACGAATTTTTAAATCTATTACTTTAGAAAAACAATAAAAAAAAACGAAGTGACATTTTGCTGGGTGCAGTCTAACAGTTCTGCCCATTTCTCATAAACAATGTTTAGGTCCAAAGATAGATTAATTATAAGTAGTAGCTCAGCTCAGATAATTTAGTTAATGAAATATAGTAAAACCTTCAACAACAACAAAAAAGTAATTCCAAAAAATATTTGACAATATCATGAGACCTATTCCTCTGAAAACCATTGTTTTCTAGGAACTGGAGATGGCTCAGATATGATTCCAAGCTCAGATATCGGAAGGCAAAAAGAATAAATCTGATCCAGTCGTGTAAAAAATCTAGCACATTGTGTGAGGTCACATTAGCTGTGTATTACTCACTCTGGGTGGTAGAGTGTTCAGTAGTTTGAGCATGACAGTGAAGTGAAAGGGAATATTTGTCTTTGTGAACATGCTCAAGCACCACAACAAATGTGACCTCTGCGTTTAACCCATCACGTGTGCAGCAGCGGACAGTTACCAACAGCGCCCAGGGCTCAAGAGTACTTCAGTGGTCCCCGAACCGGGACTCGAACCTGCAACCTTCAGGTCCCAAAAGGCAGCATCCTAACCACTAGGCCACCACTGTTTACGTTAAGTGCTTCAATAAAAGTAGCTTATTTCTAAGCTTAATATATGTTAAAGAAAAAGCAAATCTTCCGATAATCAATAATCAAGGTTGACAACAGTATAAGAACAGGTGATACTGTGCATCTCCATCCGTAGCCATAATGCTTTAGTTTAAAGAACAGTGCACTTCAGTTCCTTTGTTCTTGCAAGTATGCAGCCAGATCCTCCTTGCTCGAGTTCAAGGTCAGTGTATTGACCATATGCATGTTAACGCTGGGTCAACCTTTTCAATAAAATGTGTTAAATGAGAAGAACCAGTAAACTCAGCAGTAAGAACATGATCATTTTTAGATTTAATTTAAAAATTTACAAAATATGTATAAAAGAAGCATAGAAAGGGCTTGATATTTGAGTATTTGTGCATTAAGAAAGAAAGGGATGTACACTAATGAGCATGCTAGTCTAGCAGTTGTCCAGAATATGAGACTTTGTGTGAAGTGCAACGTATAAAAGTGAGCAGTGCGAACAGCAATACTGCACATTGTGTTGGCTGTAAGAACACTGCATAGGCAGAGAGTATAAGAGAATTAAGATGTCAGTGTGTAGTGTTGTGCTGTGATTAACAAAAAGGGAACACAACAGTACTTCTTCACTTTCTGATTTTCTTGTATTTGAAGGAATAACATTTCTACTTGACTAGATGCTTTTTTTTCACTTTTGGTTATTTTTTGGTCCTTACAGATATGTAATACAAACCTGCCAACTTTGAAGTCATGATCTCCTCATATTCTTCTCTGACTTTCTCTTCACGTTCTTTCAAGAGACGTTCACATATCATTCCGACCTGCTTCAAAGTAAACAGTGGTTGTTCTCTCCTTGTGGGTGAAACTGCTCCAGAGGACGTATCTGTAAAATGTTAAGCGTAATCAATGATGTTATAAATACACCAGGGCTGACAAACACCTGTTAATGAACAAAACAACAGCCTTAACCCTACAAACTGTTTTCTGGTGGGACCTGAACTTGAATCTCAGCTGTAGGATGCACCCAGCACTCAGAAGTAACGCCATGACTGGGTGCAACCACCTGAAGCGTTTCAGGAACGGGTCTTTTATTGCACCGCAGAGTTAGTGAAGAAAATCTTCTATTTTAGTCACGTTCAGAAGGTCATCCGAAAAAATGAAAGTGAAAGTCAGATTATGTGGCGCACTCATTGTGAGCAGTGAATTTGTCTTCTGTATTTAATCCATCCCTGACACCACTAAAGATAACAACCACAAACAGGGGCAATGGGCTGCACACCTGCCCCCCAGGGGGGGCACATAGAGGTTTAAGAGCTTTGCCCCAAGGCACTTAACCCATGGATATGGGTGGGGAAAAGTGCTGTTTATTCACTCACCCCTCCCAAGTTACCCACCAGTCTGGGGAATTGAATCAGCGACCCTCTACTCAAGAATTTTCTCCAACCGTTAGGCCACAGCTGCCATGTTGGTCTAATGGTTTTATAAATGTACATAAAAAACAGACACTGGCTTAAAGGCCATGACAGCAGGCCATAAACAGCTCACCTGGAAAACTGGATCCATTCAAAACAGACGCGTGAGACTGAGAATCAAGAGAACAGCAAGCCTCGCTCTGTGGGAAGTTTCCATCCAAATGCCTCCTCTTCTGCATGCGCTTGTACTCCTGCTTTATGTTATGAAGGATTTGCTCTGTTTAAAGGAAAAGGGGGTTAGTGTTACACATGGTATGCACCAGTGTTTCCCAGCCCTGCTCCTGGAGGACATCTGCCCTGCACATTTGAGTATTTTCCTTATGCTGACAGGCTTCAACCCAGGAGAGGTTTGTGTTGAGAGCAGGAGTTGAAAAACACTGGTGTATGCAACAGAAGGCCTTAATTTTTGAAAGTCATTAGTAGATGCCAAAGCACAGACCCATTTATTCTTGGACTGTAACAGCAGTAGTGATTCACCAATGAAATTCCTTATTAGAGGTTAACTGTAGTATTAATCTGGCTCTTATGGAGATGATCTAAAGTAATGGCTTGGAATAGGGCAGCATGGTATGAATAAAATAAGCATTTCAATTAAAACACTACGCATTGTGATTGCAATGTTTTTCAGTATATTAAAAGGGTCCATATAAGGTTTCTATAATTAAAAAGGCTTGAAGTATGTTAGATAAAGCTTCAGAGTCTTTACTCCCCCATTAATACAGTCCATATATGAAAACTATGCTTCAAAAACTGCCTGTTTTCAAGTGACAATTTTTGTAAACTCACAAAACCAACATAGTACATATATCCTCTTATGTAGCCTAAAACAATTATTCACTTGGACAGTCTAAGAAGTTCTGTGATTGGTTAGAAGCTCATTTGCATATTGCAGCCTCCTGCGATATCAGTACTGCACGGAAGAATATGGCGAGAACGATGTAAAGACGTACATTGTGCAGCCCTAGCCTTAGAGTCTTAGATAAACAGGAGCTGCTCAGCCAGAGCTGCAATTAAACAGGGTGGAATGGCATGTAGTCATTATGCTGCTTCTGCTGCCCCCTGCTGTAAACAGCTTGCCATGGATATCAGGTCTGTTGCCAGCTCTAAAAAGTTGAAACTGCCTCATTTTCCAAAAAAAAACTAACTAAACTACTAACTAAAGGCTACAATTTTACATACTTGTATCTTGCATGTTTACATGGTCTTAAATCATTATAAATCTTACTTTTATTTCTTGTAATCTGATTTTATTTTGAATTTAATGGCTTAATTTTGCTTATTTTATCAATGTAAAGCTCAATGAATGAGCTCTGTGTTTGAGGTGCTAGAGAAATAAATGTGCCTGGGAAAACTCCCTGTTTCAGACAGACAGACCGGAGTTTACAACAGGAAACTACAGCAAAAATGTAAGATAATGTAAGGCAGCACTATAGGAACAAGGTTAGATTTTGTGGGTCAGAAACAGTGTCCTTTATCTAGTTAACATTTGAATGGAGATGTAACATGGACGCTTCCTGCAAACCCGAAGCGGCTAGCATCGCTGTGTCTCCGTGAAAATGGGAGACTGTTTTTATCCGAGAGCTGCTGCGAACCTGTGGTGAGCGAGGCCGACACCTCTCCGAAAGGCGACGGCTCATGGCGGAGGTATTTTCTGGGGGACGAAGAAGTGGAGGAGGACACCGGGGCGCATCTTCGTCTTTTCGACGAGCTGGGACTCAGCAACGGATCGAAGTCCATCGTCCTTTTCAGCGTAGCCCCACACGCCATCGCAGCAGTGTGTGCGCGGTCAGGCGGCGGCGGAGAACCTCTTCACTCGGCCAGAGAAAGACGGACACTGATTCCTCCGCCGAGCTGGCCCGCCGCTAGCTAGGCTAAACAGGCTAACTAAGTGCCCGTTAGCTAAGCCGGTCAGCCGAAGGGCCTTCCAGTTGCCTCTTTCCCAGCTGGGTTAGCCCGTGGCCGGTTTCCGTTCTTGAGCAAACTCACTAATTTTTGTTCGCCGGTACGCAGGTGACTGCGGCCCGCCTGGCTGCTCCTCCTCCTCTGTTGAGAGCGCCGCTACGACTGAACACGAGCTATTGCACTTCAGCCTCCTCACACACACACCCTCGAGCTAGAGATTTCGACCCTCTAACGGGCTTTATCTTTCCACACACTGAGTTTGGTTTTTTCTCCACATGCCGTAGACGATAGGTCCTCTCTCTTCTTCCTTTCTTTATGTTGGTAACATGTTAAAACCAACGCGAAAAGTCTTTTACTGCCACCTCTTGGAATGTGTCACACAGACACTTCAGCATACTGAAGGAGGACCCACTGAGTGGTGCCTAGGCAATAAACTCCATTGTGTTAATAGTCAAAAATTATTAAAATCAACTCACTTATAATAGCTTTAACACATTCCATCATTATCCAGTTTTCTTTTTTCCATTGCATACGCTACATATCCAAAACAGACAAAAACTACTGCTCTAATAGATTGCAAGTACTGTATGGGATACAATATTTGAACGTGTACATTGTACTGAAGGTGCAACTGATCATGCATAAGTGTATTAACATACTCTTATTCTTATATATTTATATAGTATGTTCACATGCACATGCTTTGAGTGGCTTTTGTGATCCAGAACTAATCTAGCACAAGAACCAGGCCTCACTAATAATCGTGTGGCTGAATGCAATCAAATTCTGAATTCTATGGATCTAAACTGTGAGGAGATTAAGTGCTTAATTGCTTACAATCAACTGAATTTTCCTATTGTCTCTCCTTATGGTAAAATACACTAAGTGCTGCCTTGCAGTGCTGAAGACTCCATGAGAAACCTGCTGGTCAAGACTGTATAGTACTCCCACTAGTTTTGTATTGACCTTTATCTGGCACCAGCTGGCCACATTAAGTTCGACCCATCTTGAAAACGAAAATTAAGTGATCTAGTCCAATTAGGCAAAGATTTCCACCTGCTTTTCTGTGTTAATGTGGTACCGTAAAGACGCTCTTGGAGTTTGATTAGTGAATGACTGGATCACAAACTACAAAAACTAGATTTTATAAAGAAATAAACTTTCTTTTTAGGATGAAGTAATTGAGTGAATACACAGACTTCAATGATACGTTTCAAAATATTTATTTACTTAAAGAAAATTTTCCTCTGGATAAGTCATTTACAGTGGAATATGAATTCTGGTAATTTATAGGCTGCACCAGTCTGAGAGATGAAACGACTGATCTGGGGCAATGGTTTTACTAAATGTGGGAAATATATACTTTTTTTGTTAATAGTTAAGACTAAAAATCAATTATATAAACAGCATATGATATTAATTCACATATATTAAAACATAAAACAGCCCACAGGGGCCTTCAATATGAATTGTTCTTACGCTCACAACACTCTTCAATCTCCACTGTATTTTCCAGTATTGATGTATGATAATACACGATGAAGGCAGGTTCAGAGGTTAGTTATCGGGTACAATGAAAGCTCTAAATGATGAATCCAGCTTTCGTGTTGACCAGTTTCACAAGTGTAAACAGCACAGATTTTGGGGCACCATGCCATTTCTTTTTAATTCAATATTTCTATTTGAGCTGTTGAAACCATAATGGAAAATGACTAATCCTTAAGAAAATGTCCAATCTCTCGATTACTGCCAGTGAGTATCAGTTTGGATCAGGTTTATGTTCACAAATGTAAAATTGGCCTCTCTTACATCCGTGATCACCATATTCATCCAAATGGCAAATAAAAGTTAATCCAAATGCTGTTTGAATCTCA
This sequence comes from Arnoldichthys spilopterus, assembly GCA_037974385.1. NCBI lineage: Eukaryota > Metazoa > Chordata > Actinopteri > Characiformes > Lepidarchidae > Arnoldichthys > Arnoldichthys spilopterus. Next base: position 33,776,194 of record JBBPDA010000001.1, read on the forward strand.
CTTAGTGGCAGCAGTTTGCTCTAAATTGACCTAGCTCACTTGGATAATGCATGGACCTGCAGGACTAAGCTATAGAGGATTTGGAGCATAAAAGTGATCTGTAATTTCGGCTCAAACAAATTAAATGAAGGTGACGTCGAATCTCTTGGAAAATTGAAAGTCAAGCTGCCCTTTTAGAAGCTTTTTTCCCAAAACAAAACATAGCATTGCAGCCTGCAAAGCCATGTCTCATTTTAAAATTAATTTTTTTCAATAACGTCAAATAGAAAAGTTGAACTGGAAAAAAGTTGTACTTGAATACAAAAATAAGTTCAACCTTTATGTGTACAATGATTAAAAAGTTTTAAAAATCCTGTGATTCCTTATAATTTAATTATCCTTTATCTTGATTTTCCCTCTCAAACAATTGTAGCGCAAACCAATTAATTCAGATCTCTGGCGATCTTTCGGGCACTGCCTTAAAAACTCAAGACTCTTTTGTCCTGTTGTACAATAAAGGGCCCTCATTCTGAAACACAAAACATGGGTTGAGGTAATGCAAAGAACAATCAAACTTCAATCTTTGCAATGTGGATTAATTATGCTACATAGTTCAATTCACTCTTACATCAAATATTCATGAATTAAAACTTTCAACCACTGTTAAAAATCAACATAAAATTTTGCTGTGAAAATTTTTAGATTCTTTTCTATTACATTTTACTTTTTTTGTTGCAAAAGTAAGTCTGGAGTAGTTTCTCTAATCCTATTTTCCCTAACTGTGAACGAACAGGTCCATTTTTCACAAGCTGGTCAAATCTAGCCTTAAACACAAAGACTCCAAGTTGTCTTTTTTGTCTAAGACAGGGTAAAACAGTGTAAACAGCCTTTACATCTAGAACTACACATTAAATTTGATCCCCGTGTGTACAGATGCACAAAAAATAACATACAAAGCTGTCATCTTCGCAAGAGCTGTGTGGATATAACAAAACACTCATGAGATAAACTGTTACAGTGCTGCACTGTGCTGTACTGTGCTGTTTGGTGGTCAAACAAATGCAACTGGCTGATGATAAAGACAGGTTGGAAGTATCACTAATCCAAAAAAAAATGAGACCTGCCTTTTCGTCTACCAATAAAGTCAAATTAGTGTGGAGGATGATATTGTGGACGAAGGATTACTTTCAAGTGGGTCTGGAATTTGCATACACTGGCTATCCAAAGCTGGCTTGATGCAGAGCTGACAACAGTCACAGTTTCAACATGGGTTTATCTGAAAATATGGGGGCACGTCTGTTAGATGATGGAGCTGAACTGCAGCCTACAAAACCATGTTACTGACCTTTTATAACAAAGCTTAAACAGCACAGGTTTTGGTACGAAAAGACACGGAAACCCAGTGATGAAATGTAGGTGAAACAAGAACAGGCTTCAACCCCATGCATCATCGCTGATCTCAAACCTGCCAAGAATTTAAAAGGTCATATAAATGTGGCATTTATACACACAGGGATTACACTAGAACATGGCACATTATTTCACTTTCATTGTACAATCGCTTTTTTCTTTAGTTTCTCGAACACGCAGAAAACAAAATGTTTCACAGTGTTTGAAGACATCCTTAATTGTCTCAGATCTCAGAAGAAAAGACTCTCTTTGGTAGATCTTTAAACTTGTCATGTGGCTAATGAGCTAGGCTATAATCGTTAACAAAGGACAACTGCAACGTCTTTGGATTTAAAGAATCCAAAATTCAAGTCTGACAACTCTTTGGTTGCAACAGATCTAGCATCCTAGTATAAGTGTATCATAAGTAGAAATTTAAAAAAGAAAAAGAAAAATGGGCCTGGGCATAATTAATGTTTTGATACATCTTTTATGATATGGAGCATTATACATAATTTATAATAAAAAAGATTGTGTTTGCTATATGCAAACCGCATTTCCAAAGTTGGAATATTTTCCAAAATACAATAAAAACAACATTGTGATGTTTATTCATGAGGACCTTAATTTTACTGACAAATGTACAAAGATAACATTTTAAATAGTTTTACTGACCAACTTAACTGTATTTTATAAATATACACACATTTCAAATTTGATGGCTGCAACACACTGAACAAAGGTTGACAGTGTTTAACAGTGTTAAAATAAGATTGAAAAAACAGAACATTCAAATTACACTGGCTTAAAAGACTCCACGTAAAAGTAGTATCCGTCAATCTTCAGTCTTTGTCAATTCAAAAGGAACATTTCTCAATGCAAAATTGCAGAGATTTGGGTCTTTCAGCATCTACAGTACATAACATTGCAAAAAGAGAATTTGGACACCTCAGTGTGTAAGGGGCAAGGTTGGAAACAATAATATAATGAGTGATATGAGCAGAACTACCTAAGAAACAGTCATGCTACTGTGATAAATATAGCCACCTGGGCTTGTGAGGACTTCTGAAAACCACGGTCACTTAACAGTGTGTCCCTGCATTAAAAAAAATCAAGGCCTGAATCTGCGATGGCATAAGGGTGTATCAGCATGGGTGAGCTGCATGTATGTGAAGGTACCATTGACTCAGAGGCATGTATTAGAACTTTAGAGAGACATATGTTGCTATCAAGGCATTGACAATTCCTGGTACATCCGAACTTATTTCACCAGGATAATGCCGGACCACATTCACCACGGGCTACAACACAGCGGCTTCGTAGACACAGAATACATGTGCTTGACAGGCCTGTTAGCAGTCCAGATCTCCTATTGAAAATGTATGACATCATGAAGAGGCAAATTAGACAATCGCGACCACTGACTGTTGAGCAGCTGAAGTCTTATATCAAGCAAGAACGAACAAAATTTCCAGTTGCAAAACTACAACAATTTGTTTCCTCAGTTACAAAATAATTAAAAATAGTTAACATGCTTGTCTGTCTCTGTTGAGTGTATTGTAGCCATCACATTTTAAATGTGTGTATATTTGCAAATTAAAGTTGTAAAGGTCAGCAAAACTACTGAAAGGCTTTTGTCAATTAAATAAAGGTTTATGCAAATTAAGATCAGATTTTTGTTTTTGTTGCATTTTCAAAAGTATTCAAACTTTTCTAGAAATAGGTTTTGAATGAAATATATATCTCTCTATATATAAACTTGTATAGCTGTCTTTGGCTGTGTCTCAAGATATGCACATAAACATCCTGATGCTCCCGCAAAACTCATGTTACTTCATCATCTGTGATGAACTACATACATTATGCATATGCATAATGTAAATCTCATGTGAGTGCAAACTGCAAAAGCCATATACCTTTAGTTATGGTACTTCATTTTGAGAAAGTATTTTAAATTAGCTCTGAAGAATGCGCTCATCCTAAGATGCACTGAAACATCCCTTACTTTTAACTTAAACCTGCACTCAACTTTAAACACTGTGACCATAATTTTCATTTCAACTCAGTAAACCTTCACTCAAAACTATCAACCAAGATAGCCATTAAGAAGAAAAATAACACATTAAAAAAAGCAATCAATATTGTTGCGCATTTAACAATAAAGATGCATTAGTGTTATTTGCTATATACAGTAAAAGTGCTGTGATTCCTTACCAGTAAATCATATTGTAAAATTCCACAGTGCAATCTCTGAATAATACTGATTAAGAGAACATGTCAGTTTGCAGCATCCTTCATACCTGCCCCAGATTCTTCTGAGCTCTGTCCCTTCATTAACACTCAGAGAAAGTGCACAAAAGTCTGACATAGGGGACAGTTGCATTGAACTTGGCCCTTTGGCACCCTCTGCATGATATCCCTTGAGGGGTACGTATCTGCTCCAGTTATCATAGGACATTTTCCATGCTTGTGGCAGCATAGCCAAAACTCTGAGCTTATATAAGTCTGGAGTTCCGAAGAAACTGTATGAGGACTTTGTAGATGAAAGTATATTGGGAAATCGTCTGCACCATAATCATGCGTTGCTGTCTCAGCAACCTCAGAACATTAGGGACGTCCAGCATCTAGAAGAACAGAGATTAAAGGGTTAAAATTCAATAATGAACTTGCATTTAACACTCATCAGCCCGCTTTAAAAGGAAATTGCACCGATTTCAAAACAATATGCATAATTGTTAAGATCTGAAAGTGATCTAGAGTGGTCTGCTGTGAAACACACTGTTCATGAGAGTACTAACTGTTTACAAAAGAAACTAGACATGCACAATGTTTAAGGTCTCTAAAACAGGCAGGTTCTGTTTTATCTGTAGCATCTTTACACATAATCAACTGTTTGAAGACAGAAACCAACTGAATAAGTGGAATCTGGTGTTTTCTGGCTTTGGAATGAACACCTGCATTCACACAGGCCCTTTGTGGAAAAATCTGGATGCCCATGCTCTAAAGCTACACCACAGAGAGGTGTTACATGACAGGGTTACCATTTAATTCAATTCTGCTGCTTAGGTTTTTTAGATATGGTTTGGGCACAAAAGTAATACTTTTAATCTGTTGATTCTGGATTTCTGTCACCACTGTGGTAAAAAAAATACTGAACGGAACTGAATTATGCAGAAATGCTGAAAAAAGCATGGGTGGGATTCCCATTAACTATAAGCAATAGAAAGAAACATTACAATTCAGTTAATGCATAGAGATATTGGTCAGCCTTAATACTGAAGTGGTGTCACTTAGTCTTGAGAATGTGACAAAAGGACTTTTCCAGCATTTATGCCACATTAAACAAAGTGTGTATATACCTCATTATGTTCCAGACAAGCTACCATGATCTCACTCAGAATGACCACGCCAGTGCGCCCCACCCCTGCACTACAGTGCACCAACACGGGCGGGTTTGTGTTCTTTGGATCACTGGTGCTGTTGGTGTGCCGCCTCACAGACTGAATCTCCTCCAAGTATGCTAGAACACAGAGTTAGGGCATTTTACCGAGTCAATTCAACACCAGCTTGAAACCTATGGGGTCCAACAGAACAGGCCTACTGAATCAAATTTCATTTTTTACACAATACCAGCAATATTTGCTTAAAATACACTTGGTACTCATTACTTAAAAATCACATCTATTAATTTTTTTAAATGATAATTAGTTTCACGTAGTTTCATGAACATTCATTTCATTTTCAGCCAGCATTCGAATGTTGATGTTCCAACTGAGACGGTATATTTTTATCCATGTTTAACTTACACAAAAAACCTTTGAAGTCTTCAGGACAGCCATGGTCAGGCCAGTCTGTGTACTGCAAGTGCCAGATGGTTCTCTCCTGGCCTGTCAGGAGATGTTTTATCTTCAGACCTGTGGTGGCATAGCAGCCAGAGTCTGTGCGGAAGCGTGTGGTGATTTTAAAACGCCCATATGTAACGGTGTTGTGACGGGAACCTAGACGGGGCCAGTAACGGAAGCTCTTCTCGCGACCTCCCTCCTGTGGACAGCAAAAAGTCATAAGGGAAAGAGAAAGTCTAACTGGATAAACGTGTTGGAGAGATACACCAGCTATTTTAAGGAAGTCATGTGTTTAGACTGAAACGCAAATATGGCCACGTAAAAAAAAATAAAATAAACACCTTACCTCTTCAGCAGTAACCATTGCAATAATGGCAACTCCTTGTTCCCAAACCATCTGCCAGAAGTCCTGGCATGTGTTGGAGAGGGGACCCTGGGAAGCAATGTAGCTCCATTCCTCTCCCCCTACATTAACCTAAAAAGACACAAAACACTGAATACCCAGTGCTGCACTTTCTGTGTATCTACTTTCTGCAGATGGTGAGGGAGAGAAAGCCATGTTTAAGTAAAGGTAATAATACTACAATCTAATACAAGATGATGCACTAGGGAAAATAACCATTGACAGCATGACATTTAGAGAGAGACACAAATGATGCAAGACAGCAAAAACCACAGTTCAAACAGTTTACTAGAAACATGCAATGATATGAATCAAAGTATTGCTACAAGGTGAGCGCTTGCTGTGCCTACTTTGATATGTGAAGCGTTGATATAGCCCGTGTTATTCTCTTTAGTAGGCACAAGCTCCACGCGGGTGTCGTCATAGGGCAGAACATCCTGGAAGCGATTCCGTTCTGCATTTTCAGGCAGCTGTGCAATACTACACTCACAGTTGGGAACTCTCTTTGGCACTTGTTCATACTCTGTGAACACCATGCCTTGCTCCATCTTCTGCTCCAGGAGCTTACACTGAAACACACACATCCCCACAGAACTACAATGAATTTCAAACATGGAAACAAGGAGGATTATTCATTTATCACACATTTCTTACAGTTATTAACATATTAGGAGTTTTGGCTGGACAAGAGGTTAGTAAATACATATATTTTCCTAGATTATTCAATATTAATAAATAATCTTGTGGGCAGTGGTTGTTAGGACATTGCCCTTGGGACCTGAAGGTCCCAGGATCAAGCACCACAGAGGTATCCTTGAGCAAGGTACCGCCCCTCTAAAAAACTGCTCCCCGGGCACTGTTGGTAGCTGCCCGGTGCCCCATGTGTGATGCGTTAAATGTAGAGGTCACATTTCGTTGTGGTGCTCATATGTTCAACACTCTCTAAACAGCTAGATTGCCCCCCACCCCCAAAAAAAACCTTTGGAATGTCAAAGAAGTTCAATAACAGTTTCGTCATCCACACAAATGCGAGTTATAACATGTTACAGTCTAAATTGCAAACAGAATCTTTCAACAAATGATTTACTGCTTTCACAGGAATGAACCGAAACAAGAGAAGGCAGGGGTTCTATACTCCTACCTTTTCATCATTGGAGGCCTTCCCTGGTTCATCCTTGCCCTCGTCTGGCACAGGCATTCGGGCAAGCGTAAGTCCATTGAGTGCCGCCAGTTTAAGTGGGCCCATCTTCTTAATCTCTGAACGAACGCCTTTCTTCATGCCCTGCGTGAGAGTAGTGAGACTGATGTTCAGACAGGATTCGAGCTCTATGACAGAAGAGAGATTTCTGCTGCGTACAGACTCCCTCTGTGCTTTGCGGAAGGTATCTGATTGTGTCTGCTAACCCGTTTGGCGGCATTCTTCATGTTAGGTCATAGGTACATAGTTTACTGGTCAGCCCCTCCCAGAGCCAGAAACAACCTGGTATTCTGCATTCACACCAGATAAAAACTTCTCAACTGCATGTGATGTCTCTGCTACAATAGGCTGCTGCCCCAGCTATTAATCAACTGCCATGGAGACAATACAATATTTTTTTACAGCAAAAAAAACCCCAAAAAACCTAACAGAAAAAACCCCCACAATATTACATATTGGTGGCAGGTCAAAAAAAGTAAAATAAAATAATTTAATAATTTCTAAATAAAAGTATGGTATATGTGAGGTCTGTCCAGAAGTTATCCACCCATGTAATATGAAATATAGATTCATACATTTATTATATTAAAATTATTAGTATAGTAAATTAATAGTATTTATCATAAAAGATTACACATTTATTAATAAAGATACAAGAAACATTGTACATTGTACAATGACGCATCAGTCTTCAAAGTAGGCACCAAAGTAGACCTCACAGTTTTCCTCAGACCTCAGAGTCACTTCCATTGTTCAAAACACTAACACTTCTTGGAATCACGGTCAGCTGCATCATCATATTTTCCTGAATCTCCTCGAAAGTCTACAGCCTCTTTCCTTTAAAGTTGATTTTAGTTTTAGGAGAAGCTGTGGACTAATGTTTAAGCCTAATGCAAAATTTGACGCAGATTCATTGCTCTACTCTTAATTTTTTTTTGAGTGAGATGGTCACACAGTACACATGCTCACTCAATAGCATCTAGAGCCCCACTGACAAGTACAGTGACATCATCGTTGTTCACACATTCCAGTCCACTCTCCTTGGCTGCCAGGTTACACTGATGCCACACAAACTGTTCATTATACTGACAATGGCTGGACTTTTTCTAGACAGACCTCATATAGGCTAGTGCAAAAAAAATTACACAGGAGAAGAACTTACATGTGGTGGAAGTCCATCGATGTTCCTTCTGGTACCAGGCACATCAGAAGCTGGTCTCTTTTTAATAATCTGACCTTTTTGCTTCGATCGTCCTTGGCCGCTCAAGTCGCCCTCTGAAACTGAGGGCATGATTGTGGTAGTCTCAGTAAGTGGATACAGATTCCCTACTTCGTCCTGCTCGCGGATTCGTGGTTGCGGCTGAAAGCTCAGGGGGCCGGTGAGGACTGGGTCCAGGCTGGAGGTGAAGGGGTACACAGGTGGGGGCGGCTCCATCAGAGGATGTCCCAAAACAGTCATGTGTTGCTCTGGACCAGCAATTGCATCTTGAGATTGTGGGGTGTGCCGGCCACTGTCATCCTCAAACTCCTCTTCTTCTCCGCTGCTGTGGACCAGCATGGTGGCATCGGAGAGAGACTTTTTGTGCCCATAGCATATGTCCTCCTTTATGACTGTATCGGCAGGGTTGGTCCTCTCCAGGAAGATGTTGAGGTCAGGGCCAGAGGTGGCATGGGTGATGGGAGTGGCAACTTGGGGAGAAGCCTCAGCAGCAGAGAGAGACACAGCCCTCTCCTTCAGCCTCATGTTCTCCAAGCCATATGCCAGACCAGCAATCTCAATGGAGTTGCGCTTCTGCATGTGAGTGTGACGGGTGGTGATGAGTGGCTCGCTTACTTCTTGTAGCGAGTGGGCCACTGGCAAGCTGTCCTCCTGGAAGGTCTGCACGGAGTGGTGCACTCGTCGAGTGATTAAATCTGGATTGCTGCTGCTGACATAAAGGTGGCGTGAGAGGTCTGGGGTACTGTTGGCTGGTCGGGGATGAGAGTAAGGATACGGAGGGGGTGGTCGGTACACCTGAGTCCTCATGATGTTGGGAGCCGGGTAATCCTGGGCCTGCTGCAGCTGCACATTTGTAAGTTCAGGCACGCTGACGGCACCCACAACGGGCCGTCTCTCAGTGGGATAGGGATAGGGTGAGGGGCTGTGGAAGCTGTAATTGAGATGATACTGGGCCGTGCCATGCTCACGGATCTCTGGCTGGCTGTAGACCAGCGGATCAGGCCGGCTGTAGGCATAGGAGTTGCCGATGTTGAGGTTCCTCATGGAGTGGCTCTGACGCTCTGCAGCAGCCATCATGCCTCTGTTCTTTTGACGCATAACTGTCTCATAGTCAGGCGTGGCACGGTAGGAAGGCGGAATAAGGACACTGTGACGATGAGAGGGCACATAATCCGGACGCATGACATCACTGCCTGTGATGCTGGGGTTGGAAGACATGGGAGACGGCTGCAGGTAGTGTTGTGGGTTGTTGAGGGAGCTGGTGCTGTGAGCACTGTAAACACTGCCGTTCCGTATCCTTCCGTTGTACTCGTGCGGGGAACGGTCCAAACTGGTCTGAGAATGGTAGTAGTACCCATTCTGATTGTTCATGTAAAGATTATCTGAAAAAAGAAAAGTCAGTTTTTCAACTTACAAGCAAGTTTTTCCCCTTCCGAGTGTTAGAGAAGATTTCTTTGTTTCCAATACCATTACTTATTAGGGGCTTGGACCCAGACTTTGTTAAGCTGCTTTGTGACAACATCAGTTTTAAAAGGTGCTATATAAATAAATCTGAACTGAACTGAACTGAAACTGAAGAAAATAAAAGACTTGACTTACGAAGGCCTTTTTTTTTTTTTTTTACCTTGAGAGGACGTATAAGGCTCAGTGTAATGGCCGTTGTAGTGAAGCTGAGGTGGTGGCATCATGTAGGCCTGAGGCTTGGGCTGCAGCAAAAACAACAGGACCACTATTAAATTTGTGTGCTCAGCGTATTGTCACTGTTAGTAAAAATAATTGCAAAAAAAAAATAACTCGCCACTTTTGTTTTCTTTCAGTTTTTTGGAGACACAAAGTTTTGTTCCAACAGTGACAATATATTTAAAGACAAATCAAATGAACATAACTAGAAGAGTAGCTGTTTCTATAGTGAGGTCCCAAAAAGCAAATAATATGCCAAACATCAAAAAGCAGTCTGGGCTGTGAATTATTGTGATCGTGCCTACCAGTGACATTCTTGTGGAGGAGCGCTGTCTGACTGTGTTCACAGGGGCAGGTTGAGTTTGGCTGTCAAAAAAAATGAGAGTGAAACAAAACAGGAACAGGCAATCAACTGTAACCCTCTGTGATAGCTAAGAAAACAGCTGGGTTTCCAGAATAAACTTAGGAATAGTGCATTTACTGTAGAGTTTGTAACCACATACCAGCAAAAACTAACTCAATTCACATTTAAATTTTCAAGAGTGTATTGTAGAAAGCATGAAACAGAAAGACAGAGCGTGATTGGTGGAATGAAATGTTTCTTAGGGCAGATTTTCTTAATGGCTTTTACTTATCAAAACACTCTTTAAATACTTTGCTTTGCTCCAGTCTGTTTCTCTGTGTCAGAATAGCATTCGTTCAATTGTGCAGAAGACATTTCCAGACTTGCACGATAAACAGTGGAGATATAAGGTCTACAAATGTTTGTAGCAGCTGTTTTTCTGGAAGGCCTCTTAGTGGAAAGCACTGGTGACTGCTGAAGCAGTCTTGCTCACCCCTTGTTAGAAGGCAGAGAGGGACGAGAGAGCATTGGAAAGCGAGGAAATGAAAGAGTGAGAATGGACTTCTGGGCGCCCTCAGAAGGCGGGGCATCAGATTCCTCTCTAGAGACAGGAAAAGGACAGGGATGAAGCCACCAATAGTGACGCCCACAGACACAGACACAGACACACACACACACAACCTGGCTAATGGGATTGACTGGAATCCACACTTACAGACTACTCTTGTTAATCTTATAAAACTTGTGCCGTGCCAGGCACATTCTGCACACATATTTGGAAGTCTCCATGTCCTCCTGAAAGTAACGAAAAGCAGGTTAAATAACAAAACCAAGAATCACAAGCATCTCTAACAAAGTCCTGTTGTACCCTCTTGAGTTGACAACTGTTCAATGCGTTTTGCGTGTAAACATTCTGTATGGATGCAGATAGAGCATAAGTGTATAGCTAGAAGGTCTAACTGTGGGCTTTGAGCTATTTTCAGCAAAGAAAAATCTGAAATGTCTAGGATAATGAATAGAAGTACCAGGGCCATTAGAGAACTTACAGTCTGAAACTGAATGGTGTCCTCTTTGTTGGCCAGCTCCAGGGCAAAGAAGGACTTATTATGAGTCATGTTATTAATGTCATTCCACCTTTATAGGGAAAAAGTCAGACAAACAGCAGCCACGGTTACATGAATGCACCCAGATTTGTCCACAGGATATATGCAAAAGGCAACTAGGCTAAATCATCTAGTTTGTGTCAAACACACAAATACACACCGGAACAAAAGAGGTGGTCGGCCACTTTTGTGCTTGACAAATATTCCATCCAGACAGGATCCAATGAGAATATCTGCACCCTGGCTATCCTGCATTGGAGTAAATGCAAAACACTCATAAATCACTGAGTATGTTCACATGTGATGAAGCATAGCTTAGATATAGCACGTTATCATACACAGAGATCAATCAGTGTGCTTTACAGAGATAGAATAAGCATAAAAAGAAAATGAAGCAATAAAATCAGAACACAGAATCAGCTTCGTGCTCATGTTTGGGCTTGGAGCCAGAGCAGCCCATTCTGTTCTCCTTGTGCTCGTTTCCTCAACAACTCTTCTTTTGGTTTATAGCACCTAGCATTATATAAGTACATTATTGAAAAATAAGATTTCTTAGTGTCCTGATGTAATGCGCCAACTACAATCCCAAGCTGACACAACGGTCATGACACAATGACGTATAAGAATACAACATGCTATTTTTTTACACTCCTAGCCAAAACGTTACAATTATAATATCAACCAAAATAAATAAATTACCTTTAACAGCTATAAAAATGTAAAAATGTATCCTTTCTCTGCAGCATGTCTCAAGTTCACCCAGTGGATCAAAGCACATGTTTACCTTGGCTTGAAAACTTTCCTGACCATAACCCTCCATCTTCTCCACTTCTTGCATGTACAGCAGCTCTGCTTCTGGAACTGGTAGGCCTCTGTGGGAGAGGTTGTGATGAAATGTGCAAATAGAGAGAACAAAGTCAAAATGAACACCAAGCTGTTACTCATTTAACTTGCATCTTCACTGTAAACGACTGGGTTTTCTATACTGCATACTGAACATTGCAATGAAACTATTTTAGATTATCATGGTGCATTCAGAAGAACTGTATTTCCTAACATGGTCCAACAAGCAATAACACAAAAGATCCTTGATCAAAAATAGATAGGTTTGTTTTTCATCTGTCTGACTGTAAATCAATGTCATGTAGTCAGCAGATGGTCCTGGGGTGCAACTGTTAACAGGTGCCAGATGACCGCATTATAAAGCCTCTTTACAGAACCTAAGGAAAAGAATGTCTTATGTCTGCTCTGATTTTTTTAGGGAAAAAAATTAAAAAAAATTTTTTTTTTTTTTTAAAAATTAAAAATTTTTTTTACTATTTTATTATCTTCTATTGCTCTTTTTTAACAAAGAAAGAGTTTTGATAATGCTCCCACCGGTAGCTTTGATAGAGTAGGGCAACTTTTTGTGTTGCTTCTTCAACAACTCGCTCATCTTGAATCCATTCCTATAAGGAAGAAGGGAGTAAGTGATTATTTGTCACTGTGAACACACCACAGCCCAGCACACAGTGGTACTTCTTCCAGTTTTTGAATCAGCAACCCTTAGGTCACAGGAGAAACTTCTTAAACATTACACCACTGCCCCAAACATACGAATATACTAACAGTATCTTAAAGCTACTCACCACTGGATAAGACTGAACAGTTTAACAGTGAGCAAAAAACACCTGGAATAGTGAACAATATACTTACAATTGGGAAAAGCACAAATTTCTGAAGAAATTCCTGCGAGTCATATCGGCTGAAGTCTCCAAAGTCAGCTAAAGCCAGAAAAAAAAGGAAAACCACTTGAGCAAAATCTGCTTATGTCCATTTCTTTATGTTTCAAGACATTATCTTAATCCATCCAAATTATAAACTTTTTGGAAGATCAAGGAAATGCTGTGCTGTGGAAGGAAACAAATTTAGCCTTTGTAACCACAGTAGTCCAACAAAAACAGCAATTCCAGTCATCCTGTTAGAAATCTGCTCATGGTATGCTGACAATCCAAAGCAGCACAGCTATAAGCTTCCATACACAGCATTGCTAACACACAAAAATAGCCTGTGTTAAACACCTGATCTATCTGACCCAAATCACACCAACGCAAGGGACACTCTGACTGTGCAAATAGTGGCCAATGTGTAACAGCGTCATTGTACGAGAGGAATTCTTTCCCCCTGTGTGAGATGTACAGGGGGCAGCCATTTAGACCTGGCTGTAACAGTGAGTGATGTCAGTTCCTCTGCTATGTTAACACCAGGCCAGTAACTCGTGCTGCCATATATATCTTTGCCAGCAGTGTTTGAGATTCTTCTCCTTGGCAAAAACTGAAGACAGAAATGTCAAGCCTGCAAGTCTAGGTAATTATGCAGACCTTTACGTGTTCCAGTCGGATTACCTTAATAATCAAGTGTCCTAATAAACACAGGCACACTTAAGTTTACAGTACAATACTAAAACCAAGTGCATGAACATTTTAATAAAAACTGAAAAACCTATTGCCAAAACACCTTGTACAGCCAAGCCAGCCAAACGGATTGCCTGTTCAATTGAGCATGGAATCCTCCCCTCCAGAATATCTTTTTTTAGCTGGAGGTAATACTGGTATCTGTTGGAAAGGAGATGAACAAACTGCAATCAGGTAACAAGTATTAAATTGTTCATTTAAATTCCATTCATTAGCTCAAAGGTCAAATGATAATGTACCACGATGATGAGCTTAATTTGTTCCAGCATATTAGTCACCTGGTTATCTCTTGCTGTAACTGGGAAACAGTTGGCACATAGAACACAACTCCAAAGTATACGGTGGGCTCCAGTCCATACTTGTCTAGCTGTTTCTTCAGTGGCTTTTCTAAATCAATCCATCTCTGTTGGTTTTGTTTGTTGAAGTACCAGAGGCTGAAATACGTTATCTGTGGAACGATCAGAATGTCAGTAAGGCTCAGGGGAAGAGCAGAGAATCAGTTTCCACATCAACGTTATTTATGAGGCCTTTATATTCAGAAAACATTCCACAATAATTCATTTATTGGGAAATATTCCACAGTAATTCAATTGCTTCCGTCACAGAATGCCTGCCTGTTGTAATGACAGTGAAGATTCATATGGAACAGAGGGTAAGGAAACAAGGCTGATGTGTACAACTTCTGGCTACAACACCATCTTCTTAAACTACAGACCATGTAGCTTTGTGGACTGCCAGAGAAGACGTCTATGTGGTTGGCATGTTGCTTAGAAACAAACTCTGCCACCCTCATAAAAAAAGAACTGCCTTCTCAATGACCCTTGGTCACATTCTACCATTTGCAACATTCAAGAGAAAATGCCTGAGTTTTAAAAAAAAGTCTTGGCAAATGCAAGATTTCAGGAAAACACAGGATCACCCTGAATATTCTAGTGAGAAAAATCCACCATTCTTATCAGTACTGAAAAGCAAATTAACAACTAACTATAAAAAATGCAACTGTAAATCAGCATGAACTTGCAGCTTTCTTGCTAAAATAGTAGAGTTGACTGCAAATTCTACTTTTACGCTCTCCTGTCCAGCCCACGTACACTTTAATACATGCAGCTAAATAGCAGTGACATGCAAAGTGCAAAAAATGTGTATACATTAACTTAGTCATAAGTCTTAGACTATGCTGCAGTCAGATTAAGGCTGTGAGTACCAAGACCATGACGCCAAGTAAAAACCATGTTCAGAACTAATTTTAGAAGAAAACAATACATACCTCTCGTAACTCGAGTCTCTGAGCAACTGCGTCCAGACATTCCTGGCCTGTGCTCTCCACCGAAAGTGTAAACTCAATAAATTCGCCATTTAGCAGCTGTATGCGTGTGACCAGACAGCTCTTGCTGGAGACAGTATATCTTCGCGTCCTCTTAAGTTTTAATCCAAACGGTAACGGCATGATTCACCAGTAACGTGCGTCTCTGTGGTCAGAATGGGTCGCTCAGCTTCACTTTAATATTAAGCCATTGGCAACTAAGAATGTGCCGAACTCCATAAGGCAATTACAATCACTGGGGGAGGGGAAAAAACAGAAAAATAGATTAGGAAGCATTTCGACGGATCAGAGTTTAGAAGCATTGTCTCTGTCAGCAGTGCAGTGATATGACTAAATGCTCAAACAAATTAGTGATATCTGACTCCTTAGGCCACTTCAGCATAGCTGTGACTCTTAACTCTGAACAAATCTCCCCAAACAGGAATCACTGCAACCGTTTCAATATTGTACTGCAAAAAGTGACCTTACACCTAGGCCAAAAACATTACTGACAATGCATCTGCATGAAAATGTTCAATCTGCTTTAATAGCGTCGTCACAACCGAACCTTAGGACAAAGATGCACAGAAATTTCTATAGGATTCCTGCAGGGGTCATAATGTAGTAAATGGTTATATATAAGTAAGCACTTACATACTACAAGTATAACAGACGACCAGTCGTGATCTACTAAGGCATTATTTTTGAGAGATAACTAAAGAAATATTACATAATCGAATACTTTAAACAGGCCTCATTCACCAAGATCATCTTTTTTGTGTATGATTTATTAATAGAATTTTCAACAAAGAAGGAAATGCAATCCCTCACAGGGTCAACAAAGCAAGTGAGAAAAATGGAAATATACAGCCCAATAACATGAACATTTACAACATTTCCAGGGCTAATAGTGATACAAAAACCCAAGAGTCATTGCAACACACAAACAAACACAAAAGAGAAAAGAAAAAAACACAGAGATTAAACAAAGAAAAACATGCATCTATTTTTTTTTACTACACATACTGTGCACTTATGCTGGAAATTCTTTAAAAGACTGAAAAGACATGAGGCACTAAAGCAGTTCAGGGGTTTCACATCCACTGCGATCAGTATCCTCTAATATCTTGGTTTTAGGGACATCAGATTCATAACCAATTTGCACAAAAATATAAGCAGTCAAATGTGCATAAGCATGCTCTTCACTGCATACCTTCTATTCTATTCAAAGAAATCCAAAAACAAAGAAGAAAAAACACTGGTTAATGTAAAAATCATCGTGAAAACCATGAGTGAGTATTAGAAATAAATTTCTTATCGAACACAGCTGGTGAATGAGGTGCATTAATATGAATGTAAAGGATTTATACATACACTACAGAAACCTTAAGAATAGAGTGTACAGTGTTGGGGAGTAGTGAACTACAAATAACTGAACTAGTAGTTAAACACAAAACATAAAAAAAACATTCTGCTCTGGCGTAAAATGAGTAGTGTTTAGATCAGTGTTTAAGTTTGCACTGTGTGCCTGTCCATGCATGTGATAGAGTGCTGTATTTATAGCGTATTCGTGTAGTTTGTTAGTATAGTATTTTGCATATTTTTATTGTTATTTGTGTATTGTGGCTACTGGTAGCTGCATTTTCCTCAGAATTAATAAAGTATTTATCTATAGACCTGTTCCACCTAATACTCACAGGCTCACATGCACCTTTTCAATTCTCTGAAAACTGTAAAAAGCTACAACAGAAAGTTTGATCATAGTTAAAGGTGACTACTGTATATATATATATATATATATATATATATATAATTT
>JBBPDA010000001.1:33793021-33830591 GCA_037974385.1 Arnoldichthys spilopterus
TAAATTATATTTCATATATATATATATATATATATATATATATATATATGTACTGTGATGGGCTGGCATCCTGTCCTGGGTGTACCCCAGGTGGATTGGCTCCAGCTTCCCCGTGACCCGGAAACGGAAGACCACACTCCTGTAAAGAACAATGAACAGATTAGAAAAAAATCCACTTTTTGAGGGCACTGTACAATATATCGATTAAAACTGGTTAATCCAGACAGATGCACCAATCTTTTCTTTGCTTGTTAAGATGCAATAAATTTTATCCATTTATCCAGTGTTCAGTCTGATCGGAAACTGTGATTTATGAATCTTAACTCGGGAGACCAGTTACCAAGCAATATGCAGTTTGCAATTAATCAATAAAACATATTGACTGAAACCTTAGGCCTTGTAGTGTTGCAAAATTATACAACTAATTGGATCAATAAGTAGTCTTAAATAGTCTTCATAGTCAACGTTTGCTGTCTGATAGTTTTATCTGCAATAACACCAAACAATAATCTGGTTAATATTTGGCCTGGGAATAACTATCCTGAGAGACTCAGATTATTGAATGACTACTATGTAATTAAATAAAGCCAATAAAGGTGACCTCATACTGAAGCATCTAAGCCTAGCTCCTGAGCACGAAGGATCCTTCTATCATCACAACAGCATTAGGACAGGAAGAACAGTGGGCATTACCATGTGACTGCTCTGCCTCTCTCTCTTTTCTTTTCTGCCATGATGGTATGACAAGTAATGCACCTTTCCCTGAATTAGATAACTACAGTTTTGGGGACCAGGTGCCTGTTGGTTTTGTTGTATTACAGTAAAATGGTCAATTAGTTTTATTGTTTGATATTAAAAATGGAAACTGACTCTAGACATTAGTCACATAACCTGAAATAAACAGCATTCAGTAATGTTTTGCACATTTGTGTCAGAAATGCTGTGTTCACATATATGTGTGTTTTGCTTTTTTTTTTAGCATGCAGTAGATGCAGTAAGTGCTGGGGTGAGTCCACTTGGGGACACGTCCTATAACTCCAGCCACTGGGACCTTGGCAGTGCCTTTTTCTTTGCTGGGACGGTCATTACCACAATAGGTAAAAAAGCTTTTACTGTCACTGACTTCCTGATTATTCCTGGGTATTTTTGTCTCAATATTAAAAGTATATTTTATTGTAAAGGACACTGAAGTGGCATGCAGCATTGAGTGTGACAGTCAGTTTACATAACTTTCACACCTCCATTCCATTTTCCTTAATCCTGTCACCCCGCATTCCCTGGAACTACCCACCAGTCCACCCATCTCCCATATTCTGGGCCAACATTTAGCAACACTTTTCAGAGAAGAATACTGGGTTGAGTTTATACCTTTTTACATAATTTGAGGTTTAAACTGCTAAACTGGGACCTAGTTTAAAAATATAAGAAAATAACTATTGATGAAAGAAACATGTACATAAAGGGATAAAGGAAGCAAAGCAATTTCAGCATAAAGTGAACATTTTATATTAATAATCACACAAACCATTAACTTAATGTGGCACTGAGCGAAGCGTCTGTAAATGTTTTGAACGGTTTATTAAAAAGTCATTCTTAGAAGAAACAAGCCAACAGTCTTTATCATTACGTGCTGCTTATCTCCTTTAACTCTGTGATCAAGATTTTCAGTACATCTCTGAGAGAGTTTGGTTTTTCTACCCAGTTCTGCTAAATATTGCCATTCTTCATATGTATATATTATGTATTATATTATGTTTTTGGAAGACATATGAATGATGTGCAAATGTTATTCATGTGTTACATTTTTTTCCCTGTTACATAAGAAGAATGAGGAAAATGTACAGTTTCCTTTTCAGTGGCTCAAAAGGCAACTGTGTTGCTGTAGTCTTGCATTATTTGTATTTCAGCAGGCTGTTATTACTGCCACTGTCCCTCAGTGCAACCCAACAATTTTCTTCCTAATGACGTTGTTTCTATAGAGTGAATCAATTGCTGCTGTGCTGCTTAGTTGAAGGGAATATTAAAATAACCTCTTGCTTCTTCTACTCCCACACATGCAGGCTATGGGAACATTGCACCAAGTACTGAAGGTGGCAAGATCTTCTGCATTCTCTATGCCATTTTTGGAATTCCCTTGTTTGGATTCCTACTGGCTGGCATTGGTGATCAGCTAGGGACCATTTTTGTTAAGAGCATTTTGAAGGTTGAACAGATTTTCAGGGTAAGATAATTAATTCCTCCTACAGATATTGAAGTCTTGTTCAACATTCTTGTTATTTTCAGGGTAAAATATTAATTGATTTCATTTGATCTGAATGTATAACAACCAGAGCCCTCTTACTTTAAGGCTATAGAATTTGAATATATACTGTCTTAGCTTGTTAGATTCAAATGTGCATGTTGTTTTTCATTTTCTTTTTGCAGCAGAGACACAGACAGATTAGTCAGACCAAAATCCGAGTCACTTCCACTATACTCTTCATCCTGGCGGGGTGCATTGTCTTTGTCACCATTCCTGCTGTCATCTTCAAACATATTGAAGGCTGGACTGCGCTGGAGGCCATCTACTTTGTTGTTATTACTCTCACAACTGTTGGCATTGGGGATTATGTAGCAGGTAGATTTTTTTTTTTGCAAATTATTGTTTTCCTGAGGCTGGTGGTCCATAGTGCAAGCATAGTGCACTACAACTGTACACATGTTTGCTAATGGTTTTATTAATGGCTTGATAGGCTGAAGATGTGCTTACATGTCCGTTTATTTTTTTAGGTGGGGACAGAAGGATTGAATACAAAAAGTGGTACAAGCCACTGGTTTGGTTCTGGATTTTAGTAGGTCTGGCATATTTTGCAGCAGTTTTGAGTATGATTGGAGACTGGCTAAGGGTTCTTTCCAAAAAGACTAAAGAGGAGGTATGGAATGAATTCCCAATTTGTCCTTGCAACACATGGGAGTTTCATCATTTTTGGGAATCCTGGAGTGATTATGCATATGGTTTTGCATAATTTATTCTTGCCATAATAACAATAAGCTCACACCCCATTGTTTTTTTTTATACCTCATTTAAAAGGCAGCTTATTTTTTGTGTGAAAAAATAATCATGATGAATGTATCAATAGAAATGTTAACAATCAAATCTATAAGTGAACCTCTTGACCACTAGGCTTATTATTTCTTTATTGTTTTAAGACTTTTGAATAATTTATTACTTCAAATTAGTCAAGCACTGGAAAACTACAATGTAAACTATGCATGCAGTTACAGGGTTTGCTGAAATTTGAGTTGTGACACTATTTCAGTCAGTCTTGGACTCAGACACTAGTTATACAGACTGCAAATTATGTAAAATGCACTGAATATGATGACTAAAATAATGAAGATCACCTCACATTTCAGAACCATTCCTTTCATGGTTTGTTGTACTTCTGTGTAGCTTTTTAATGAGTTCAGCTGGAAAGACATGATTGTGTATGAGCCTAAAGGAAACTAGCATCATGTCATTACCATGCAGTGCATTTAGCTTTTCTGAGCAGGAAGTGGTCGATAGACTGGAAAAGTTCATACTATCCTGTTTTAAAAGTCATTCAGGAATTTAGCAGGAGGTCATTAGTAATTATGACTCAAACAGTACTGCCGACCAGTACACTGCACATAATTGTTTTGGCTGGGCATGTAGCATACTAAATGCTCTACATGCTCAGTTTGCAGTTAGTGAGATAGTAGTTAGTGCTTGTTTTCAGAACCTACACAGTTGGAACTTTACTCTGGTTTTGCACAGTTTGCAGTGTAATTGGTTTCATCTACTGAAGTATTTCCAAACTATTCAATAAGTTGTTGTTTTGTTTTAAGCACCTCCTGTTTTTTCTATTGCTGTATTTAGTGCATTGACATTGATGAGTCAGGTGTTACCCACAGCACTGACTAGTGTTTTTATTAGTTGATTAGTGTATGTAACCCTTATTATGCGAGTTAGGAACTGAAGTGTGAACTCCTATACTCTGAGTGATGTGCATATTTTATTTTAAAGCAAAACACAGTATGGTTAGAAATGTTTTCTACTGAATCATATGATTAATCAGTTTGACATTTAAACAAATGATTATAAACAACAAAATGCTGTTCATCAGAGGAATAATGACTGCTTGTCTCTGACTCAGGTTGGTGAGTTTAAAGCCCACGCTGCTGAATGGAAGGCCAACATGCGGGTGGAGCTTCGAGAGACGCGACGGCGCCTCAGTGTGGAGATTCACGACAAGCTGCAGCGAGCGGCCACCATCCGCAGCATGGAGCGCAGGCGACTGGGCCTGGAGCAGCGGGCACATTCTCTTGACATGCTGTCTCCTGAGAAGAGGGCTGTCTTCGCCAGCTTCGACAGAGGTCGCTTCAAGACTACCTCGCAGGAGAGCATCGATACCAAGCTCAACAACCTCCATCTGAAAGGAGAGCAGTATGATAAGCCAGGCAGCCAGCAGGCATCTTCTGAGGAAAACATCTTCAACCGTTTTGGTTCACTCACCAAGCTGGCCAAGCGCAACAGGACCAGGGAACAAAACAGGAACATCACAGATGCAATCAGCAGCAACAGCAGCAGTGCCACACTGGCGGAGGAGAGACACAAGGCTGGAGAAGGGGATGGTGAAGAGGAGGAGATGCTGGAGAAAGAAGAAAACACTGCCTTAACAAATCATCCCCCATATGCCAAGCAGCTCAAGCAGCAGAACGGTTTTGTGCCAGCTCAGGCCAAAGAAAGGGAGAATGACAAAATCATGGCAGAGAGAGAACATCAGCCATAGACAAACGTGTTATGTGATAAAGGGAGGCAAATGATTCAGTAATGCCACAGAATGTGCCTTTCTGTTTTGTATGCTATGGCTCGACCCAGTCAAATGAAAATTTGTCCATATCCACAATCAAAAATGACAAAAATTCAAGGTTGTGGAATTTCACTGGACTCTTCTCAAAAAGGAAGCATGTTAAGTATTTAACAGTGTGAGAAATATTTGCCGTTCTTGTGCCAGAGACTCTGAAGTTCAAAACGTACTGTAAAACTACATGTTGCCATGTTATGTATTCATGCTTCAAAGAAGGAACATAATGGAGACTTTAGAGCAGCCAGTAATCAGTGGCTCCTTAGAAAGAAACTGCTGCTGACACCCAGTCACTTTGTCTTCAGGCAAATCTGGGATGTAAGTTTACAGAGAACATATCATAGACATTAGCACGTGTTGAATTTAATCACTGATTCATGCATATTTCATAAAGATATATGTGCCATGCCATGCAAGTGGGGGGTGCCATCAGGAAAACATGCATTCCAGCAAAGATGGGTGGAGCCTTCACCTAGAAGGTGCTGAGTCAGCCCTAAAGGTGGTAAAAATAAGAGGCCATATTATCTTTTATCTCTAGACAAAGAACAAAGGAAGTCACATATAGGCCTAGGTTTAGTTACTTAGCTAAAATTAGCTTAGACATCAGTCTAATTAGCTTAGACTGATGTTGCAACAAGCCATTGACAAGCATTTCACAAAAAGAAAATTCATTTTGAATGTGCAGAAATTAATTCCTGGATCTCAATTAACCAGACGGAATTTCCAGCAGAAGGCCGGAAATTTTCCTGAATTTTCCCTCCAAAACTTTTACAGAGGACAATAGAATTGAACTCTTAGATATTTGTGAAAATATCTAATCACGTGAGTTTAAACTCTTTACATCTGGGCACAACATAGCACAGCTTACTTTCAGAACACAATTGCTGTAAAAGTTCACCTCTGTAAGTGTATTCATGTTTGATTTTAACTGTGAAGAATTCACTAAGACCAGAGTAATACCTCAGTAACTCTTGAGAATTGCGAAAAATGTTATATTTATAAAGTTAAACACCATTAGTTATCATAGGGCTGATTATTCTCAGCGCCACATGCATGATTGAACTTGGCCATTAAATCTAGTAAAAGCCAGGCAAAATTCTCTACTGATCTCTTTAATGAACAGTGCCGCATTGACACCATATTACTTTTTCTAGAAAACAGAGTCGCTTTCATTTTCACTCCTGTGGAACCACTGCAAGCGCCATTTTTAACAATTCAAGCTTGTGCCACACCCCACCACACACACTCTCTCTCTCCCATACAAGTGCACATGCGCATGCAGACACACATGCACACCTTCAACTGTAAATATACTGATATCTTTATCTTTTAGTGTAGACTGTGTAAATAAATGTTTGTTTATTTTAACTATTGTTGTGACTTCTTTTTAATACTGGTTAAATGGCAAAATGTATATAAAAAACTTCACATTTGCTAGTCAGCCTTCAAAAATCAAATTGTTAATATTGCCTTCTTTAGTTAAAAATTAAAGATTGGAATATTATTGTTTTGATTATACTAAATTGATGAGACTGATTGTGAGCCCACACTGAACAAACATCATAGGTTTAACTAAGGAAAACCCTAAAAAGTGAATGAGAAGAAATGGCAAGACATTTTAAAACAATCTTGACTGTATGTAATCGATGTATTGAAAAGTATGAAAGTTTGACAGTGTCAAATGCATGACATGCTGCATTTGTTTGGTTTATTGACTCCATTACTGAATCATCACCCTAAACCATGCCAAAAACTGAGCAACTGTGAAATAATGTCAAATGAATAGATAATTACACCAGATGGTGTGTTTACATTCTAATGGGAAAATGCCTGGGATGGTCTACCTGCCTGTCTGACTCTAGATCTTTCTGTGCAATCGATGCATCACTTGTTTTGATTATGAAATAAAATTTGTCATCTTAGAAAGACGCATGTATCACATATCTAACTGATGCACAGTATCTCAGTCATATTTGTTTTGTCCTACAACAGTGCTTTTTGTGGTTATTTTTCATCATATTATAAATACATTTGCATCTTTGCCCACATCCCCAAGTGACAAACAACAGTGATTCTTAGAGAAATTGACATTTTCAGACCTATTAATAAAGTATAAACCATAATGTCAATCATCTGAGATCATATTTGATCAATTTAACTGTGGTCAACCTGGTCTTAAAACACATTCCTTACCTGGTAGACTGAAGATTAACGGTAAATATATTATTTTAGAGCAGAAGCTGGATACACATGCACAAAAAAAATATTTGCGAGTGCTGTCACCTCACAGCACGAAGGTCTTGGGTTCGATCCCTGGGTCGGCCAAGGGTGTCTTTTTATGTGAATTTGCTAGAGTTTTTTATGTGAACTCACTAGAGAGAGTTCACTGACTCCTGCCTTATCCTAGGAGCAAAATATACAGCTCTGTGCCATGCAATTGCCATGGAAACTGTCAATACTGTGAGCCTTTCTGCACCACACTCCCACGCTAGATGCTCACCACGCCTTGAATGTCCAGTGGGATAGAAAAGAGGAGAGGAAGTGCATTACAGACAGATGTCAGCAGTTGGGAGTGGCAATGAAAACATCCCTGACTCTGCAGAACAGTTTTATCAGCTGGAAGGAAAACGACGCACAAGAGAAGGGATGTTGGACAGCTGGTGCTGAAAAGGTTACGGGTAGAGGGGGGCTTTAAGGGGGGCCGGCAGGTGGTGATGGCTTTTGAAGGTCTAGTGCAGGCTAAATATAGCTACATAGAAAAGACACCTGCCAAATCACTGAGCAGAGTTCAACACAAGTCTAACATATAAGTACATTTGTTCAGAAACAGTGACAGATCACCAGAATGAGAAGAGATCTGTAATGTAAATGGACCTTTAGAGTCAAGCAGAAATGAAACGGGCGTAAACCGTTTTACATTTGCTCCTGCCTTAAAGGAGAAATCTTACAAGAACACTGACTCATCTCATTTCTAAAAGCATCTTTGGCATTGAGCAAGTCCAGTGCTTCTCAGGGCATTAGAGAACAAGAAGAAAACTGAAATAAACATTTTATCTTCAAGAGTACTGAAGGCATATCTATGAGAGGTAAAATCTACAAATAGGAGGCACCATCAGAGGCATTCAATCAAAAACACACAGGGAAACCCTTATATAATGTGCCCATATCTTAAGCTCTTTCTTTTAATCTTTTACTTTAGCATTCTGCTGCATTATGTCATCCCAAGCCACAAATAGCTATTTTCACAGCCTTCGTTTCCATATGTAACGTGGCTGATTATGTGATTTGTTATCAGTAGAGTGGCACATGCTGCTGTTTGTGTGCTAATGTCTGATGGCTCTTACCGAATTGCAGAACAGCTGGGGCTGCAGCTGCTAATGTGGGAATTGTGGGAATTACTATGATCTAATGTAGCATCTCTCTGGAGGAGAAACAACTCACACAAGTTGACCAAGACCCTTCGCTTTCAGTGTGATGCCTCATCTAGTTTAATGTGAAATATTGTAAATTAGAGACACTTTGAATCAGAATTGTTCACAGTGGTGGTAAAAGAAACCAGAGTTTAGTATTTAAAATCTACCTCACAGAAAGCTGAATGGTTATGAATATGTAACCTGATGCCCGAGACACTAGTTTACAATAGTAAAATAGTATTTTAGCCCAAAATATGTGTTTTTTAAATGCATTTATGGTGGAGAGGTACATGGAAGGCTTTGTAAAGCAAAACTGTCCTCAAAGAAAAAATAGCTCCGATTTACCATTATTGTACAATTGTCAATTTTCTATATAAATCTTCATATACATGAACAATATGTTTCTGACCATGTGCTTATACTGTTGTTTGGTTCTGTTGTCTCCTGCCTAGTCCTGCCTTCTTCTTAGTTTTCTCACCTGTGTGTAGTTATTGTTACCTCTCCTGTCTCAAGTGTTGCTAGTCTTGTCATGTGTAAAAGTGGTCTCTTTGTTTTAGTGTTCCGTGGTTTGGTCTCGTGCTGTTTTTCCTGTGTTAGCTAAAAGAGTATTTATAGCTATTGCAGATTCATAGTTGTTTTTGCATTTATTTTGTCCCACATACATTCTGCCACAACACCTCATGTTTGGCACATTTTTAAATTTACACTTAGACTTAGACTCTTTTGTAAGCCCCTCTTCACCTGGTTCATCAATGGTCAGGACCCTATTAGAAAATTTGTGGAATTCTCTTGTAAGCAACAAAGCACAAGAAAGAATGTGTTACATTAGAACATACAACCTTGAGTGTTTTATTGCTTAAATATAAAATAGTTCCAACAGTTCAGAGCAACCGCTTAAGCAGCCATTGTTCTTATAACTAATAATAATATAAAAGTGAAAAAACTGAAATAATTAGACAACCAAAGTTAAAAAAAACTCTCATCGTACTAAACAGTCACCCTGTGATTCTGTAGACATTGGAAAATATTTGTGGAAGCTGAATGACGAATGAGTGATATTGATTTATTTCTCACAGCAGATTAGTCACATGCTGAAACAAAGTAGTTCATTAATCAGGAAGGGCAGCAGGGTAGCAAGGTACTGGCGTTTCCAGGAGTTTGCTGATGCTTCACATTGTAAATGGAGAGATATGGAGCAGGGCATCTGGCCATGCCAAGAGATTGCTCATTGTTTCCTACCATCCTTTAAAGCAGGTCTCCAAACCTATCTGTAAAGGGCTTGCCTGGCTGCAGGCTTTAATTCCAGTCAAGCAGAAGCACACCTGATTCCACTCTTTTTGTTATATGATATGTTGTCCTGCTTGGTCAGAATGAGAACCTGAAGCCACGCTGGTCCTTCATGGATTAAATTGGTGTCCCCAGCTTTAAAGGCACAGGCACATTTTTGAAGACACATTACAACACTTTCCCAGCAGGTAGGACATGTGCTGCGATGCAGTCCATCCTCCTGTCTTGTCTCTGAATGTGTTTGATGAATCTGATGGGAAGGTGGGAGGCAAAGAACAGTTTCATATTTCTTCCCAGGGCATGGCAGGATGGTGTAGGTGACTTGTTTCTGGTCTGTGATAGTTAAAAAAAATTAGCATTTTCACTGCTCTAGCACATGATTCCACTCCTTATAATCATGAAGGCCTTACATGTTTATACAGTTAATGGAGGATTATAGGACAGGGCCTAAAAACTTGCCTGTAATCATACCTTGGTCAAGAGTAACAGCTTTTAAGCCCGAATCAATAATTCTTTAAGTGCACCAAAGTAAGTAGAAATTAAAATCTAAAAATAAATATAAAACATAAAAGCATACTTAGAAACAAAGTAAATATAAATTATGCCATATTCATAATAAACAAATACAAACGTATAAAAAGTAGCATCACTATATAATACCTTACAGTATTTTAAAAAGTCTAAAAAATAATTAGTACACAAATGTTCCTGACTGAAATATAAAGATACAAAGATTTAAATGTGCTGTGAGCTGATGAACTGAGAAGATTTCAAGTGACAGCAACAAAATATTCAACACAATACTCTTTAACCTCAAATCTAAAATAAGATTTTGCATTCTACGGTGAGCTGTGTCTGGTTTACAGAAAATTATGAGTCATTTCCTTTCCCCCATGTTCACAACAGCAAGAGTTAATGGACAAAACATCTGCTGTAAGGTTTGGTTTGTTTAAGGTTTGTAAAAAGTTTTTGCAGTCTCTGAACATTTGCACTGTTTATAGTGGAGGAAGGAGCACTTTTCCTTGCCTCCATCTAGTGGTAATGCTTGTGAAACAGATAAAATGTGACATTTTCTGTGAATGAGCCATTATCCCCACTTGTGAAAAAATAAATGTTTTTGCGGATTCCTTTATAATCAGTTTTCCCTTTTTCCTTCTCTTTACCTCAAATGTAGTGGATCAGCCAAGACATGGTGTATGAGGTTTGCTTCTGTAGTATACCAACAGATCTGTCCACCCATATGTCTGAATCAAGTGTTTTTCTGATGTCTGTGATGTCAGGTGAGCATGAATTAAACACAGACTCAGATCGTTTACAGATGCTTTCAGGGCTTGTGTTCAGTTGGGTGCTTGTTCCGATGACATAAAAAACCTTTGCATGCAGCTTTTTCTTGGCACAATTTTTGATGAGCGCAAAGAAAATGTCTTTCTTAAGTTTACATGCTATTAATTTAATGTTCTGGAGGACTGGATATATCCCATGATTCTGCATCGGAGGGTAAACCAAGTAGTTTCTCTGCATATGTCTGAATGGCATTTCCTCCTGGATCACAGCACATCACCTGAAACTAAATGCCAGCAAGACAGAGCTCCTGTACTTCTCAGGTTATCATTACTTTTAAGAATGTCAACATCACTCTGACCAAAAAAGCACAAAATCTAGTTATTACTTTAGATAAAGAACTCACATTTATAACTTTTCCTGAACATACATCCCCTGTATCATCAGGAAAATCAATCCATTCCTCACCACTTATGTTAGTCAGTTACTCATCCAGTCACCTGTCATCTTACAACTGGACTACTGCTACTCACTCCGGGCTGGTCTTCCTCTGAAGGCCACTAGATCTCTACAACTGATTTAATGCAGCATCACATCTTACACACCACACCGCTACTGCACTGCCCTCACCACCCTCACTGGCCACTTTCAGTGGCTGCCCAAATCAGACTTAAAACCTTAATGCTCACATACAACACCAATAATTCTAGAGCATCATGCTCAGCCTGACTGGACCCTCCTCCTTTTCAAAAGTCAGAGACATGCATCAAGACTCTTTTTCTAATTTTGGAGTGGTGAAAAAAACTTCCCCTTACTGTTAGAACTGAAGAGTTTCTTCTGTCTTCAGACAATGACAGAAGACCCACCTCTTCAAAAAGCACTTGTCCATGCCTCAAACCAACATAATTACACACATGACATTACACAATTACAAAAATAACATTAAAAATAGCCTTCTGTGTGTTCTCTGTGTAATCTGATTGGGTCCTGGTAAAGACTGACTAGCAACACTTAACTAAAGTTGAAGTTTACTAATATGAGGGGCAGGTTTTCTTTGTTGACTACATAGTGGAGATGTACATAGCTCTGGATAAAAGCTTCTTCTAAATGCTGTAAATGTAATGTACATTTTTGAAAATGTGTGTCAGTTAGGCAAGCAGTGTGCATGATGCTAACAATGTTAAGCTACAATTACAAGCCTTTAGCAAAACTAAGGAAGCAAACTTTGGACATCAGAAATGGCTGATCAAATACATGAAGGTAAAAAGAAAAGTTGAGTAAACTGGACTTTTTGGAACTATATTAGATATCTTAAAATGCGCTTCTTGTATTAACATGCTCTTTACTCTGAAAATGCATAAAGGCCTGGGTGACACTTGTGCGTCCAGTCCTTGTGATGAAGGCATACAGGAGGGGATCAACCAGGCAGTTAAGGAAAGAGAGAGCGACTCCTGCTTTATAGAGAAGGTAGAGCCAGTTGGGAGGTTTACAGTCCTCCAGAAATACCCTCAGCATCATGGTGATATGTAAAGGGCCAAAGCAGAGGCAGAGGCTCAGCAGTATGCAGCCCAGCAGCCTGAAGACCCGTCTGCGCTCAGGAATCTGGGTGGCTTGGTTTGAACGAACCTCCATGCAGATCCTCCAGTAACAGAACACGAGCACTGCAGTAGGCAGGAGGAAACCCACAGTGAAACGGGCCACATATACCTTCTTTTGGTCTGAGGACAGTGGGAAAAGATCCAGACAGATTTTGTTGTCACTATCATAAAGATCAACTGGGAGAATGATGATAGCATTAAATATGAGAATAAAAACCCATATTGCAGCACTGACCACAGCTGCAGTGCATGGTGTTCTAAGAAAAGAGAAGTTGAGTGGGTGAACAATTGCAAGGTAGCGGTTTATGGCAATGCAGCTCAGCAGCATCGCGCTGGTGTAGAAATTAGTGAAGAGAAAGAAGACATACACAGTACACACTTCCTTGCCGAAGTGCCAGGAATCACTCAGTGTAAAGTCCATCCATATAGGTAAAGCAATGATGAAGAACAGGTCTGAGATAGCCAGGTTAAACAAGTAGGTCCCTAGCTCATTCTTTTGTTTGATATGTTGGCAGGACACAAACAGAGAGAATGCATTGAAAGGAATTCCTATCAGCATGATGACCAATTGTAGAGTGAAGAAGAAGCGGTTCAGGAAAATTTCAGGGAAGCATTCCGTCGAGTTGTTAAAATCACTGTGTGTAGAATTCATTTTCCTGCAGCTGAGCAGAGAAAAAACAAAGGCAATTGGGATGTAGGTCAACTTAAATTATAGACCATAACATTATTATGGCTGTCACTATCCATTAAATTAGCAATCAAGTAATATACCAGACAATTAAATAAATGTAAGAACAAAACCTTTTTAAAGCATTATATATACAAATCTTTGCAAAAGTCTTAGACAGCCATGGAAACTGCTTAATTAGTTACTGAATTAGTACATGCTTTACCTGTAAAACACTATATGACAGTAGAATAAGGGCAAATAAATATAAACAGAGAAAAACTTAAGAAGTCAGTGTTTTTAAAAAATTACCATGTCTGTTAGTAGAATACAGTTAGACAGATACAGGCCAAGTACATATAATGGGTAATAATCTTTCAGTTTCTGCTTCTTGCTGAAAGAGAGACCTGTAGAAGACTATAAAGTAGCATTGTGATGATGCAAATTGCTAACTAATTGTAGTCAATTCTTTGAAAGGTTCATGTTTAATGTTTTTGAAATAATATATATATTTAATTGAGTATTTGAAACAGCAGTAAAAACATTGGACAAAACACATGCAAGTTTTGTGCACGTATACCACCACAACTTTCATGGGTGTGATAATGTAGATACCCTGATATGTATTACAGCATGAATATCAGATATTTGATTGTAACCAGCAGTCTGTGTGAAGGCCTAGCTAGACAGACCAAATGAGAGCACAGATAGTTTATCGCTAATGCTATTCATAGATTTAGAGTAAACTCACCGTTCATACAGCCAGGCTTTACATGGACTCTGTATTTGAATCAGAAAAAAAGATCAAAAGTGAAAAATAAGTAAAGAAATATCCTGAAGCATCTCAACATGGTGACTGTCCTCCTAGCTTGTGGCTTGTCTTCTCTGAGTAAGAAATGAGGTGAGTTTTACTTCCTGTGATTTTCTGTTTTTTTGCATGGCCTTAAACCCTAAAAGGGAGAGGAAGAAGAACTGCTGCAACTGTAACACGTCAGTGGATGAAACTTGGTGTTTATTTCCATTGGCTGAGACCTCCTTATTGCAACATAGCACTGGCTGTTGTTCAGCACTGAGTAATAGTAATTCAACCTCAAGCATGCTGATGTTCCGGGTTATAAAAAATCTAATAATAAGATGGTATCTTGCAAAACAATGTGAAGATATATAGTCAGATATAGTCAGAAGATATATTGTTTTTTAACACAAAGTTAAATAATATTTACATTTCACTCAAAGTCAAGTCAAGTCAATTTTATTTCCATAGTGCTTTTTACAACTGAAATTGAAAGTAAAGTGTACATTGTAATACATTAGAGAGAGAGGAGGGAGGGAGAAAGAGAAAGAGAAAGAGAAAGAAAGAAAGAAAGAAAGAAAGAAAGAAAGAAAGAAAGAAAGAAAAAGCAACCTAATTTACTGGTACCAGTTATTTCACAGTGATGAATTAGCTTAGCTACAAGCAAAAAGAAAGAAAGAAAGAAAGAAAGAAAGAAAGATAAACAACAGTAAGAGAAAAAATACTTTGCATATACTTAAATAAGGTACATATCTTCCAAAGGGACACACAGGCCAAAATAAAAAGTGCAACCATTGCCGTATCTGTTGTAAACATGCTTACACACATCTAGGTGTCACAGCTGGTAAATGAGGGAGAAAGTCAGAGTGCTAACATTACTCTGAGGACGTTATATCATATTGCACGCCTCTTTAGTAACAGTCTTCAAATCAGCATTACCTGTGAAAAATAGATTCCTCAAACAACAGAAATTATTCCGATTTAGACTTGTCCTGGTATACAGATATTTTCTTTAAGAAGGGTCAGAGTCATCCCTACCTACCTACTGAGGGTCCTTCATTGTTGGTAGGACCATGCTGACGCCAACAGACTGAACAAGCTGATCAAGAATGCTGCTTCAGTTCTGTATCTTTATTGCCCTGAGCATATAATTTCCTTCAAGATTAATAAAGTTGGCAGGGAAAACATATGAGACTGTACAATGCATATCTTATGATTTATGTTTCTCATCAAACCTTCTCAAAACATCACCACAAAATATGACTCAGAAAGAGCAGCAGACTTATGCAAACTCAGTAACACAAGTACAGTTTGCAAAACACTATGCAAAGTCACTTCTCAAGGTAATCCAGGCTAAATCTTTCCATGCACTAGTAGAGTGTGCACAGTGTCAGCTTTTTACCACACCTTTACATTTATCTCAAAGCTATTTTGTTGTGACATCGTCCACTGTTCTTGTTCGCAGTTATTCTTTGAACAAGCTGAGTGTTTGTTTTATGACATTCTGGAACATGCTGCTCTGAACTGTAAGTCAGCTGTATAACATAAGATCCATCTTTGGCGCAAAAAAAGAGAAAAACCTCTGTGGTAAAGAAGTTTCTGACACTACAATATGCAAACCGAGGTCAAAATTTTACATATTACCACACATTTGAGTTTTCACCAGTGAGTCATCATGGTTATCAGTATGATAATAAGAATAAAATTCAAGATTTAATTTTCAATCAATCTACTTGTCACATACGTAGTTAAAGATAAAAAAGATAAATCTACCAATACATATTACATACACACTATATTAAATCTGTAAAAAGATATTTACAAGGCAAGATACAGACATATATGTAATAATATATAAGTGTATGTGTTAAAATAAAAACATTAAATGTGGTCATTGTATAATATTGCTGAACAATGTGAATGGGATCATTATATTTGAAGTTAAATTCATAGTCCTAGTGAACTTTGTCATCTCAGTCATATATACAGTATACAGAGATGAAACGATGAAGCTCAGGGTTCACAGTGTACAGACAGTGCAAATACAACAGAGACGTACAAGACAACACAGAATACAAATGCAAAAAGTATATATACAAGTACAAAAAGTGGATCAGCAATATGCCACTGAAATTACCAATCATGTACTCAGAGACACATTGGCTGTACACGGACGGCACTGTACAGTGCACATTTCACGTGTTAAAAATGTTGAAAATATTAAGAAATTAAAATAAACTAATTTAAACATAATGTTAAAGTAAATATAAATATATCCATTGCATCATGTAGAAGATAATGTCATAGTATTTAACGGTATGTAACTCCTGTGTCTTTGTCTTTTAAATGTGTGCTGCTTAAATAAAAATACACCTGAATGATCAAACTTTCTGTTTCTATGCTATAGAGAAAGGAGATGACTTCATTCAGTAAAAAATTTTGCTGACTTGCTAATTCCAGTTCTTATATATCCTTATTATCTCCGTCTTGGCAGTCTCACTAATCAAAAAGTAAACAACTGGTTCTGCCACACTGTTAACTGTTGTAGTTGCGACCAACACCATGTAGTAGTCTCTCAGACTTCTAGCAGTGCTGCAGTTCTCAGGCCCCAGCAGGCCGATGAGTAACATGACGACCTGGAAGGGGGCAAAAGCCACAATGTAAACGAGGAGGAGAAGCAGGAGCAGATTGCGGATCTTCTTGTACTCGCTGGCCACTATGGACACGCTTGCGCGGACAGACATAATAATCTGCTGGAAGCAGAACGCCATTAGGAACAGAGGTATGAGAAATCCCAGCATTAGCCATGTGTGCGTGTTTCATGGTCATGGATTTCTTGACATCACACAGACGAGCGGATAAGAAAGTCTGCAGATCGCCAGTGTTATCAAAAGGCTAGCATGCAACGATATCTCAATTAGCCGTACTGATGATGTTAGATTTGTTGAAGTCCATGCTGCCTATGAAGCAGTCCTGTGGGTAAAAAAGTGTGTAAATGTCTACCCTGTTGTGTTGGGTATTCCGTAAGGAGGTGTTGCTGTTATGCAAATAGTGCTTATGCAAATTCATAATTTTGTAAGCAAATTAATTATTAATTATTAATGGTGACTAACAGTCACCACGATTCACTTCCTTGGGAAAGTTAGGTCGCCATTGTCCCTACATGATTACAGGGAGGTACTGTAATATGATCCTGTAACGTACTGTAACGTAAGCTGTTGCACATGCATGGTTCTTCAGCTTATCTCTGCAATGGAACTGTATTTGATATCACTTTTATATGTGTTACTTTGTACTTTTTTTTACATTATTCTGTTGTTTTATTTGCTTAAAACAGTGTGCATCATGTGTTTTTAAGGCCCATTTCAACAGGTGCGTGAGCAATGAACTACGTGGAGCATCTGCACCTCTACTGTTATTATGGGGGCAAATGTTTTCCCTTCCCACTTTTTATTTGACACTTTAAAATCTGACATACAGCATAAGTAACAATATGAGCATGAGTTGATAACATTATTACATAATAAAGAAATGTTATTTAGATCTTAAGATGTTGATATTAAGATCTAAAAGGTTATTGAGCTAGATATGCAAGCAGTATAATTTTTAAGACAATAAATATAAGAGCTATCAATAAATAATAACAGGTAAAGTTTAAGCTTATTCAAGTTTAGTAATACATTTGCATTGCATTGGCACACCTCTGTGATAACCTGGTCTAGGGTCAGGCCACAACAGAAAATGATATTGGGCTCTTTTCCCAGACCTGCTTTCAAAAGCATATCTTCAGGGATGAGCCAAAAGTTATAAATAAAACAACAAATAGTTCTAACTACCTAAATCTACCCATGTCCTTATATCCCAACTTTCCTCCAAGGTTTCACAGAGCTAACAAGCTGACACTGGTCAGAGGGGAGAAAACTCTGAACATCTGGTGTTGTATCTTTGGCTTTTTCCTGGAGAGTGCCCCCTTGTGGCCAAACAAAGAGATAAAATATAATTAATATAATTAACTCAATGATAGAACACTTAAACAAAACTGCAGCAGCAGGCATAGAGGACCAATATTACAACCAGGAACTGTAACAACCTTGGCAATAATCTATAATTTTGTTTGCCCTTTTTTATTCTTATAGTGCTACCATATAGTAATTTATACAGTAATTAAAAATTACTACAGTATGTGCTATAGTACTATTATGTGTAAATATTACTGTAGCATACTATACTGTAGCTATGTATACCTTTATATAATTCTTGTGCAACATCCTTCAGTAAACTGCACTTGGTGACTGCAAGATTTACACAAAAAATAAGAAATTCATCCCACTACCTCCTCGCAAAATCAGACCCCATGTCTGTCTTAACAGTCTGTAAGCTCTAAGTCAGTCTGTATCTTAGGCCTGCTGTATTTCAGGCTTATGGCTCCTGTGAGTTTCAAAGTTGTCTCAGTACTCATCTAAAAAACATTTCAGCATGTGGCTGTTTCTTGTCACTATCACGATACGCCCGTGACACGGCCTTAGTTCTTTTAGCTGTTTCTAGTTCTGTTACCTCCCATGCCCAGGTGTCCCTTGTCTTGTCATGTATTTAAGCCCTCATGTTTCACCATGTCCTTGTCTGGTTTCTGTCGTTAACACCATCATCAGCCATATCATAGTTATTTGTATATCTTGTCAAGTCCATGTCTAGTAAGTTGTTATTGGTCTTGAAGTCTTCTGCTTTCGTGTTTGTTTTCAGTTGCTTGAGTGTTTTACGTTTAATAAACGTTTCAACTACACATTCTTGCGGTTACTTCCTGTTCCAAAAACCTGACAATCACACTGAAGTGACCTTCCTCTAATGAAGCTTGAAGGGTACATGCTGTTTCAGTAGAGGGAGCATCAGGTAATTTGCTAGAGAATGCATAGACTAAACATTTTTTTAGGTTTGTGGCCCAAAACAAGTTAAGAAATTTTCATTATAGCATTGTGGGTTTTTTATAGATCAAAACCACATAATAGTAAAGAAACAGTAAAGGCTTTACCACACTGGTCTTTATTATTATTCTTAAAACAAATAATCTGTTTTGCCACAAATGAATTGTATTTGTGTTAAAAAATGTAAGTGTAAATAAATGTAACATTATGTATATTGTGGAGAACACATTTCTTCAGACTGGGATTTAGCTTCCTTAATCTTTACTAACCTAACCTACCTAAGGTAACACTTTCACTCCTACTTATGTCCATTTGTGAGGAAATGAAACTTCTAACTCACTTTCATTTTAGTCTGTTGCATTTAGTGTCCAATTTCCATCTGTTCTTTTTCATATCAGCACCTTCTAATTGTCACACCAGTTTGGAGAGTTTTAGCATACAATTTTACACCAAAGGAAACCCAGAAGAGCTTCACTTTCCATATTGAGGGATGTTGGATGTACTAAGAAGTTCATCTGAACTTGGCTTTTCAAGCAGATGCTTTTTGCTCACCATTTAACTGGTTTTGGTAGTTGCTTCTACTTCTTTAAATTCTTAAAAAGGGAGCCACAATTTATTTAACCATACCATAGAAGAAGTGTTCTACTTTTGCAAAGAAGCATGCATAAATGAGAACCTTGACATAATGTTAATTGCACCCATTTTAAAGTCCTTTATAGAATCTTCACATTCTTACCTTAAAAAAATTATACACACACACATAATATATATATATATACACACACTTACAAAATGAGTGATATCTAAAGAACAATCTATTGAAAGGTTATTTAGGGAAACAAAAATGGTTCTGCTGGTATTACATAAAGAATGTTTTTCTGGAACCCTAAGTTTTTTTAGAAGAGTGTACATCAGTCTTCATCTCACTGATATAATAACATGTAATGACATTCGAGGATGTTTGAGGCTACTCAGCCAACTTTTGACAATAATGCATGTACGTTCAAGGGTTGACACTAAACAGCAGGACTTTAAGAAGCTGCAGGAATTACCTAAACAGCAGGGTAACTGTTTACATAGCCCACAAATATCCCTTCACATGCATACGTCCAAACCACACAAGTCGTAATGAACTCTGGTGTGTTTCCAGTGCTGTATTATCTTTACCAGTACAATTTTTATGAATCCTCTTTTTCCATCACACATTTTGTGAGCCTTAACTTTTTAAGCCCATGTATAGTAATGTACATGTCACAGGTCCATTTCTACAGTACGACAGGGTTTATCTGATCGGTCCTTTGGATGTAGGTTGACACAACTGATCTTTGCAGGGCTGTGACCACAGATCCAGCTGAGCTCCTTCTCCTCTTATAGATTTCACTGACTTTCCTCCTGAAGTAGCGACCTGTGCATACATACAGCAGTGGGTTAAGGCAGCTGTTCAGAAATGCTAAGTAGGTGGAAAACTGGGATCCGATGTCCAAGGTATGGTACCAGGCCTCTGCCTCCAAGACATGGAATTCGCAAAGCAAATCCAGGAAGGTTATAATTTGGAATGGACCCCAACAAAGGAGGAACAGCAGGGTCACAGCACACACCAGTACTGTGGCCTTCCGGTCAACTCCATCCGGTGTGTGGACATTTTCTCTTCTTTTGTGCAGGGCTCGCACGATATTACAGCTACAGAAGACAATAGCCAGTAGAGGCAGAGCAAAGCCCAATAGGTTCAGCTGGAGGCTATGGGACAGGTTTATGGAGTCTGAGGGGTAGTCTATAATGCAGGCTGCATTCTGCAGAATGGGGTCATATTGAACCGTTCTGTAAATGACAGTAGGTATGCCCATTGCCAGTCCGAACAGCCAGAGACAAAAGCAAACAGCTTTTGCATTGCGCCTCCTCCTCAACCATCTTGCTTTCATAGTCAGCACCAGCGCAAGGTAACGGTCCACGTTCACCATCACTAGCATGTAAATGCTAGCATACATGTTGACTATGATGGACAGGTTGACCACCTTACATAGAAACTCTCCATATGGCCAGTAGAAGTAGTTGAGGATGTTCATGGCCCAGAAAGGCAGACAAGCCAGTAGGATCAAGTCGGCTAAAGCTAGGTTTCCCAAGTAGATCTCAGGTACAGTCCAGTGGGTCCTCTGCAGGAAGAACACTAATAGAACAAAAGCATTTCCCAGAATTCCGGTCAGACACAGAATAAAGATGTACGGAGGTACAATGGCATAAACTAGACGCCAGTCTGATGAGTTGAACATGATAGGATGTGAAGTAGAATCTGTGGAATTTTTGAATTTTTCCCCCAACTGCAGCTCTTCCATCCTTTGGAAATAAAAAAAGACCCTTTAAGGAGAAAATCATTTAGCAGTTACATAAGATATTACTGAGCCGGTACGTTCCTGAGCTCTTTTCTAAGTGAAGAGTTGCTGAAGGCTTTGTTCATTTTGGCTGCTAGTATATTATACTGTTGTAAGTTGTAAGATGTGAAATGATACTGTATTGCTGGGAGCACTAGTAAATATTTTTCTGCATTTTACTTACAAGTCATCCTCTTTAGCAGTAACAAAAAAACTGAAAAAATAACATCTTGTTGACTCACCTTGCAAGTTCGTTTCACCTTCCACCTCTGCGACACAGTGTACTGTGCTGTGTTAACTAGATTTCACTCTATGCAAAGCCCTACTCGAGTCAGCGAACAGGGTGGAAGTTGAGAGCTCTGTGTACAAAGCTGCATTCCTCCACTCCCACAAGTCTAAGGTCTACTATCTTGTTTATAGTTCAGGCTTTGCACCCTCTCCAGCCAAATTACACACAAGCCATGATTTAAACTGAGTGGGATGCACATAGAGAAAAAGTGAATGGTATAATAAATGGTTCTGTGGGCCAGAGTGAGTCTAGGCTTGTGTACTTATAGAGATTAAACTCTATAAAATATATATAGCAAATGTTTCACACTCATAGAAATTCAAATGACAAATGAAAGTGTTTTTGGAATGCTTTAATCCACCAACACAGGGATAAAATTAAGTAATATATTACAGATGTGAAACAACAGATGATCTTTGGAGAGATAAACCAGTGTGAAAAAATGCATCGTTGAGAAAATATGTCAAATAGACTTTTAGATGATTTTAGAATCTTCCAGCAACAACAATGAAAGACAAACACTTATAATGTACAGATACAGTATAGTATGTTAGATTGGTTATATACAATACAATAGCATGCTATATACAATGTAGTATGTTAGATTAAGATGAACATAAACAGGGTATATAAACTAAAAAAGAATTAAAATAAATCACAGGCAAAAAAGTGTTTTACAAATTGTTATCGAGCCTGCAACAGTGTTGGATAGTAATGAACTGCATGTAATCTGTTTTAACTAATATGATTATAAAAATCAAGTGTTCATAGCAAGATATTAGTAAACCACCAATACAGCAGCAATTGCACTTAGGATTTTAAGAATTACTTTTGTTATTAGATTACATTTTTGATTAAGCAACAAAAATAAATCAGTATATTAATATGCAGTTTACTGTGCATGCCCATGAACTGTGTAATAGTAGTGGCCCTTGAACCAGTAACATGGCTTTGTGAGAAATGAAGAAGGGATAATAGGGCTGAATTTATAATAACAGAGCAAACTGACCAAATGGAGCCATTAGTATTTGTCCTCTGGTGGTATTAAACCACATTATTTTTTACTTAGGCACAGGGGAATTTACATGAAAAAAAGTAATTAGATTACATTTTTTACATTTATTACATAATATAAATGTATGAACAGCAAGTGAAGAGAAAATCGGACCTGTTCCAACCTGTAATATAAGGTTTTCATAGTGTGAAAGGTTAACCTTAGACATTTTTGCGCTTTCTAGCTGTAACACACCCACATTGATTTAAGAAGGGCTTGTTAATTAGCTGAGTAATTCAGAATTAGAGGTGTTGGGAATGTACAGGCCAGGTTTGGGAACCACTGATTAAACATATTGTTTTGTAATAACAATCATATAACAGCAGAGGGCACTGTGGAATCTAACAACTGTCAACTTGCACATTGGTGGACTCTGTGTATTTCATGCTTGAGTTGATTTTGTGGGCAGGAGAGACAAACTGACTCCCACATTTTAGAATCTGTACAAATACTCCTTTAGCTCTTTGCTTAAAGTGTTTTCCTACTATCACATACAAAAAGGGGTTGAGAGAGCTGTTGCTGTAACCAAGGTATGTAGACAGCTGGGTGCCTATGTCCAGGCCATTTACCCAGAGACAGCCAGAAATAACATTGAAATAATAAAGAGTGTCTAGGAAAATAAAAATCTGAAAAGGCAGCCAGCAGAAGATGAAAACAGAAAGGACGATGAGCACCAAGACCGCAGCCTTTCTCTCTGTCTGCACTGCCGAACACCTCCTCACCTGTTTGTTGCCAAGGACTGTGATGATGTTGTAACTGCAGTAGCACACCAGGGGCACAGGGATGAGGAAGCCC
Organism: Arnoldichthys spilopterus; assembly: GCA_037974385.1. Lineage (NCBI taxonomy): Eukaryota > Metazoa > Chordata > Actinopteri > Characiformes > Lepidarchidae > Arnoldichthys > Arnoldichthys spilopterus. The sequence continues at coordinate 33,816,352 of JBBPDA010000001.1, forward strand.
ACCACATTGACTGTCATATTATAGCGCAGCCTCCATCCTTCATGAGGGTAAGCCAGGTAGCATGCCTCCGCCTCTAGATCAGGGAAAAACTGTACTGAGCGAAACAGCAAGGCGGGAAGACTGAGCAAGAATCCTGCAAGCCAAATCACCACACAGATGGCCTTGGCCTGGGTGGCGCCTCTCTGTCTGCCTATGGACATGGGCCTAGACAGCACTAGGTAACGGTCCAGGCTAACCAATGTAAGGAACAGCACACTGCAGTAGTAATTCATGCCGATTATGAGGTTGACCAGCTGGCACATTGGCTCCCCGAATGACCAGTTGAACTTGTGTATTACAGTGGTAACCCAGAATGGGAGACAGCACACCATGAGCAAATCAGCAGCAGCCAGGTTCCCCAGATAGATATCCGCCACCGAGCAGGGCCCTTTCTGGAAGCAGAACACAGAAAGGACGAAGACATTGCCAAGGACACCGAGAATGCAAATTATAGACATATAGGCCGGCTGTATGGAGTAGACCCACTCCCAAGCCTCTGTGTGGTTACACTCCAGCAGCTCTCTATTAGAAAGCTCCAGCGATGGGGCTGCAGTCACGTTCAAATTCATCACAAATGCTGTTCCAGGAAACACATAAATGTGTCAAATCGAAATGACTGGACTTTTGTTTTCAGCAAAGCCGCAGAATAGCTTTAAAAGAGTTTTTCAGTTACAGCTACGATACAGCTCCAGATACTGTTCCAGATCAAACACGAAACCGTAGTGGAGGTGGGAAGAGAGTGGTCCTTCTCTTTATCAGGGGGAGGACAAAGACCGTCTGCGGTTGCTAATGTAGTGCAGGAACTCTTTAAATGTACTATGATGTAATGAACATCAAATGGAGGCAACAGATGGCTGATCTTATCTGCCTGACTTCACACTGGAATAACTGCTCACCTCAGTGCTGCACACCTCTTTTACCTGTGGTGTAATGAATGAGTATTTAGCTGAAAAGTCAAGGATCACATGACACACTGGTTCATTAACATCATCTTTATAATAATAATAGAATTCAGCTTTCAGAAATGGTCATGAAGAATATTCAGTTGTGCATGCTATCCTTTTTTTAAGGATAACATACAAGATTATTTAATGTCCCTAACTGGCCTATTAACTGATTCTATGACTTTTAAAGGACATATCATCATCACATATTTAAATTTGATTAAGACCTTCACATTTAGAACTCAAGCCTTGAGCTGTGATTTTTGATGATTTTACTGGGATCTCTAAAACACTATCATAGGACTGCATCAAAAACAGCTCTTGTAGGTAAATAAGTACAATAATTATTGTTATTAGATCCAGATGCTGGTGGCTCTCCACCAATGCGCCACATAGGACATCCTAACAAACTCCATTTCTATGTGGAATCTCAACTAATAAAAACCCTTTTCAGCAGATCTTCTCCAGTGCACAGAAGTTTATTTGGATAAAGCTCCCAGCCCTAGAAGAAATCCACAGCTCATGCTGCTTCAGGAAAGCTACCAGCATCTGTAAAAGCTCTACACACCCATGATATTGTCTGTTTGAACTCTTTCCATCTGGCAGACATTATAAGGCCTGCACATGTAGACTGAGAAATAGGTTTTTCCCTAAAGCTATAAGTGCTCTGAATCAGTTTAACCAACCTCCACCCATAATCTGCCTGACTTCCCCTTTTTAATTGTCTGGCACATCTGACTTCACATACATGCACATACTGCACTTTTCCAAAAAACAAGAAGCTATATTATACTCAAAGGTCCACTCTGATTCATTCTCTGATATTATGTTCCATATCTGTATCTACAACACAATAGCAGCTGTTGTAATTAATAAATTCCGTGTACAAGGACTAACACTTTTACCCACATTGTTTTTTTGTGAAGATTCTATATCTTCATTTATTATAGTTTTGCATAATAAAGTAAGTGAACATAATCTCCTCTACAGAAATTAAACTCATAACTTAAAAACTTACCATAGTTATCATACACAAAACTTAAGCACAGCCACTTTATCCAAAAGTCATAGACAAAAACACAATGGTCATGACATTAAATCATACACACTTTATGTTGCCATGGTTGTAATAAGAATTGTCATGTTCTCTGTATCTTATCACTGCTAGTAACACTGTTAGGAAGTAACCTTTATTTTACACTTCTACAAACTGCAAATGCATGCTGCTACTCAAGTCCAGGCTGGTAGCTGAGTCAAATTCACCACTGGCAACTGTACAGCAAAAATAACATATATTGCACAATGTTGTCCATGTATTCAGACATGTTTGGTCATAAACATTATCTAATGTGTCTCTGAGTATTATGATGGTTAATTTCACTGGCATATTGCCTACCTGCTTTTTGTACTATGTTTCTCGTACTTTTTTGCCTGTCTGTTCTGTCTCGTATATCAAAGCAAAATGTCTTGCTTTGTTTACTTGCACTATGTGTATGTGTACACTGTGGACCCTGAACTTCACCATTTCATCTCTCCATATTCTTGTATAGGGCTGATATGACAATAAAGTTCACAGTGACTTTGACTTTCATTCTCATACTGTTTTTTTCTTGATGCAATGTATGCACATCTGAGATGTTTGCGCTACACATTGGATAGCTGCAGAGAAGACAGGGACAGCCCATTGTACATATATGGCAGGATTTGGGGAGACATGTTCACCTGCAGCAGTTCTGATGTTTATAGTTGCTGTGATATTTTGTTGAATCTATTTGTGCAGTAAATCACACAACAGCTCTTTCCCATTTTAAATGTAGTGAGGCAACAGCCCGAACCACTGCACCAACGTGCCGCCCTTAGAACTTGTTATGAAAATTGTATTCTTACTTCATCCTTTACCATTGCAACATCTGGAGTTAACTAATCAGCTTAACCAAATCTCAAGCAGTCTTTTGTTCACCTTTAGTCAGAAGACTTATTCTATGTAAGTGGAAAGATTCTTTACTTACAAACTATGGCTACTGGATTAGAGATATTTAGCATTATGTGCAATGTGAGAAAATCTGAGACTACTAAGAGATTCATGAACAAATGGCAGTCCCTAATCTTTGCTGAGGATGTTGAAGCTTGTAAAATGGATTGATAATCTACATATTAAATTCCTTCCTATGTTTATGTATAACTTGTATTCGTTCAGTTTGTGTTGTCTGGTTGTCTGGTTTAATAATTATTAAAAATATTTATATTTATATCTATATTTTCTTGGGAGGGGTGGGAACAGTTGTTCTTTTGTTTGTTTGCGAATTTCTCATTACCCTATACTGTAATTACCAATAAAAAATACTTTGATAAAAAAACACATTCTTATCTGGTGAATGTTTTCAGATATCTTTCATAAATGCATGATGTATGACTTCAAAATCACAGGCATTATAGAGATCCTGCTTCTCTAGCTTTGCAGGGTTTCCTCTTTCAAAGGTCAAAGGTCAAAGGTTACTTTATTGTCATCAGCAGCTTTTTTCACATACATAGTGAGATGAGACAATGTTTCTCCAAAGACCACAGTGCAACATATAGCACAAAGAACAAAGTGTAGAACGCAAGGTTCAACAGGCACAATACAGGTACACAAGTAGACAGGACAACATAAAACATATACCGGTAACAGAAAAGTCACAGAGAGATTAATATACTCTGGTGGGTATTATAAAGTGACAGAAATGAATTTTTTTTTTTTAGAGCATCATGGTGTGCTGGAGGTTTTAAGGTTTTATAGATTTTATACAGTGACTTAAGTATATTTACAGAGCAGTCTTTGTTTGCCATTGTTTTAGTTAAAAATGTGGGCATGAATGTCCCCTTTGTGGAGAATCTGATACCTTCAAAATATCTTTACACCTTTAAAATATATCTAAAAACAAAAAACAATACATTATATGCATGTCCCCTTGTGGAGGACTTTACACCATTAAAATATATCTGAAAACAATATATATCTGAAAACAATACATGACATACATATATTTTCTGTAGAAAAATCTGCCTGTCTAAGAATAATCATAGGCAGAAAGGACTACATTATGCTTACTAAGTTTACTGTACCACTGTACACTGGAGTAAATAGGTGGTTAAAATATAACCCAGCTTATTTTGAAACAGGATTAAAAGTATGGTGTGAGTAAATGAATTGAGACATCTTGATTTAAGATGGCCTGCAATGCTGCTGACATCTCAAGGCATCAACCTATGATGTATTTTTTCAGTTACTATAAAAGACAGATTTACTGATTTATGAAGAAAAAAAACATTTTTATTAAAAGCAGAAGAACCAGACCACAGTGTTTTCAGGCTCTCAGTACCCACCCACACACAATGGTACAATCTAGGTTTATTGCCAAGTCTGGAACTTGTGGTCACATGGGGGTGTGCTACTCACCACCGTCTGCCTCGACAGCATGTCTCACGAGACAGCAGGCTTCGGGAAAACATGATTAAGGAGGCTGTTATTCCCAAACCACAGCAAAAGAACCTGGTTTGTGTCACAAATGGAAAGACTGCGACACGTTCTCCAGTTTTAACCGGGTATTTTCTTAAAAACAGATTTGGAAAACAATTTCAGTGCCGTGGAGTGAGTAATGTCTGTAGTCTTAATTTTTCTGCCTTGTTTATGTTGGATACTTAGAAACTGCCTCAAACAGCAGCCTGATTTCACCACTGTATCTTATATAAGGCACTCACCAACATTACCAACATAATCTGACAATATTTACAGTTTAAATTTGTCCTCTTGGCCTAAGCGGTGATGCTAATAGGAAAAACACACTGATGTTTTGTCTCTCTTATCATTATGCCACATTTAGCGCATAGTGAAGGACACTAAAATCACACATTGTGTAATTCATTTACCAAACTTACGTACTACATACCATACTTGCATAAGATTTCAAATTTACACATTAGCAATAATGATTATAAGTTTTCATTTTCATTATTACAATAATGCTAAACATTTAAAATACATATTATGCATTTAATAACACCAATAGCAGGTTAGCTCTGATGGCATGTCCTATGATCCCGTATCATGCAAATGTCTTCAGAGTAGATGACAGATGTGATCGTGTAGATCCACTCACTTTAGTCTCTCGCTGGGACATTTGCTCCAAGAGCTCCTTCACTTTCTTTCGGAAGTTCTTACCAACTATCACATAGAGTATAGGATTGAGAACACTGTTGCTTAGTGCTAGATAAGTGAATATCTGGTTAGAGATATCTAGGGCAGTTTCCAGCATGCATCCACTCAGTGTTTGAAATCGCACCATGAGGTCTAAGAGAGTTACCAAGTGAAAAGGAACCCAGCAGAACAAGAAAGCCAAGAGGACGACCAACACCAGCACTGTGGCTTTTCTCTCTGTGTTTACAGCATTAAACCTGTCCATGACCTGCCGATGAAGGGCGCGTATGATCTTCCAGGTGCAGTAAGATATGACCGACATGGGGATGATGAATCCCAGAAGAATTAGCAGAATGTCACAGGCCACTTCCACCTCACTGCTAGGGTAGCGCAGTATGCAGGCCGTTACCATGTATTCTGGAATGTATTCCACAGCTCTGAAGTGAAGTGTCGGGATGCTGAGGAGGACTCCCAGACTCCACACAGCTACGCAGCTGATCTTGGCGTACCAGGGCCGCCGCATCCTACCATGGGACATGGCATGCACCAGCGCTACATAGCGATCTGCGCTCACCAGCACCAGGAAGTAGACGCTGCAGTACATGTTCATTTTAATACCCGTGTTGACCAGGCGGCACATCAAGGAGCCGAACTGCCATTCAAAGCCACTTGCCACATTGATGGCCCAAAAGGGCAGGCAGCACATCAGGAGGAGGTCAGCTGCGGCCAGGTTCCCCAGGTATATCTCTGCCACAGTGCAGGCCTTCTTATGGAGGCTAAAAACCACCAGGACAAAGACATTTCCCACTATTCCTAGCATGCAGATGACAAACATGTAGATGGGCTGCATGGTGTAAAGCCAGTCCCATGCTTCAGAATCAGTGCAACGGCTATTATTTGTAAAATTGGTTAAAACGGTGGGAGAAATCGATGATGCAGTTCCTAGGACTTCTGGCTCCATTTGGCTGTCTAGAGATGAAAAGAGAGAGAAACATATTCCTCCTGAGTCTCTTTAAAAACACCCTCTTATCATATCATGTTTTGCAGTTCTTATCTCAACCACATTACTTCCCAGCTCTTCAGACTAACTTGATTAGCAGCCTCTGCAAAGGAAATTATAAATGAAAAGGAAGATGCAGGAGGAAGGAAGCAGAGGGGTGCTAAGTTACATGTATAAACACCAGAGCAGTTAATATATGACCCCTATCCAACAGTTTTTACGTTTTTGAGGCAACTTCTACCAGATGTGGTTATTATGTACTGGAATGGTGTTTTTGTTCAGACAGTCTTATTTATTTATTTATTTATTTATTTATTTAATTCACCTGTAGTGGAGCAGATCTGTAATGGTAAATACAATACTAATATTATCTTAGTTTGAAATAAAATAGTTCAAATTTTAGTTTTATGAAATTCTATTTAAACATCTTGTAACGTGTATCTGTCTTTACTCATGGAATGCCTTAATGTCTGAGGATGATGACCACAAGTCCATAAAATACATTTTCCAGTACTGGACGGGTATTATATGGAATTGTAGTGCATTATCCACAGATATTAAGGCATGTTTAATGATAAATGCAACCTTATTAAATGCAGATAGTGATAGTATTTATCATTAGAGTGCCTTAATATCTGTGGATAATGATCACAGTTCTACAGAATACCTGCCCAATACTGAAAACTGGTATAGTTGTTACCGGCTACATGATTAGTTATTTAAATTCCATTTTTACAGTGAAACACATCTCCTGTTGTCTTCACCTCAACACTAAATCAAGTCTCAACGTTTAGGTTAAACTACAATAACTAAGATAGAACTATGAAGAGACACTTCTGTCTATGCCTGCAATTGTTGTAAATGTTGACTGAATTACTTTCTGTTATAAAGCTATGAGACATGAGAAAGTTGTACATACCTTGTTTTGAACGAGCTCTCTCTGAAAATAAATCCAAATGGGCTGCTCTCCCCTCCGGATGTCCTGCCACTTTCCTTTGAGCTCTCTAATGTGCTCACCGCATGGCCTGACTGCTTTAAAACATGGTGAGTACAACCTTTATATGATGTCACTCCAAAATGAGGCAATATCTTCCCTCCTCTTCTCTTTCCTTCTTTTTTTCTATAATTCATAGTTTATCCACTACAGAGAAAGAGACAAGGAGACTTTTTTAATTCTTCCTTAAAAGGAAAATGTAAACAGAATATTTGTGTCAGTCTCTGTTTTTCAAATTTTCCCTGCTAGTCTTCCTTGACAGTTTAAGTGTGTAATGGCTTAGATCAGCATCTTGAAGTCATGACCCTATAAAAGTGTGTTTAGATATCCACCTATGCTCCAGCTCTTGTTCATTCTTGTTCAGATCTTGTACATAAATAATTGGATGAAAAGTCAAACTTTAAATGGTAGAACCTTTCGATTGGTGCTTTTTCGAAACTCTAAAGTAGGGGAATCACATGAACATTTATTTTAACCACCTTACTACTGTTTTCGGGACAAAGATGCTGGCCCAAATTACAGGCAAGGATAAAGAACAAAGTTTCCGTCTAAAAACATGGTACTTGCATTGGTTTATTGTGGCCAGATGATGGCATGCAAAGATATAATGTGTGTGAAATTATGAAAGCAATAAAAATTGATCGTGCAAAATCATTAAAGTATAATGTATAGCATGACTAACGTGCTGGGCTCTTTGCGAGATGAATTTTAGAAATGTGCCTGTAATGGCAATCTGAACCAACACTCAGCACCGCACTCTCAGTCTTATTGATTCATTTAGTTTTTTCAAATTGCTTCCTAGTGAGATCTGCTTACAGTAAGAAAATGCTTTTTGGGCCATTATTGCCATTATTGACCACAGAGATGTTCTGCAACCTTTATCTGTGTTTACACTGAGTGCTCATATTCTGTGTTTTAGATAAGTGCATTCTCTCCTGCATTGTGGTTGACTTTCTTTTTTTCCACAGTGCTTTGAAATGTACTCAGCAGTCACATGGCTGTGTTTTATACCCATGGTAGGGTAGCATTGTGCTGTTACATCCACATTACCACATAACCTCCACTGGGCTATACCAAAGCTGTAGAACCATGTGCAAACAAGATATTAGAGTAACATTTAAGAATACAGGGACAATATGATTTGTACACTTGCCATGCTCTTATTAAGCCTTATCCAAAAATATATATATATAATATTATATTATTTATTATAATTTATATATATTACTGAATTTAATTATTTTATTGTAGGTATTTACTACTGAAGAAATGTCAACATGCAGTTTAAGCAGACCCTAAGCTCAGATAAGTGCAGTCTATCAGAGGTTCATACATTACATTAACTTCAAATTCTTTTTATATAATAAAGCATCGTTGTTGTTTTTTTTGGACCTCTCTGGTGATTATATTACCAATAACAGTCTTACAATTTAGGAGAAATTTCTATCCTTAGGCTATAAGACTTCTTAATAAGGTCACACAACCACAGCTTTAAACTGTTTTAATAACTGCCATCTGACAATCACATAATACACATTCTGTCAGCCTGCTATTCATCTGCCATTGTGTTTTCCCCAAAAAACTATGTTTACAACAATGTTACAATTCTGTCACTTTGTACTTTAGCATGTAGGGTTATCTATCTTTAAGCACAATGTACAGTTATTGTTTATATATAATATTCTATTTGTTCTGTAAACATTTGTTCTGCTCTTTTTTATTACTTTAGGTTCAGCTTTCCTCATTTCTTTTAGGCAGTGGTTAGTGCTGTCGCCACACACCAAGAAGGTCCTGAGTTCGATCCCTGGGCCACAGGTGCCTTTCTGTGTGGAGTTTGCCATCTCCTCTGTGTTCGTGTTGGTTTCCTCCAGATGCTCCGGTTTCCTCCCACAGTCCAAAGGCCTGCAATAGTTTAATTGGTTACTCTAAATTGAGTGAGTGTGTGTAAATGGTTCTCTGTCTCTGTGTTGCCCTGCAATGGGTTGGCTTCCTGTCCTGGGTGTGCCCTGCCTTGGACTTGTAGTCGGCTGAGATTGGCTCCAGCCTGAAGTGGAGTTAGGAAAGTTAGGAAAGCAGTTAGGAAAATGAATGAATGAATGAGTAATTTTAGTCTAAGTGTTACGTTTAATATTTAAAATGTGCATGGTCTCAGGAGCGATCAGGGTAGATTTCACATGTTGTACTTGTAAAACTATATATGTGACAAATAAACTTGAATCTTTGAAACTTGAATCAAAAGAAAATAAGCACATTATAAGTAAGGGTTGTGCACAAGCATATTCAGTATATTACAGTAATAATAGTGCATTGGAAAAATGCTTAATTTATTTAAGTCATGACAAAGTAGTAATGGGCAATTAATTAATTAATTAGGAGCTATTGGATAAATTAACCTAGTAAGAGCATTAAGATTTCCCCCTATGCCTAAGTGTCACTGACGTCAGTATCTAATTCTCATTTTAGTGCATGTTGGACATGACCAGCTTTGTTGGCTGGTTATTTGGTCCTGCCAATGAATTTTCCATATTTAATTTTGCAGGTTTAGACTGAATGCAACACAATTCAGCAAGAATAAGACAGAAAAGGAGACAGTTCAAGTCTGGAAACCTCATAAAAATGCACAATGCAGATGGAGTCATGAATGTGTCTTTCTGTCAGTCGAATCTGTAGAGTTACATCAGAATGCAAAGCTTCACAAACACCCTACTATACAAACTGTCCTCACACTCATAGCTGCACAACATGTCCAAACAACATTACCATAATGTCTCTCAGAGATATATCAGCAGAAAGCTATATTTAAATGTTTAGGTGGGCAGTAAGTTTCTAAAGAAACAAACAACAAAAAATCCCACAAAATTTTCCATAAATACAAAATTATTAATATAGTAAATAGTTATTTTATGTAGATCAATGTGTTAGCGTAATGCTTTCCAGATCTCTACTTACAGAAGCCTCGTATCACTTCCAATTTCTGGAATGGTGTTAGATTAAATCAGGTGCTATGCATTTTCTGACAGGGTGGAATGAAGTAGAACTAAAGTCTGTTGGTTCCTGTTTGGGTTAGTTATTGTTCTGGAATGTGCAGTAGAAAAACATCCCAGGATCCTCCTCCACATGTCATACTGAGGTAAAGTTTTTTTTAAAAATCTTTTTTTCATTGATTTTGTTTATGTTAAACCCACTTTAAGTAACAGTTCAACAATAATTTATTCATTTTTGACAAAAAACATGATTCTAGTCAAGACTACAATAGTGAACCAGTAGTTTGTTATGAAAAAATTTAGATTTGACAGCAGGTGATGAACAGCATAGTTTCGTAACAGTATTATAGTATTTTTGAAATTTCGTGCTTTAGGATGTAGCCTACATCGGTAACATTTCTTAATCCCTGAAGAAAGCATTGTATCGCATTGGCATATGTACTGTATATCTATCCTTTTTACAGTGTGTGTGAGCAAAACACATTTGTGTTGTCTTCCAGGCAGGATTATCGGAGCTCCAGCTGTTTGAAAGTAAGATGAATATTTTCAAGTGTTTGGCATATACTTATGTAAATGTTATAATATCATTAGGAATATATTTCAGTTATGTCAGTCTCTTTGGCATTTGACCAGACAGGCCTGCCTTTACACACCACATCCATCAGTGAGCCTTGTGTGCCCATGACCCTGTCACCGATTCACCGATTATCCTTCCTTGGATCACACCATGGGACCAGCTGTTTTAGAGATGCTCTGACTCTAGCCATCACAATAAGGCCCTTGTCAAAGTGACTCAGATCCTTACGCTCACCCAATTTTCCTGCTTCCCACACATCAACTTCAAGAACTTACCGTTCCCTTGCTGCCTAAAATATCCCACTTTCCTGACAGGTGCCATTGTAATGAAATAACTAGATAGTCAATGCTATTCATTTTACCTGCCAGTGGTCATAATGGCTGATCAGTATATTTCTCCAATCTTTTCAGTGTAAGATGAAATTGCTTTTATGGTCATTCATCTTCTTCTTTACCAATAAGTCTGGGGAACTGAGTGAAGTGCGCAAACTGGTAGATGCATCATTTACAACTTGATAGTAGATTCTCTCTCTCTTTAGATCTTTGCTTCTTGTTCTCCTTTGCCTTTCAGTGTTTCCATTTCAAATTATATCATGTAAAGATAAGGGTGCAAAAAGCATAAGTAAAACAGGATATGGGTGTTTGCACTCTGTGTGCAACCATATGGCACTGCTTTGAAGAGTAGACGAAATGCAAAACAAGTACTTTTTTATAAGTGATGTAGCAATCATTAACAGTATGCTGAGTTTTGTTCTGATTTGGTGACATATGGTCACAGTATTTTATTTTAGCATCAAGTGGGAAGCAAACACTTGACACAGTGACTCTTAGTCATGGGTGCAAAGCAAACAGAGGGTAAAAATAATGACTAAACAATGTAAGCACTCTTTTCCACTTGTGTTTTGATGAGATTTATTTAATGTATTTTGCCATTTTTGTAGATGAACTGGGACTGTTGCTGTGTAACTTACGTCAAGGTGAATAGTTTTCCAGGCTTACATGTTTCTCTGAAAATGTAGAACTAGCTCCATTGTATGTCTTGACTTGGTGTTTGTCTCTCCTCAAGAATGTATATTTTTAAAACCTGTGACTGAAAGAAATGAGCGTATAGTGAGTATTTAGCTGTGGCAAACCTAATGGTACACCATTGCTTTCCATTCCAAATGGTGAACCATTCCCATTTTTACACATGAAAATTCAGACAACCACATTTAAACAAACACATTACATCACATGGTGGCACATTTTGCCCACTCAATGTTATATAACATAATGCTGGGAAATGGAATGAAATGCCAATTCTTAAAGAAAGACATTGTATTAATATCTTGTGTAAAGTGGAGAAGACGCATCATTCAGATGAATTTGAATTTACATGTACATTTGAACTTTTGACACTCATAAGATATATTAACATAATGTATTTAATGCATGTTAATGTGTTTAATTTTCCAAAGTGGCCAGACACAGAGGTGGACATGGGTGGTCATTGCCCACCCAAATCATTGAACTGACTTAGGCAAGTCCTTTTTTTGCCCTCCCTGGTGTAAATACCATTAGCTAGCTCTACAACTTAAAACTATTCTGACTTCTAATTGGTTGGCAGGGCACTACAAAACTTGTAGATAGAAAAAATAACTGATAGTTGTTCAGTGCCTAACTCTTGCTTGAAAACTGCATTAAACTGATATTTATTAAACTGTCTATATTAAACTGCTCTTGAATGTGTGTACACTCTGCTTGTATCAAAACAAATCCAAAATAATAAAAAAAAGTCATTGTCAGAACTGTGAGTTTTAAGAAGAAATTTCCTCTTAAGAATGCTAAAAGACGTCCAATGCTTTTTGTGTTGCGGAGTAACTTAGCTAGCTAGCCAATGCCCCTATCTAATAAGCTACAGTTTGCTTAAAGGAGCGATATGCATTTGCTGATATGCTATAAAATAAGGTTTTAATAACTAAAAATATCGCCAACCCAAAATGATAGTTTCCCCTACCAACTGTGGAGATCAAAAACAAGGCCTGTTTTTTTCAAGCCATTTCCATACTTTGCACTTCTTATGCATTTCTATATTAAGGTCTGTGTTAGTCTGTTTCTTGGCTTAAACATAAAGACATAAATAGGTTTCCACACTTCCACAGAGAGAGGTTGTATTTCTATATTAGGGTGGTTGTAGCTGGTCTGTGTTGGTCTTATTGTGTTTCTTGACTCAAATTACTCTGCCATTATACCACACTAATAGGCCTCTCAGCTTTCTACGTGTCACCACTATGCTGAGTTATGACACTCTGGCACCCACTGCCACCACAGAGAGGGGAAAACATTCAGCAAAATGGTAATATCTTTGGTGGAACAGCTAAACAGCTCTGAAAAATCTATTGTAGCATTTTATGGTACCACTGGCCATTTGCAGTTCTGTAGACCTGCTTTTGAAGTGAAACACTTTTCCCCAAAACCTATTACTTAAAAAATATCAATTACATAAATTCTCGACAATCACAATCCCATATATTGTACCATTTTATGCTGCAAGAAAAACATCACCACTCAAAACCCACAGGTTCATTTAGCCACTCACTCCTCTTGCAACACTGAACAGGAACACATCATCAAACTTTCCACTGATGACTTTCTTTTAAGCAATTTCTGGTCACTTCAGGATGTTCTAAGGTTGGCGTAGTTTATGAAGATGTTGTCCTAATAACCCAAACTAGACACTTAAGACTGTGTAAATAAATGGATAAACGAACAGCTCGGCCAGAATTCTTGTGGCATGATGTTTTGTTAAGGTTGGGAAAATGACGAACTTTGCTCCTAGACTTCTCACGTTTTCCCCCCCCCAATGTCAACATGATGATGGATGGAGAATCCAACAGAGATGGATTTTGACCTGGGAAGAAAGTCATGTTAGCATGTAAGCATGTTCTCACCTTTGGTTTAAACCTTTAGGTTTAATGACCAGCAACTTGTGACTTTCTTCAGATTTCAGTGCCCTCTACTGGCAGGAAAGGGATTGCACACTGCTGATACCACTACTAATAATACTGCTTTAGATTCTTCATACATTTTATAAAATGAATTTATCATAGTAATAGTTGCACACTCCAGTTTATCTCAGCGATGTAATGAGAATGTATTGCATCACATATAATACTTTACACAACACATAGTACACACAAATTTTCACAGTTGCACAAGTAAAACATCTGAATCTAATTAATAATTAGATTAATGTAGTTAATTTAATTCTTTGATTTTAGTGTTTATCACTCATCAGGTTTCTTTGTATGTATTTTCTCTTCCATGGAAAAACTTCTGAATTATAATTCAATTAAAGAGCAGAGAACACAATCTTGGACCCCCTGATGGTCCACAAAAGTTCAGGGAATAGAACTATACAAAATAGCAATTTCCAAAAGATACATTATTCATAATGATGAATTATGATGAAACATGTACATACACACGTGGACAAAATTGTTGGTACCCTTCAGTCAATGAAAGAAAAACTCACAATGGTCACAGAAAT
>JBBPDA010000001.1:33831577-33844279 GCA_037974385.1 Arnoldichthys spilopterus
GCCTCCTGTCCTGGGTGTACCCCGCCTTAGGCCCGCAGTCAGCTGGGATTGGCTGCAGCTTCCCCGTGACCCGGAAATGGAAGAAGCGGTTGGAAAATGGATGGATGGATGGATAATTGATTCATTGATTAACTAGTACTCTCATCACTCACAGGGCAAAAGATAAAGAATCACCCAGGACTGGTCTCTGAACCATCGCACAGCACAATTATAAATAAAAAAAAATAATAAACATAAAAAATAAAATAAAATAAATAAAAAGGTAAAATAGAACTGAAATCTGAAAGTTTGATGACTAAATGTTCAGCTCTCTCAGCTCTTTGAGGCAAGACAGAACATATTTTTATGATCTTCCCAGTGTTGCTGTCAGAGTTGCTGCTGAGCGTGTAGTTAACAATGTCTGTTTGGATTTAAATGGATTAAAAATCAAAGGCAAAGCAAGTGTCAGTGATTAAAAGAGCTGTAATCAGTGAATTTGATTATTATAGTATATTGTAAGGGTTGGCGCCCGGTTACGGCAATCATGCTTATGTGTTTCACCTGAGCCAAAGCCGTTTTAACGCTGGTTTTCGGGCTAGGTGGCGCGTGGTCCTTAGCTAAAGTCCTGTTGACTGGTGTGGCTGCTTGCTTTAGCCACACCGGACTCGCGGCAGTAATTTGGTAAAGGTTCTGGGTTTTAACTCAGGGTCTCCCTTTCCTCCCCCTTTCCCTGTTTGTCCTAGCAGAGAGGTCTGAGCAAGGCTCAAGTGACCGTCTGCTGGGGAAACTTTTATTTCCTCAACTCGAGTCCGTCTGTGGCTCCGTACACAGCCGCAGGTTGGCAGACGTGCCCGGACCTTAATGCCTGGGGCCCGCGGGCCAGCGCGAGACGGACTCCCTGACAGCTGAGAGTGGGGGAGATCCGGCTGGCTCGAGGCGGGTCCCCGCATTCGGCCGGGGTTATGGCGTGTTCAGAGCCCACATCTGCCTCTAGAGATCATTTCCCCTTCTCCCTGGTGGCTGGTGTGCCGACCATATGGCGAAAGGCAACCCCCGAGTCAGCACGCGACTGGCTCGAAGCGGGTCCCGCATATGGTCGGGGTAGGTAGTTGGCTCGCACCTGCTTTCAGGGGCTCCTTTTCTTTCCCTTAAACTCAGTAACCTTTTTCCCTTACCGGCATACCCACAGGCTGGCCCCTAGCTTAGCCTGTGTTACCAACTCGCGGGCTAGTCTAACCGCTACACGTGTAGCTCCCAACGCGGCTTGTTTACGTATTGCCCCGGTGGAAGACGGTGAATCCACCCGTCGACGCAATTTTCCACCTGTATTCAGCCAGGGCCAATCGCCCTTGCATAAGTTATTGCATCATTGCTACTTTACTAAAGTTACTACTTTAAACTAAAAGGGAAAACAGTGCTTTATTTTTAGTCTTTGTTGCTAAATTCGTGATGCCACTAGTTCAATTCAGTAGGTTCATCAAGTTATTGCTTTAAGAAGAGACTGCAGTAATCATGCTATTTATCTCAGCATGAAATATTTGTTTTAAAACAGAGCATCAAAAGTTATTGTTACTTTATTAACATTGATATTAAGAACTAAGTTAGAGTTTGGGGTTTTTGAATAACCTCTGTTTCAAGCATACATTATTTTGTCCAGTTATAAATTATCACTTTGATGTTAAGGTCAGGACATCCTGGTTTGTTTAAAAAAAAATTAAATTGTAAAAACAATTACAAACACGCAACACAAACTCTTGTAAGGGTACATGCACATATTTTACCAATACGTGTGTTTATACAGGTCCTGTGGATTATTTAGACATTTTTCTACTATGTGCCATTTCTTTAATTTTTAGGGTTAGTGATTTAGCTTAGAATTTCCACACAAATGCTCCCTTAGGTAACACAACTTTCTGTGACTGTTAAGGTTAATGTTAGGGTTATGCTTTAGCTTAGCATATCTGTGCATACATTCATTTTCGAAAATGCCACAGTGCTGGTGTAACACTGATTACTGTGAGGATTAGGCTTAGGCTTTTGTTTAGCATTTCTACACAAACAATTTCTTTATAAAAATCAAAGCAACTGCACAAAGTAAACACTAGTATAGTGTTCTTGAATGCTTTTCAAAACAACACATTTACTCTACTGTTCGAATAGTTCCTGCTCAGTGTTCTTGTCAGTTAGTGCCATTTTGCACACTAAAGTGTTACAGTACAACAATCCACAGGACCTAAATATACACACTTATTGATAAAAATGTGCAAAAATGTGTGCTTGTACCTGCATCGAATAGGAAGTTGCTCGCAAATGAAATACTGCTTGAAAGGAAAGTGATTGTAATAAGCCTGCTTGTGATTAGGGGGTTCATTTTGCAGACCCCATTGTAAACTATATATTAATAGCAGTAGTTAATATAAAGTGCTACTGCCTTTTCAAACATGGTGAATTCTAACTAAATCTGTTTCATTCATTGTAAAATCAAACTACCAAAGAGTCAAACACTTTGTAGGAAAAGTGTGACTTGATATAAATAGTTTAAGTTTCCTTTTTTTTGTTTCCTTTCGTTCTAACCCTAACCAAATCCAATAATTGCATTTTCCTATTTACTTTCAAAATGAGAGTAATCCCATATATTTTTTCACAGAAAGCATTCTGACCATGGTTGGATGGATTGATTTGCTTGTTTTTGTGTTTCAGGTTTATCTGTGTACTGACATGCTGAGGCTGAGTAGGTGGCTGTCAGCAGAGAGCAGCGAGGCGGAAGCTGAGATTTGAGAAGGCAGTTAATGGAGAGGGACTGAATCTGGTAAACAGGCTGGCACTCACTTTACACCCACCTACATTAAACATACAACTGTCATTATGGGTAATTATAATAAGGGACATTAAGCAGACGAATGTTTTCTGTGTCTAATAATGTATTTCTTGTCTTAGTAAAAACAGGAGCTTTCGTGTAACTTGGCATGTATTACAGCATGACACAACAGTTGTAGGGGATTGCTACGGCAAGTAAAAAAAAACCAAACAAAGCAAAAAAAACCCCCCCAAAAAACCCAAAACACACTTGGTATTACTTCTGGGTATCTGAGCTGACAGATTCTGACAAGATTTGTCCGAAGAGCCTGGCACAGATTAGCATATTCAAACTGTCTCCAAAGAGCTGTCACAGCCATGAGCTGAAGGAAGAATGTGGAGGTGCATCCCAGGAGACTCCCGCTTTTCAGTGCACATCAGATCTCTGTGCTCATCAATATGTACATGTAACCTAAGGCTTGCATTAACCCAAACAGTCTATTATTCATGGCAAGCATGTGAAGGAACAGTAAGTCACCTGACTGAAGACTGAGGAATTTCCCCACAATGGCCATTCATTAAAGCAGATGAAGGAGTAAATCTGTATTTTTGCTGCCACAGTGGTGTATTTACTCAGAACAAATAACATGTGCATCCTTATGGTCAGAATATTATTGCTATTGTGTCAGAAGCATGACATTATTTTTATTCTTTCTTTTTTATTTTATTCATATTTTTTTACCCTGTTCGAAAATTCCAGACATCTTTTACATCAGAGGTTCTCAGGATTTCCATCCTTAGGCCCACCTGTTTATAGCTTAAAAGAATAATGACTCACAGGGAAACAAAATGTATTTTTTTGCGAAAACTTTTCTGCATATTTCTCCCCTACAAATGCTTTGTGCAAATGAGTTGGGTACAACTGCTCATACTGATGATGTTTACCTTGCATGTTTTTACTAATATTAAAATTGCTTATAATTTGCTTAATTGTTACATACATACCATTAATATTTGCGATTTAACACTGCTTATTTAAAAATTTTTTACAGGTTCACAACAATCTATTTCCTATTCCCCCAGAGGAGAGCCCTACTAACCACCAGAGGGAGCTTTGCACTTGTGCTTTGCAGCCCTGCAGTTCAGAAATGCTGATTTACACTGTGTGCACATTTCAGTACTAACAGACTTTTATAAATAATGTTACTGTTGGATTAAAATATATATTTGAAGTCATTTTTAAGCATTCGGATTGGTCCATTCATTCATTATAAACGTTTCATGCAATGTAAAGAGTAACTGCAGTGTAAAAAAAAATGTAAAAACATAAATACAAAAATGGGAACAGAAAGTTCTTCCCTGAACAAATATGGTGTCCAAGATCAAATGAATATTATATCTCAAACATTAGGAACATGTTTTTATCACACCAGCACCACACCAACTAGTTGCTATTGCAGTTCTCAAAGTAGGTGTTGCGGATGTAAATAACATAGTTTTGAGAAAATCTAGCAACAAACAGGAAATGCAGGGTAAGTGTTGGCCCTGCCATCAGAAAACTGTGAGTGTTTTAATCTGGCGATGACACAACTATCTTTATCTCTGAAAGGGCAGGGGTGGCTTCCACCACAGGCTGCAAAGCGCCAACCAATCCCAGACTGTCTGATCTAGCAATACTCTGTCATAAACAGTTTCGCCTAGCCGACTTGTTTGCTGAGTTTGCAGTGCTGGCAAACAAAGCTTCTAAGCGATGTCTCTGGCTGTTCGCTTCATTTTGCTGCATTCCCGTTTCTGCAAAAGGACGCTGTAACCAAAAGAACACTGGTTTGTTTCAGAAAATGGTGGGAGATTTGGATGAGAGGCTGTTTATTGCTTGTTTTTTTATTTATCTTTTCAATTTCTCACTATTTGTCCATTTCTTTTTTCGTTCTTCAGTGGTTACCATTTTCTGACCAGCAACTCTGTCTTGATTGCCCACTTGTTGTTGTGGTTGTGCAGTCTCCAATGTGATGTTAGGCTGCATTTTTCAGATGAACAGGTGGAATAAGTGCTTGTTCTGTGTTGTATGCTACAGGCCTCAGTGTTCTCCTCCAAGCACATGGAGTGTTCCAGTTACTCCATGTTAGCTGCAATTCAAAAACGCGGCTTTATGTGAGTAAGGAGAAAGGCATGTGAATCTTCACCCTCCCAGTGTTTGTGGCATCGCATAATAGGGGAAGATTTCGAAAAATGGCAATAACTCTGGGAGAAAATCATAAATAAACAAAAAATCAAACACAACGAGAGGAAGGTGCACTGACATAACGTTGTGGACCAGATGTTTAATCACACAAATGCGTTTTAACAGAAGAATAGTTTGATGTGTTGCCTTTCACATACCTCAGCATCCTAACTTCTTTATTTTATTAGAGTTAGAAAAGTCAGTTTTCACTGATTGGGTTTTAACAATGACATTAAAATCAGTTAACATCTTTAAAGGTCATGTGTAAACAGTAGAATCAGAATTAGCCATGGTTTTAATTATAAATTAAAATTCATAAATAAGCCATAAGATTGAAATCAACTGATTAGAACAGGGATCTCTAACTCTGTGACTTGAAGGCTGGAATCCAGAACAGTTTGGTGATTTTCCTGCTCAAACACACCTGATTTATTGTAGGTGTGTTACAACGACCTGTACTGTACTCCAGCCCTCCAGGATCTAACAGTAAGATCCCTGGATTGGGGAGTGAACTCTGAACACCAGGAATCATTTAGATATTCAAATCCAACAGTTATTAACTGAGCTGAATCCAGTTCCATCTAAGCAAAAGTACATTTTGAGTATGATTTATTTATGATGCATTATATAACTGTTGTGTTAACAGTAATGTATTTTGCTGTGGTGAAATATCTTCCCAAAACTGTTATTATATTTATACACAGTGCAACTGTGAGCCATGGTCATCGATCTGACTTCAACAGAAAGCTCTAGTGATTTTGCTGTGAGAGCCCACTAGAGGACTGCGCTGGAGCAATACCAGGACTCTCCATGTGCCCCTTCTGTACTTCTCCATGGCAACCCAGTCTAAAGTACATCTGTACAAGAACACGATGTGTGCTTATGGCTTCTTAGTGTGTACACCCTCCTCCAATAGAAGGAAACAACTGGCTAAAAAATAAGTCGTCCAAGAGCCAGGATATCTCCTTCAGGAGATTTCCTCCCTTTGGCTGGGGAAGAATCGTTTAATGTCCATAATTAGGGGGGATTAATCACCATGGTAACAAGTGCATTTCTGCTGATCAAAGCCAATTTAGTGAATGTCTCTGATGTTGAGCTTTCTTGGAGAACAACACAGACAGAGCTGAGATTTAGCTTTGGAATAGGAAGAGCCTGGTGGAAGAAAATGCCTGGTGCAACATAACACTTTCCTTATGCAATCTATTTTGAACAATTTGGGCATTGTTTTGCTTTTCACAAACAATTCCATAATTTTTATGTGCCTTTTGATCATAAATTTGCCTTGGTTGTCTTTATGATGTGAGAGTTTCTACAGAATACAGTCGCTGAGATTGCTACAGGACATGTGAGGTGTATCTATGAAAGAGTTGCGTCATTCTGTTGTTGAAATAAATAATAAACTGTCAGTTTTCTGTACAAATCTACGTTATCTATCAAGCAAAATGCTCTTTTGCCAGCAGGATAACAATGTTCTTGTGTAAAGGCGTAAAATAATGTCACAGTAGTGACCTGATTCACTTTAATGTTTAAAGATTTGCGGTTCCTTCATCCAAATAATTGAGCAGCACTTCTCTTAATTGCTTCTCATATCTCCAGGGAATGTTTAAGTAGGTCCAACCCTTAAAGCCCATTTAATTCCTTTGAACATCCTCTAAACACAAGGACATTGCTCACTAATGTGTGAGGATGAAGGCTTCCAGATAGTGGTGTTGGAAGGAAAGTTTTGACTGTAGAGACCGGTTTAGTTAAGACCTGAAAACAATATCTCTGCCAGTAGATGTATATTCATAATTTAGCACATCCCTCATCCTCAGCCTCAAGAGTTCAACTGCAGAGAAGTCTCACTGAATGGACGGTTCAGAAAGTGAAAGCATAAACCACTCCGACTACCACAATGTTCCCAATGGTGGCAACGATCGCAATCCACAGCCAGATAGCATCGCTGGACATGTGCTGCTGCTCGTCATGATGCGTCTGCACTGAAGTTATGGGGGCTGCATTCACGCTGGCAGATGAGTTAAAGAGGGAGTGCTCAGTGCTGTAGTCATCGTTGGGCGATGAGTCCATGAAAGCTCCCGTCATGACCGGGATCTGTACAAGAGAAAGGTAATGATGTAAGCTAGTATAACAGTTCTGGTTTAACGTTATATTACTTTATGTAGTGTAAACAGTTGCTTGGGGTCCTTGAGCCATATGGGCCCCCCCTACATTTATTCAAATTGATGGGGGAAAAAAAGAATTAAATGGTTGCCAAATGTTGTGAAATGGCCTTGGTTATAATAGATACAATTTTATCTAGCACTTCAATTATTATTTGGCCTGTTATCTATGTCATGTTCAATCTTCATAACCCGAGAACCCATGATATAGAATTCTTTAATGATGGAGAACTTACCATAACCTGTTCTTTAAAGACAGAAAACCCATTAAATATAGTTAAACAATGGAGAACCCTTTATAAACAATTATTCTATGATGGCAAACCCAGTAAATATAGTTTGTTACTAACCAAGAACCCATTCTATGGTGTTATAAAAGAATGTAAAAGTTCAATTTTGCACCAAAAAGTGGGTACTGATAGTTTCTCTCTTGCTTACGTTGTCTAGGTTCTAAGGAATCAACTACAGCCAACTCTTTTACATACAAGAATACATCAACTAAAGGATATTCAAGAGCTTCTCAGGTGCTCTTTATTGTGCTTTCAGAAAAAATCACATGTTCCTAAAACATCTCCGTATGCATATTTAATAGCATATTTATCAATTATTTGAACTGTTGCATGACATCCTTTACAAATGGGAACAAATGTTTTATAGCCCTAACACGTTTGAGGCCAGTGGATGGAGGTAGTGCTTAATTAATGTGTAGTAAATATTTAAAGGGGGCAAGTTAAGATGATTTATTGGTTAAGACAATTAGTGCTCTAAGAAAGGCTGGATGACAGAGGACAAGTATCCTCTCATAGCCACTGTACATACTGTATGAGGCTGCCTAGTGCCTGAGAACACTAGGCAAGCTCAAAATAGCACACAGACAGACGGCTCTTGTCAGAGAGGAGGCAAAAACACTAAAAATATATTTAAAGTATGACAACAGACATATAGCTACATAGGAACTTTCACTCAACCTGCAGCTTTGAAATGGCATAAAAAGTGACCAAGAAATATGCTTGAACCATAATCTGGGAGTCAGTAAAAGGCCTACGTTTGAGTTATGAATGCCAATGTGGAAAGTTTTCTGGCACTGAAACGGTGAGTCATCACTCCATTTTAAAGCATTATATGAAAAGGATGATTGCATCTTTGATGGCTATTTGTATTCCTGACATGCTTTTATGAGGACAGTATAATACTGATGAATAGGAAAGAACAGCATTTAAAAAGGAAGAACCATGATGTATTAGGCTGTGATGTATACTGTATGTATCATGTAGGTTTTGTATTGCACTCCTCTTAATAAATTAGGCTATTATTTTACTTACTCGTAGAGAAGCAATGAACATAAAATTTGCACACCGTTAACAGCTGCTGTGACTTTGCAGGACAAAGTCAAATTAAACACTGCTGCAGATCCCTATTATAGTGCCATGTGATTAGCTCTAACTGATGGCTGTTACTGGCTATAGGAGGCTTGTTTACCCCACACAGTAATTACAGATATGCCTAATAATTCTAATTCCTTCATTATTATGCTGATAGCTAGTGAGAAATAAGACATAATTTTACTCTTAAGCTTCTTTCTATTTTCTGTTGACTGCATTTCTAGAGAAGAACTCCCTGGACTAATGTATTGAAATCTGTGTAATAATAATTAAGACTGTAGAGTGATAAGGGCACTTTTAACTGAATTGTATGGTTGGGGGAAAAAAATACAAAATGCAGAAGGTGGCCAAACCGGGCTTAAGATCTCAAGAAGTGTACTTGGTGAGGCCAAAAGGACTTTTCCTGCTCTAGAAGGGACTTGGTTTGACTTAACTCAGTATGATTGAAATGCAGTGCAGATTAATTCAGTTCAGTTCAGTTGACTTGAATTCAGCTTAATTCAAGAACCTCCTGAGCCTTGGGTTGTTTTTCATGTATGCCATTATCAAAAGTTGGGCAGTGGTAGTATAACGGTTAGGGAGTTGCCCCTTGAGACCTGAAGGTTACTGGTTCAACGTCCAGAGGTACCCGTGAGAAAAGGTACCATTTCTAAGCACCACTCCTAGAGCGCTTCCCATGCCATTTACCCACTGCTCCTACATGGATGGGTTAAATGCAGAGGTCACATTCTGTTGAGCCTTGGTGTGGTGTGTTCACAATGATGATCACTTATTCATTAAAACTACTGCAATACTGTTTTTACGCTCATCATGAAGTGTCTATGACAAGACTTTAGAAAAACAAATGAACAGTGAAATAAAACTTCCCTGAGATACAGTCCTATTGATTTGCAAATACATTTTGCTTTGTGTGTATGAATAATACATTACTCTAAATTTTAAATAAATTGTTACACTCTAGACTTTATATAATGCCCAGAGCATTACTCAGTTGGTGGATGAGTGGCCAGACAATAATGGAGAAGAAAGTGAAGCTCCATTGGCATCAGAAACCAACTGTGTATTTAAGCTGGTTTACCAGATGAGGTCACAGCCATTTCCAGTGCTTTGATGGCAAGGTACTGAATGTCCCTGAATCATTGTTTGGCTAATAGACACATTCATTTTCTCATGGTGCGTTTAAATGGGGTAATTGTGTATGTTTGTTTAGTATACACTCACTCGCCAGTTTCAGTATTTTTACCTTATATACGTACATATATGCATATCACAGAGCAGCCTTGCTGAAGTTTTTACAGAGCCATCTAATGACCCTTCCAGTTTGATGGAAAAACAAATTTTCCTCACTGTTTTTTTTAAATCAGAGTTTAATACAGTACATAAACACAGTTGAGTCATATCGTTTAAAACAATCATTAATGTAGATTAAAAAAAAAGACTTAACTCTACCACCTCCAAAAAACAATCTGAAAGTAAGAATGAAAAATGACCAGCTTTGTACTACACAGTACCTTAAATTGGAACTCAGACGACAGTAATATTGTCCATTTATAGATGTTTCTTCTAGCTACAGCAGTTTAATCATGATTAGAAGATGCTCAACAAAATCTGTGTTCCTGAGATTCAGGGCTTGTTCTGAAAGTACAGCAAACATCTGTGCTTATGCTAATCACCAGGGACCTGAATAGAGAATTTAGAGATTTTAGGGAATTAAGGTAGACTGGAGAGAAAATCTCTGCACACTACAGCAGCAATACTTCAGCTAACAGGAGCATGTGCTGTTCACAAGTCATAAATAAACACACAATTGAACAAAAAATTAATAATGCAGTCAGTATGATGAGAGATGGGATAGTACAGTAATGCACTGCTCGAAAATCCATTTGGTCCAAAATCAGCCTTGAATATGGTGTGTGAGAATGCTGTCTGCAATTTCTCTCTCTTGCATTTCCCAAAGAACTTTCTGAATCAACCTTAAACTTAATACATTCGTTGGATCTCCATAGGGCCGGCCACCTGCTGCAGACTCCAGCTGGTACTGTAACTAAAGAGGCTGAGGCACATTCCATGGGGTGCATGGTTTGCAAATCAATTCTTTTTCTATAGTATTGCAAATCTGCAGCTTTTCAGCCCCCAGGGAAGTAGCTTTTCTGCATTCTATAGGCACATGGTTTGATGTGAAAAAGGCACTCTTAAAGTTAGGCTTCTCAAACTAATTTATTGAGCTGTACTAGTTTCTGTGGGTGTAGGGTTTATCAGAATTTAATTTCACTTTCAATTTCACTAGACACTTTCAAGCAAACCTTCTAATGCCCCTTTGGTGTCTGAATGTACATATTTATAATTAGAAGATGCCCACAAACTCAATCTAGGAGAATTAAGACAAATGTGGAAACTTTCCCAGGCCTAAATTAAGCCTTAATTTAGACTAAAATGCCTACCTAATGGTGAATGACATGGTCCGTACTAGACACAATTTGCTGGGTTCATGTGGCTCAGTAAAATATTGCAGATCCCCACCATAATCATAAGAAAAATTCAATCCATTAGCTATAAATAAGCTACCTGTTTTAACTGTGTTGGGTGAAACTACATGACAGACTACAGACACTGCTTTTTCCATAGTGCACAATTGTCTTTCTCTTGAAAGCTTTCTGTTTTCATGAACAGTAAGGTTTTCATAGTCAGATTGTACAGCTACTGTTCTCAGTGCAGAACTAGCAGTAGGTGGACACGGGCATACACATTTAACAGAATAGATAAATAAATGCTTAACTATCTGTGTTTAACAGAAAATCAGTCACGAAAGAACCAATCTGTGTAGATAGAGGCTACGTGTATCTAATGAAGTGGTGCATTCATACCTGTATACTGTCTAATGGATGAAAAGAGCCAGGTGTGTACAAGACCTAGAAGTCAAAATATACCAAAAACAATCCTTTCTAACATGTTTCGTCTAGCCACAAGAATCCAATCGTGATTAAAAGATGAAAAATCTTTGTGTCTCTAAGATTCAGGGCTTGTTCTGAAAGTACAGCAAATGTCTGTGCTCATGCTAGTCACCAGGGATCTGAATGACAAGAGAATTTATTGAGCAGAGGTAGACAGGAGAAAATCCATCTGCACGCTACAGCAGCAATGTGTGCCATTCACTAGTCATGACTCCATGAACATAAAACAGTGTACATGGTTACATTCAGATTGAGAGCTTGAGAGGATGATGCAAAAAAGTGCTGCTTGAAAAAACAGCGTCCAAAATCAGCCTTAGATACAGTGCGTGAAAATGCGAGATATGCAGCCATTGTTACAATTTCAATCTGTGATTAGCAGGAAGTCAGTAAATGAGCAGCTCAAGTAATAAGTTATTATTATTATTATAATAAACAGCAAAGAAATCTGAAGCAAATTAGTCTCAGAATGTGCACCATTAATTTTATCCTAAAGAGAACTTTTAATGTGGTTTGGTCTGCACAAAAAAAACCCAAAATATGTAACTTTTGTTTTTGATGAGAGAGAGAGAGAGAGAGAGAGAGAGAGAGAGAGAGAGAGAGTTTTTTAATGTTGGTTTCAAAGGTTTAGTGTTTAACTTAAAGTATGTAACTTAACAAACTCAGACTTTTAAGGCAACTAGGTTACTTACTTTTTTAAGTTTTAAGTTAACTTTACAGTGCAGCAGATTTAATTCCTCTGTGCGTTGTGTGAATGGTCAAAGCGTAAACTGTAGCAATAGCACTGATGAGATCAGGTATTGGACCAATTTCAATGAAGCTCATGTGAAATTATTTCTTCCTGTGACATAAACTGTATGTTTAAGTAGCATACTTTACAACGAAGTTGACAGCAAGTATACTCATTTTAGAACAAACTGATAATTTTTTCAGTACTTTTTCTAAAGAGAATTTTAGTTTTGTAGAAATGAATCATGTAGTCATTTAATGTGTTTACTAAATGCAGTGTTTAGGCCGTTTGAGTGAGCTTATAGTCATTTTAAAAAGTGAAAATTAAATTATTTCAGCAACATACATACTAAACTGTTCACATACTTGTTTTGTCACGGTTTTGTAAAGTTTCTATTAAAGACAAAATTAATTCTCAACCACATCTGAGACAATTCATCAGCTCAAAAACAGTGATTTTAGGGCAGGTCTAACATGTCATATATACA
>JBBPDA010000001.1:33846828-33857269 GCA_037974385.1 Arnoldichthys spilopterus
TGGGATTGGCTCCAGCTTCCCCGCGACCCGGAAACAGAAGAAGCGGTTTAGAAAATGGATGGATGGATGGATGGATGATCTTACAATACCTTTGTCTGTATGGATACATTAACAAGCGGCCATGAAGCAGTTACATACAGACATGCAATTAAGAACAAACACTGACAGTTGTATAGCATTCTTGTCTATCACATGGATTATACACATGGATTAAACATGTTAATCTATGATTGCATATACTGTCACTTTTCCACATATCTTAATCTAATGCCAGTCTTATCTGGTGTGTTGGTCATTTTAAGAGGTCTTTCCCTTTAGTCAATGAGCTCTTGTCTGATGCTCGGATGATGCACTTAGCAACGGGTAAAAAAGATGGATTTTCTTTACAACAGAGGAAACTAACAAAAGCAGGCCAACTTGATGTTCTTAGTTTAGATGCTGTGGGCCACACTGCCAGACTCCCACACATTCGTCTGGTTGTCACTTGCCAAAAATGTTCTCCGCTGCTCTCCTCCTTTATATCTACTGTATATTATAATATATTTGGCATGTGTTGTTTATCATGTGTTTTGCAAGAGAGGTTTTGTGTAATATAGGAAGAGCGTATCATTACGAGCAGTCATACACAACGTTAAAAAAAAGAGCTAAAAGTCTTCATTACACAGTGAAGTAAATGATGCTGTAAAGCCCAAAGTAGCCCATTTGTCTGCTGCCAATCTTTGCTCCATTGGATCTTCTTGTCTGCTCCAGCTGCATGAAATATTGAGCAACTTTAGGGTGAGGGGTAGAGAAGATTTTATTGGATCACAGCTCAAGTGAGGCTTTGTGCTGTTTTTGAGCTCATTCGTAAAAAGCTCTTAGGGGAAAGAACGGCCTGTCTTTCATCCATAACGGGGCTGGATGAAAAACACCATGGCCTCCATATATGTATCACAGCAGCTGCTGGTGGCTTGTGACAAAAGAGCTGTTTATGCTGTAACAACAACACACTGTTTTAGAATCTGTTAGTAACTACATAGGCACCATCGAGACATATTGCATATCATTACCCATAAAGATATAATCTGAACTGATCGAACCCTTTCCGTGACACGGATGAGCAATGTTTCTACTATCTAAGAATTCTGCTCACATTACATTGACTTTTTGGATAGGGTCCAGCTTATTCTGCGGACTGTTATTAAGTCCGTGCAGACAGAATAATGTTCCCGAACGTGTTCAGAGAGTTATATTAGCATTGCCAGACCCAAGACTATAGGAGTTGAGCATTATGTGTGTCTTATCCAGGGCAAGACTGGAGATTAGTCATACAAGATTAACAAATGCAGGCATGATCATTATCTAAATGACTTAGATGCACATCAAAAACAGCTGAAGTTTGCATTAATAATTAGCCAGCTAGCAAATATGACCAGGGTGGTGCTGATAAAATTCAGTATGTTTTCCAAATATATATCAAATCAGTTGATATTTAAGATTGTGTGGAACTCTGGAATCCTGACACAGTGGTAGAGGATATTGGTACTGAGACACTGTTTCCTATTTGAACCCCCACAATTTTCTTTCTAATTTCAGCTCCAGAGAAAAAGTCCTTGGATTTCCTCACACTGACCAAAATATTGTCTTAAAAGTTTGTTTAATTCTTTTTGTATTATTCAGCTCCACTCAGTCCCAGTAATATTTACCTATAATCTCATTATTTTCTCATTTATGTAGCTTTCCTCTACATCCCCGAGATCCTTTGGCAATCTAACCTATTGATGCATAAGAAGACCCTGTGGTTCTTTAAAGACCTGTATTTATTACTTTACAATGCTTATGAATCTTATTTTCATCTTTCAGGTGTGTTAAAAACAAGAAAGAAATAATTCCTTAATATTTGGTTAAGATATTCTCGCTTGAGACAAAAAAGTTGATCTATTGAAAGCCATTTTCCTAAATGAATGACTTACAAACATGACAACGCTTGTTTTGATGGGACTGGTCAGTTTTCTTTTCTTAATATTACACCAAGGTGAACCTTTCTATCACAAATGAGGCTCCGAAGCAGGATATATGCGTGAGAATCAGCAGATTATTTATTTAAACCAAACCAAGAAGCTGAGTGTGGGTGTAAACAAACACAAAGAAGCATAGGAGTGTAGACATGCAAGACCAATGGCACACTGAAATAAGAGGTTTACTTATACCAAAGATAAGACTGGACAAAACTACACACAAGTGGAAACAACAGTGACAAGGTGGGAATTTGAAGGCGATGTGTGGTGCTAATGACTGCATCCCAAAGCCAAGACTGTAAAAGGCTATTTCTATTACACAGTTCAAGACAGCATGTTACATTATCATAATCTGGTCAGTGCCAGATTTTGATGGAGAAAATACTGGGGATAAGCTAGATACCAAAAAAAAAAAGATTATAAGTCAAGGATGTATCATTATGTAAATAACAGATTTTTGTTGTTAACATGTCTATAAGGTGTTTTTTAAGGGGTTTTTTACAAGCTGTTTCACGCAGTTAATAAACAGTCCAGGTCATGGCTAAGAATTTCCTCTTTGGATCTAATCTTCTCCAATGACCATCTCATAAAGGCGAATTCAAACAGCTTGAGTTTTCTACATAGAGGAACCAATCATGACTCTTTTGGGAGAGGACCTTTACAGTTAATTCACATGAGAGTGTAGTAGAAGCTAATGTACTTTATTACTTGGCTGTTGTGACCTACTCTTTTGCGAGTGCAGCAATCTAGAAATGCATTTGCAGAATAAAAGAGGTGACTGTATCTTGTAACTATGGCCGCAGATCATATAGTGTTAATTTTATTTATTTATTTATTCATTGGTTGCCAATATCACATTCGCCTGCTTCACAAATACATATGAAACTGTGATTATAGCTCCAAATGGCTAATGTGAAATAAAAGGTTTTTGTCCTTAGGTGGGTATGTCCCTTCATGCTAGTATTTCCCAAAGTGGAGTAAACACAAATCATTCATTTGTTGAGTAGTGCCTTTTAGTGAATAACCTCAACATAAATATCTAGCACTTCACCAGCTAATATCTTCTGACATAAAGGTTCAAATTTCACATTTAAAACACTGCATCACTACCAAATTCTTTGGAAGGACACCAAATTTTGTGAAATTCCATCTATTGGGGCACTGCTACTTACACGTTAGTGTCTCAGTGACTGCTTAAGCTAAAGTTTGTGGCCATCACGTATTTCTTGTTTTTTGTGAAGATCAGTTTTTTGTTGGCTAAGAACACCAGCATATCCCCTTTTCCCACTTAATCAATTTTATCTACTGGTGATTCACAAGCTCAGTAATATTCAGTTTTTCAACATTGGGACAACATTGTTGATAATTTATACTTAAATAAAAGTTGGAGCTTGTGATTTGAAAATTGCACTCTTTCAGATTGCAAGCACTAATTGCCCAGCACACAGCATATGGGTTTGATGGAAACCGTCTACTATCAAGTTGCTGCTGCTGAGATACACTGTGATGTGTGAGGAGCTCTGTGGCCCTCTGGGAGGCTCGCTCACAGAAGAAGTGTGGCTTTTGTAGAGTGACACATGTTCTCCTGTAGCATGCTAAGTATACACCCTGCTACTGAGCTTTAGGGACAGATGAGACTTGTTTTGAGCCCATCTTTGCTTTCCTTTTGAAAATTCCCCACAGTCTACACCTGTCAGAGCCACATATAGCATATATTCTTTGTTTCAGTGTTTTTCTGACCCCCTCTCTGTCTTTTGTCTCTCTCTCTCTCTTGCAGAGAGGCCAGGGGCAAGGGGATGGGAATGTGTGTAGGAGGGGGTACAAAGAACGATCGAGATGTAGCGAAAGAGAGCAAGAGAGAAGGAAGCCAAGGAGAAAAGTGAACTGGATGTTTTTCCACCTCACATCTCAAGCCACTCATGTTTTAGTCTTTTCAACAGGCTCCATGAGTCGGGCTAAAAAATCTCGTCTCCGTCACGTCTCCCTCTGTGAAAGCTTTCTGCTGTTTACATGTTCCTCACTACTATGGTACTATATCACTCTGTAATGAGGCCAAGATAAAAAAAAAAAAAAAAATCACAAAGACTCCCTAAGAGTTCATCTAGAACTCCGGTATTCTCTTTTTTTCAGTCTGACAAAAGGCAGTTCAAGGTTGCTGGAGTAGCTGTGCAGAGCTCAAAGGCACACCAAAAATATATAAAGCACCTTTCTACATTGCTGTCAAATTTCGAAGTGTTATGAATAAATAGTTAATTCCCTATTTCCTTTTCAAGACTCCATGAGCTAATCTCACAGTGGACAGTTTCAGAGCTACACAGGCATAGCTAAACACCATGCTAATCGTTCAGAGGATTTTCTTTTTAAAAAAAAGTGCACGTCTGGAAAATACAGTAAGCCTCTGGAGTCAGTGCTACAGTTTGATCCTCTTTACAAAAATGTCTGTTTATAAGAGAAAGGGGGAGAGAGAAGAGAAAATACCACTGAATATGGTAATAAAGTGAAGATGTCTTCTGCTTTGTTTGACAGATCAGGCAAAAGCAACTTGTGCTTTATATGCATAATCCCTTTTGGGTGAATGTTACCATTACTCAGACTCTGTATGATTAATAAAAAGAGCTTTATTGAGCAAACATTTCTGCTTTTAATGCTGTAAACCAGAAGGCTATGAACATGGGCTTCTTAACTGAAATAGCCATTTTATCCAGTTGTGCTTTCCTTCTCTACCTCTATCTTTACACCACATGGCATTGGTGAAAAGTTCTTTGGTGAAAAGTTCTTTGTGTTTTTTGTGTTCTTTGTTTCCATTATACATATTAAAAGTTAATGATGTTCTGAACAACTGCATCACGTTTTGACAAAAATCTTTAACTAACTGGAGGCTGCAAACAACCAGTGTATAGTACATGTATAAACTGCACTGTCTGAATAAAGTTTCCTGTCCAAATGCATTATTAGCCCCTAAAAGATAAAAAATGAACATGTACTCTCAGGTACAAGGTACAAGACAGTCCTCAAGGTTCAATAGTGTACCTTAACACGTTTTAAACATTCTTCTTCCTGTGGGAAAGTTTCTGGTGTCAGCGCAATTAATAAAAATAATAACTTCAATGAAATATGGTACAATTATCTTCCCTAGCTAATGGTACTGAAGAAGCACTCACTGCCAGTGTTTACTCAGGTAATTTTTTCCTAGTGATAAAAAGTAAATATTAGCTGATTAAGTGTTCATTACCAATATTTCTTATTGATTTATTTTTCTTGGTAGTTTAATTGTTTCCTCTTAGGCAGAAACTGCAGGCACCAATTTTGGTTCTGCCACCCATTATTTAGACACTTGTATAAACTGCATCTATGATATGTTTTTTCATAAATAATAAGAAATGTCAAAGCTTAACAAACTTTCGTTCTTACAACTGCATACTTAGAACACCTCACAAGACATGCCATTTTGGAGATGCTGTGACTAGCCATTAGTGAAATTAAGTGACTATTTGTCATTGTGAACACACTAAAGTACCACAATGAAATGTGACCTCTGCATTTAACCCATCACATGTGCACACATGGAATGGTGGGCAGCTATCAGCTGTGCATTGGGAGCAGTGTAGCAGGACAGTACCTTGCTCAAGGGTAGCTCAGTGGTGCCTGGGCTGCGACAAGAACCTTGAACCTGTGACCTTCAGTTCACAAGGGCAAGGTCATAACCACTAGGCCACCACTTCACTGCACCATCAAAATATGGTGCTTTTCAGATTTTTACATTCACCCATTTTTCTTGCTTCCAGCACATAAACTTCAAGAATTGACTGTTCACTTGCCTAAAATATCTCACCCCTTGACAGACGCCAAAGTCATAAGATGATAAGATAATCAATGTCATTCACTCTGTCAGTGGTTTTAATGTTCTGGCTGATCGGTGTAAGTAAACAATTTTTATAGACTTAAATTTGGCACCCTTTGTCTTTTTTGACCATACTGACCAAATCCACCCCCTTTGGAAAAAGGTTACGAACTCATTTTCAAAACAATATATCATGATCTAAGTATTGTGACTAATCTGGGTCATACAGGATCAAACATTCTTACTGTATACACAACTAAGTTCAGTGCTTAGTCTTTTAGTGTCTTTTTAGATACTGAATAATGCTGTCCTCCCTTATAAATGTTTACATCTCTCATGACTGAATCAGTTACTAATACCGCAAGCCTTTTAGCATACCTTCTTTAAACAGCACTGTGATTCCCCCAAAAGAGAAACAATTGTAGTCAGTTGCAACATGTCTTCAGATTGTTTGTGAGGTGGAAGTGCAGCGAGGATGCACAAGTGTAATGAGCTGCGATGGAATCCGACCTTAAGCAACAAGATGACCGAGTTCTACTAATAGCAGCACATAATGGGTTTCGGGGGAGAAGAGAGAGAGAATGGAATACACATGTGCAAAGACCAGTTGGTAACTGACTTATATGTGCTCTGTCCACAAATCCCCAATCCAAGTTTGACAAGCTTTACAGAACATGGTCAAAAAACCTTTCAACCTAGTAAATAAAAGTGGGATTTTACATTCGATACAATACGTAAAGTTTCCAGTTTAAAAATGATTGTCAGGCTGGAAATGATAAAACACTTTCAAAATGTAACAATTTTCACTGTGCACTTAAAGATTGTCTTGGGAATGGTTGCATTGAGCAGAGCATGCATAGGTCCATTCATCCAGTTTGTAAAAATGCAATATGTATGAGGCCTTTATGTGGAATATCACATCATTTCCCAGACTTATTTTGCAAAGTTGAAACATTGATTTTTGGCTATATATTTCATTTAC
Organism: Arnoldichthys spilopterus; assembly: GCA_037974385.1. Classification (NCBI taxonomy): domain Eukaryota; kingdom Metazoa; phylum Chordata; class Actinopteri; order Characiformes; family Lepidarchidae; genus Arnoldichthys; species Arnoldichthys spilopterus. The sequence continues at coordinate 33,853,649 of JBBPDA010000001.1, forward strand.
ATAGATTTCTGAAAGCACAACACTGGATAGTATTGCTGCCCATCAACTTTGGTAAGCCACAAACACACACATAAGCACACAGGCAAGATGGGCCCCAGTTACATAGGAACACAAACACACACACTGGAGATACAGAGTAATGATGGCAGAAAGTCTATAAGTTCTGTATACATCAGTGTGTGTGTGTATGTGTGTGTGTGTGTATACATATATATATATATATAAATACACTTTTTTATTTTCCTTTAAAGCAACATAGTAATCATAGTCATTATATTCTGTGCACTCTTTCTTTGTATAATAGTTTTAGTAACAAAATGAATGATGTCAGTTAATCCCCTAAAACCATGTGGTTTTAAAATACAGTTTGGTATTTTTATTCTGAGAGTAACCTTCAGATGTTCATCTATTCTTTACCACTGAACTAATATCAAGCAGTTAAATATTCTATTACATCAAACCCTATATCTAAGTAGATTACTTAGTTAAGCATGGTAGTTTAACACATTTTTCTTCTACTTGTTAATGGTTATAATTGTTGTTTGTATATACCCAATTAAACTGGGAACAAAATTACATGTGATGCAACGCATTTGACCATATAATGTTACATGGACCTCCTTTTTAATCTTTCTGCAGATTCTGAAGAGTTACAGTTGTACTCAAACAAAGGGGTTTTTTGGCCGTTTACTGAAAATGTACTGACCTCTGTATACTTCTGTGTACTGACAATCTGTATATGCTTAATGTTTTCTGTTTAACCAAAGCAAGTATTTGGTTAATTTCATGGGACGTTAATGTAGCCTTTTAAAAAAATGAATGTTGATGGGGTTCCACAGATTTTAAAAGGGTTTTACATTTTTTTAAAGATAACTCTTTGTACCATTTAGTGTTATTGTACTGTAGGATGTTCAGTTACAATGGAATTTTGTGTGGCGCTTCTATAACAGATTCCAGATAAGATAAATCACTTATATTCTTAAAATAATGAGGACAAAAATGAGTTTTGCAGCAAATCCTAAAGAATCGTTTTAAATGTAAAAGATATTTAGTAAATGAAATCCTGAGAACTTTTACACAGCTTAAAATGCTGCCATATAATATAAAAGTTCTACATTTTATTTTTTCTTAGAACTGCGTGTCTGAACTAAATCTGTTTTAGGAATCTTTATTTAGGTAACAACAGAGACCGTTGAGGGACTGTTCACCTGCTCTGATGTATCAAAGAACTTCCTATTAAAATGGTATTAAAATGGACCTTTCCTGATAATTACATTTAATAATTGTAATCATACTATAAAGTAAACTGTAAACTACAAGTTAAATACTATACTATATATTGTCACTATCATGCAGCCCTACCAAAGGGATATCAATTATTTAACCATATAAATAAATAAATAAATAAATAAATGAATAAATAAAAGATGGTTGGTAAATCACCTTGAGAAATGTATCGATTAACTTGACTGGAAAAAGTAACCCCTACAGAAAGACTACAGTCTGAGGTATGCGCTCAGAATTTTCCTTGATCTCATACAAACCTATAGCTAGAGTGGTTACACTACAGAACTGTGCAGTCAATTCCTCAATCATGGTAGTGATATTTTATATTAATAATGAATACAGGGTATGTTAAGGCAATGTGCCACCACTGTTCCATCGTATCACATATACTCAAGTGTGGCGTATATGCCATTAATTTTAAGTGAACATGGGCAAAGATTTTAGATAATTATGACATTTAACCGTATCTAAAAATTCAAACCTCCCTTCTCAACTGGGGTGAATACTTGAAGCGCATTAATATGAATTTAATATTCATTACTCATCTCTGTCAGTGAACAGTCTGACATACATAAAGTGGGTGGCGTGATGATTTCTCCGTTTCTTCTGTAGTTTGCCCGAATAAAGTGTCATAGTGTCTTGTACAGCACCAGATGTTTTGTTAATAGTCACTAAGACCTGCTTTGGTATGTTAGGTGGTATATGACAAAGACTTAATGGTTCTATTGCGAAAGGTTGCTCACTTCATCATGTAGTCTTGAGTGAAAATCATCATTTTCTCCCTCTCATGTCCAGTGCATAAGTGACAGCGTTATCTTAATAAATTGGAGAAGATTAGATTGTCACTTAGGGGTTCCTCATATACTTTTCAGAGAAAGAGGTTGTTTTCTCCTGTTGGTTAAGAGAGGTTTGCCCCCATCCCAGATGAAGGGACTTAAATGTTTTGCAGAATATTGTTAGTTGGGTGTTGTGTCTGTAGCAGACAGAAAATCAGAGGAACAGACCATCATACTGTGAAGTGACATTTACTGTTTATTATTATTATTATTATTTTATTTTCATTATATTTCAGTTTGATAGGGTACACCACTATATAATTTTTATATAATATTTGATATAATATTTGTTGTTCCTGGATTTTGGGTTTAACATATGGTTCCATAAAAAATGTAATTGGTCTAAAACATTTATGTTCTATGGATTTAAACTTTCATTTAAATGTTTCTTAGGGAACCAACAATTGTTCTGCTATGGCATCACTCCAAAAATGCAATTTACTATTTTCTCTTGTCTAACACATCCAGGTCATAGAAAAGGCTTGCTAATTAAATTTGATGAGTTGAATTAAATGTGATCAAGCAGTAAAAAGAGTGAAATGTGCAAGATGGGGATATTTCACAGCTGGGACTGAGCAACACCGGTTTACAACAGTACTTTGTTTACAAATCATTTGCTTTAATTGCTTATAAACTTAGTACTGGACATTTACGTTTTTTGTCCACAGTGTTTGTCTTTTTCCTGTCCCCACAGTAAATCCAGTGTATCATACGGTAAAATGAAAGTACAGTTGAGAAAACAAGCACACATATATCATCATTATAGGCATCATAAAACTATATCCATATTCAAGCAAAAAGCTCAAACATTTTTTGACAGCTTCAGTTTATCCATGTGTTTAAATGATTTTCACATCGTATCAACTCATTTATAAGGTGAATGCCATTCTTTTACTTATGATGTCATTTATAAAGCATAGTTTGGATGCTGGCATAAGCAGATGCATCTGATACGAGCACCCTTTGAGTGGCTTTTTTATATGCGTTTATGATAAGATATCTTAACTGATTATGTGAAAAAAAAAGAATTTAAATGCTTGTTGCATATACTTTGAGTTCCAGAGAAAGTAGGCTCATGGGGAGGTGTATATATGTGTACATATATATATATATGTGTATATGTTCTGTCTGGTCAACTTCATTTTATTTGTAAATATACATCCTTTTCTGCCATTCAGACCTGCAACACATTCCAAAAAAAGTTTGGACAGTAAAGCATTTACCACTTTGTAATGTTGCCAATCTTTTTCACAAAGACGTTTAGGGACTGAAGACACCAAGTGATGAAGTGTTTCAGGTGTAATTTTGTCTCATTCTCAACAAGTCTTAAGGTTGGCAACAGTACGGGGTCTTCTTTGTTGCATTTTCCACTTCAAAATGCTCCACACATTCTCTATTAGATATAGGTCGGGACTGCAGGGAGGCCAGTCAAGTACCCGTACCCTCTTCCTCCGCAGCCAGGACTTTGTAATTTGTGCAGAATGTGGTTTTGCATTGT
>JBBPDA010000001.1:33876597-33891641 GCA_037974385.1 Arnoldichthys spilopterus
TCAAGGTCACTTGTCTCAGTTTAAATGGATACATCTCAGAGAGAGGTAGATGCATGTGATAAGGTTGCTATATCTGCTTTCCCCTCTTTAGCTGTCATCATCACTCAAAGCTTTTCCTCCTCTTGTGAGTTTTTTTTTGAGTGCATTTTTCTATGGTGGGTGGATCTTTGTTTGGTTTTTTTATGTACATGATCTTTACAATACATTTCACTTAATAATAAATAAACAGTACATGTCCAGACACCAATTTCTTAAACAGGTGTCCAGTTGTATAAGCATAGCTCTTAAAAATAAAGGTGCCACAAAGTTTTATTTGAGTGATGCAACTGAAGAACCACTATGGTACCATGTTTGAAAAAGAGATGTTTTATTGTATCTTTTTAAAGGTTTTAAAACATAATATAAAGGTTAAATATTAAGGGTTCAAAAATACTGTGAAATGGAAAAGAAACTTTGATAAGGTTCTTCAAACTTACATCTGCCTTACAGAAATAGTTCTCTAAAGAACCTCCCAAAATTCAGTCAGGTACATTGGAATAGCTGCATATAAGAGCACCATTCCCAGCCAAGCACCAGAAAGCGGGGTAAAGAGCACCTTAGCATTGAGTTGTTGAGCAGTAGAATTGTGTGGACTAGATATCTCTTGGAGTTGGAGTGGCATTTGTGATCTAGAACTAATTGTCCTGACCTCAGTGATGCTGCTGTGGCTGGAACCAGTCAAATCCTTATAGCTACATCTAGGAAACTTGTCCCAGTAGAGACTGTAACTGCCAAATAAAGGTTTGAGCTCCTTATTAATACCCTTGATTTCAGAAAAAATGTAAGATATAGGGTGTCTACAAACTTTTGGACATATAGTGTACCATTATTTATATAACACTCATTCCAAACATCTCAGCCAGAAATGAAAAAGCAATTAATGTTAACTGATTTGAAACAGAAACATTAATTTAAAATCAGTTACTGGATAATATAACAATTTTTTGTTCTGTGTAGCCTACTAGCTTATAATTTGTGTCTTAACTCCAGACCTCCAGTTGTTTTTTTTAATGAACATCATGTCTTACATGACTTTATTTAGTGTATTATTTTACAGGGTTTATATGACATGGATATGGTATTTTATGCTTACAATATGCTCTTATGCTTAAAGAGTTATTCAGTAATTATAAATATAGGTAGACAGTAGCTCTGAATGTGTTCATTGTACCTTACATGAAGTCTATTTAAGCTTTAATAAGGTTCTTCATGCTTACATATCTCTCCATTTTACATCATTTTACAGTATTTTATAGCATATTGACTAAAAGTAGTTCACACTTCTTAATGTGCATTTCTTTACTCTCACATAATTTGTTTTGTCATGATTTTCCTTATAACAAACTGTTGTAAATTATTTATAACTTATAATTATTATAATTTAAACATAGCTTATATAATATAATAATATAATATAGCTTATAATAATATCTTTTTCTTAGCTCAGTGTTGGAGGGTTTTACTAATTAACAAACAGTAAAATTCCCAGATCTACTCTTTAGTAACCTTAAGCTTACATATATAATTCACTGTTTCTTTTATTTGTTCTCTTTTCATATTTTTGTTCTAACTAGTTTAGAAATCTATGTTAAAACAGGAGTTCTGCTCACAGTGAACTGATTGAATTTTTAGTCAATTTCTTGGCCTTTAGCATCTGTTTTAACATTTCCATGATTGCATTTTAAGTGGGCACTAGTGGCCTAGTGGTTAGGACATTGCCTTTGTCTACCATCAGTCGCAGGTTCCCAGCCCGAGCACTACTGATGTATCCCTGAGCAAGGTACCGCCTCGCTACACTGCTTCCCGGGCGCTGTTGATAGCTGCCTGCTGTTTCACGTGTGCACGTGTGATGGGTTAAATGCGGAGGTCACATTTCGTTGTGGTGCTTGAGTGTTTTCACACTTCAGTTCACAAGGACAAAGTCCTAACCACTACCCACCACTGCCCAATATACATTAAGAAAAACATTTAGAATATAATACATTGCATTCTACTCTTGATTACACTCAGATCAAATAATCATAATTTCATACTGGTAACATCTTTAGATCAAATGGATCAAACAGAAAAGGGTTTAAAAAGTCAAGTTTTTTAGCTTTTTAGAAACAAAGAGGAAGTTACTGATAAACATGGGCTTCTCTCATTAGAAGTTCTTATTAAGTGTTTTCAGGTGTAATGGCAATTTAGACGTGATACTTCTTTGGTAATTCCTTTAATAGGATAACACAATTTTTAGACTTCCTTAATGTGGCCTGTTTCCTCCCAAGAAGTACCTTCCAAAAGTATAACACACTAGTGTAAAATCCAGCCAAACTTGTTAGTCAGATTTTCTTGATCCTCTTCCCTTCTTACTCTTTTTTTGGCTGTGGTATATGTTAGAGTCAGGATTTGTCATGGGTGTCAGCATTGCTCTAGTTTAGATCACAGGATTTATTTCAACGCTTGAATAGATGTTGAGGGCAGTAGAAATGTGTGCACTCCCTGTGAAATTTATGAGAGGTGCACGGCTCTCTGAGAAACCATTTCACTCTGTTAACTCTGCCAGACAAAGTCATCGCCCAACCTGTAATATGCTCCTGATGAAACTGGCTATACCGGCTCTCAGGTATAGAGCATGCTGCAAAAAGCATGCTCCATTGGGTATGCCTTGCTGAATGGTGGTTTAGTTCACAGTGATTTGAAAATTCTCTGTCTGAAACTTTAAACTAAGGTCACTATGAAACTCTAATTACTAATCAGGCAGCTAATATGAAAGAAAAAAAAATCAGAAATGGCTTATGTGTGTTTTGTGCAGTGTAACTGCGCCACTCTTGATCAAACCATGAAGAATCTCAGGAGTATGTAACAGGTCTGCAAGATTAGCTCAAATGCTGTTGCGTAAGTGCTTCGGCAAAGAGGGATTTAAGAAGAGAAGTGAAAAGGAACTAGCATGGTGATCTGCTTGCATTTGGATAGTTAAAAGTGTAATTATCAGAGACAGCAGACTATAGAGTGAATTAATGAAAATCCAAAGAAATTCAAATATTAGACACACACACACATACACAGATTAACCATAACATTAACACCACTTCTTAAAGCAAATGTACTGGAAGCTGGAAAAATGGACAAGTGTAAGGATCTGTGCCACTCTGCATGTGGGGAATGACACACACACACACACACACACACACACACACACACACACACACACATATATATTGAGCTAAATATATATATATATATATCTGTTCATATCATGCTCATATCTGTTCTTATAGTGTATAAGACATTTTATGTACTTTTTATACATATTTTGCAAACATTGCAGTTTTGATCAATGGCAAATTTTTCTTTAATATTGTTTTTTGGTTTTGTTTTTTGCTGTTCATTTTAGACTGTTGAGACTGTTTCATAACACCACCACCGAACCACAGAGGAGCAATTTTCCTAATCCTGTCCTGTTAATGATTTCATTGATTAAGTTTGCCTTGAAACAAATTGCAAATTGACAGAGTCTGTTCAAATACTTGAATAATCCAAAGTCAATTAACTTTTGCAAACGAGCCTGACAAAAGTGAGAATACTAAGTTGGATCCACCTGCTCATAAACTGTGGAAAATTATGCTTGATAAACTGTGAAAAATTAAAATTATGTTTGATATTTTTTCACATGACCTAAAACCATTGACAATATTTGCCTGTTTTTACAACAATGTTGAAATGACTCCTCTTTCCAGTAAAAGGTATTATTTTTAAATATCTGCAGTAGTATACTGACAGTAATATAATCATTTTGTTGATGCCTCAATGACCTTTCATCACATTTTTACTCAATTTCTTGTTTCAGAGATAAACACACTGATTCTGTTAATGGTTCATTTTGATTATACTGTATAATGTTTTGAGCATTCTTATGGATTTAGCTTCTAGTGAATCAATGGTTTAGACATGCACACCATTCTTGTACTTTCCAATCTTTAAAATCATATCTGTGCAGACAAACACAAATAGACAAACACGTCTGTTATTTATAGGTACATGTAAGTGTTGGATACTGTGCCATTGTATTTAACAGGAGGAAGGAAGACTATAAGGGTTTTAATAAAGAATATCTGATTCTATAAATGACCTGTTGATAAAATCAAAGTTGCCTTTTTTAAATAAACCCATTCAATTAAAGAAATACTATGTTTCATGACAGATAATAAACACATTCCCTTTAGATTATATTATAAATTACTTTTAATGTTCTTTTATCAGGTTAAAACACTAATTTAAATTAATTATACTGAAAATTATCCGTATTTACACTGATCTAGACAAAATGTATCTAATGCACTGAACAAAAAGTATGCTGTACATTTACAGTATTTTAGTAGCCTTTATTTAACTGAAAAAATACAAAGGATTTACATTAATGTTCTGCATAACCAATTTGATGTAAAAATATTTGATGGAAAAGCTTATAGAAATAGTTATACTAAGCAAGCTAAGATCTGTCATAGTCCACAACTTTGTGACAAATCTTGTGAGACAATTGTCAGTCAGTTCAAAAAGAACACGTCTCAACAAAAGATTCCATAGAATTTATGCCTTTTACCAACACAGTCTGCAGCTGCATCAAGAAATGCAGAGTGAAACTCTGTTACACAAAGAGAAAGCCAGAGGTGTAAATTAAGATTTTAGAGAGACATTTTCTACCTTCTAGGTAACATCTTTTCCCAGGTAGTCTGTGGTTATTTGCCAGACCTCATTTTACTCACACTAAAACAGTATGGCTTCATAGACACAGAGTTCCTGTGTTTCACTGACTTGCCAGCAGTCCATGTCTGCCTCCTTTTGAAAAAATGTATGGTCCATTATAAAAAATAGAATCAAGCAAAGGTGACCACAAACTTTTAAGCAGTTGAAGTCTTGTATCAAACAAGAATGGACAGAAATTCCACTAACTGCAACAATAAGTATCTTCATTTCCCAAACAATTAATTTATGTAACTTAAAAGAAAAGGTGATGATAAACAATGCATTTGCATTTGTTTTGCAGGCATCTTACTCAAAATTTGTCATTTTAACAAACGTTCAAGAGAATTAACAGATCACAAATTTTTGTTTTTATTGCATTTTCCAAAAATGGTGTTTATATTTTTCAAAAAGCCAGAAATCCTAAGAAGAGAATCAGTTGTTTCCCATGAAATACATGTACATAGCAATAGCAACATAGCAACTTTTGTAGAGACTGAATAGAAAGTTTTACTAATAAAACAAGGGCAATCCAATATTTATGAAAAATATATATACTTAAAGAAAAGGTTTCTAAATTAAGGTCTGCTATTTAATTTATCCTATGCTTTATTTTAAGTTGGTACAGATTATGCTAGGTGGCTAGCATGCTATTAGATAGCTGGATAATGTTAGCTAGCCAGGCCGATGTTAAACATCTTTCCCAATTGTTGTTAAGTTCACATATATATTAAGCTTAGCTAGTGCTTAAATATCTTTTTTTTTTTTTTTTTTTTTTCTTTTTTTTACAATAATAGGCTATTGTAGTGGTAAATTAACAAGGGTTGCTGTGAAAAACTGTAAAACACAACTGAAACATCATACTGGCTTGAACACAGTATACTATTGTAAAAAATTTAGACATATATTACATTGTGGAAATGTTTGTTTAATTAAGTCTACAATGGTCAGTTCACATTACTGGAAACATTAGTGGTAGTGAATAATCAGTTAAACAGTGCTTTTCATTTCCTCATGTTGACCATTAACGGTCATTTTCATTAATGAACTTCAAGTTAATGATTAATTATTTAATATGAGTTTGTGATCCCAAGTACTTCATAGCATAGACTGAGCCACTCAGTGACCGTGTTAAATTTATAAAGTATGCTGCTCAGCTGGCCACTCTGTATTGAGGTAAAAAAAGAGTGAGATGTTGCTTCTGGGCTTGAATTTAGGCAGCTGTGACACCTCAACTTTACTTGGTTCACTGCTTAATCTCTTATATTTAAAAAACTTTTTTTTCATCTCTCTCTCTCTCTCTCTCTCTCTCTCTCTCTCTCTCTCTCTCTCTCTCACTTGCTCTTTTTTCTCTCTCTCTGTCTCTGTTTCTCTCTCTCTCTGTAACCGTTTGTCCAAACAGGATTATTCCACCCTGCTACAGAGACTTCTAATGACATTGAAACGTTGAAAATTATTTTGACACATTTATGACCTAAATCACACCACAAAAATGTTAAGAATTATTTGGTTTCTGTTGGACTGTGGCATCTACTTTATATTGTGTTTTAATTCCATACTTGATTTTAGCTCAGATGGGAATCTCACTTTATGCAAAAAGGTGTGGACTGTTTTGTTCACTTGTTCTCAGCACATGGCATAAACGTCTTATGAAAGGTCTTAGACCTTTAGGGTAGGTGATTTTTATAAAGTGGAAAATAACAATAAAGACCAACTGTAATTAGAGCCCAACTATATTTTTACTAAAATGTCATCATTTTTACTAAATCTGCAGAAAAGTAGTTACATGAACATATACATCACAAAGTATATTCATCAGAGAGCATCATCGCTATGTGAAAGAAATCAGCATCTAGAATCAGGAGAGCTATTGAAAAAAGCATTATTACATATAAAAATGACACAATCTAAATGTAACATGGATGATTTCTACTCCAGAATGGGCCCGCAAATTGCAAGTAGCTGCTGTACTTTCTTTTTTAGAGTTTCTCAATTTAAACTGAAATTAAACAGAAGCAGATGACTGGCAAATAATACAAATAATTCAGAAAAAAATACCTTGCAGTTAAATTTGAACACTTTTCCAGTCAGTGAACATCTGGCTTTTACATTGTTGTGATCTTTTTAATGATTCATTGGAAAAGTAACTTTAAGCTATGCAACATACACATTCATGAATTTGTGAGAAGAATGAATTGGCTAAGGAAACACCTATTAAAAAATGGTATAGATCTTGAAGATGATGTAATATGTTTTAGTAGATTTTCTGCCTTCTACCCAGAAAATTGTTAATGAACACAGGCACTTAATGACATGACAAATGAGTTTCATATGGGTTTCTCATATCAGAAGAAATATACTCCACATGCATACATCATGTATATACATTCATTCTGCACATAATACCTCTTCTGTTGTGCTTGTGTCATCAATGTAGATTTCATATTGATGCTGAGTCGTAAAAGCTGCAGTCGTGTGCCGATTACATAGTATACGCCAAAGAGGTTTGGCTCTGAAATTCGATGACATTCCCTTTGTCACAGTCCTGCTGAAATATTTTTGCCCACTATTGCCCTTTTCAAAAATGGACTTCCAGCATTTCACCATGAAGATCAGGATAGAAATCTGGCTCCACAGGATGCAAATAGCACAATGCAAATATGAATATGGAAATAAAATCTCTCTCTTAAGGCAATACATACTGTACATAATGTATTCCATGAATGATATTGCACAGTTTGTTACAGAAAACTGTCTACATTTTTCAAGCCTCTATGTTTCCATACCTCTATAAACTAAGTTGTACAATATACAATAATTTAAATACTCAGAAAACCTCCAATGTCAATTGTTAAGAATGCCAGACACCCACTGCTGTACCCTACTGGAGTAGCTGGAGTAGGGTGTAGAATATAACAGCATATAACTCATGTGTTGCCTTTTAACACAGATCTTTGCAAATTTGACAAAATAATGAAATCTGTTCTGGTAGACTTCTTTAATGTGTTCTTGGATATTACTGTCATAAAAAAAGATTATTATAAATACGCAGATAATACTGAGAGGTATATCAAATATTCCAAACATTTTTTGACTGTTCATCATAACACTGCCAACCATATAACTGTGGTTAAGACAATGTTCTTGTAAATAAAAACAAGCCTTTTAGTGTAAACAAAATTTCCAGTACAATTCCTGAAAAGGAGTGCAAGAAATGTTACTGTGACCTGCTTTTTATCAAAACTCTTCCAGCAACAATGTCAACATTAAAAGCATACCTTTTTGAGAGCCACACATTGTGGAGTCAAAAGGCTAAGACACCTCAGCTATGAACATTTTGCTTACTGTACCATGCACATAAATCTTATCATTTCACACTGATTCACAAGCTTGCAGGTGCCAAGCGCTTATTGTGGAGAAGTCATTCTTATTTACAGTCAGTTCCTATCCATACCCTCTGCTGTAGACAGTGATGCAGTCAGTATCCCGTAGTCTCAACATTCTTCTTTTCAGCTGTCGTGGGACATTGATGGGGCATTGTCCATACAATCTGAGATGTCTGTGGTCTTTTGTGGAGCCAGTAATATAGGTTGCCAAGCTTAACATTTTGGCGTAGGTCCTGATGAAGATCAATACTGTTTACTCCATATAGAATTATAGTGGTTTGTGAACATTACAGTGTTGTATAGATGTACACAAAGATGATAACGACCAAGTTGAGTATTGTCCCAATAATGCCCAGCATGGCCAAAATGGACTCCTCTTTGCTTTCCTTGTCTTGAATTCCTTTTTCCTCATCACTGATAGAAGTGTTTACCATTTTCTCTGAAGTAGTCTGCAGTTTCTCTCTCAGGCCAATCTGTTAAAGAAGAAACACACAAATTAGCTATCAGTCAGTCTACTTGGACAATGGAGAGTATATAACTGAAAGGAATATGCTCTGCCCACACTTCAACCTATTGATCTAGACAAGAAAAAGCAGTGGGAAAAATATTGCTTTGCCTTTCTTAGTCCGGTAGGGCTGTGATAACAACAACGTTTTTAGATGCAAAGCACCCCATGGACCTGGCTCACTCGCTCATTCACTCACTGATGTTCACTGTGCTGAACATTCACCACAATGGGGCACAAAAAGAAGTCAAACAGATTTTGACGCTTAGCATCAATGTCACTGTGCCTGTTTGATTATTGAGTGCCTACCAAATGGTTGAGATGTATGTGAATGGTTAAACATTCTACTTTTAAGGTCATATATATTAAACATTTAATATCCATAATTAAACCAGGGCGATGTGTAAAAAAATGCTGATAGAATAATTTTCTGATAAAAAAAGAATAAAGCATTTTTTAAATTTATTATAGAAAATGTGTAAACGTACATAAAAAAGTCCTAAAATATAGAAAATTCAGACTCTCTCATCTAAAAAAGCAGGATGCTAACAATAATTTAAAAAAAAAATAAATGAAAGAAATCTGTTTTGCTGTTTGTCTGTTTTGCATGGATGTATTCTTTGTCTGACCCTTGACACTTCTCTCAGCTCTTTTGTAGCTGTACACATAAAAGTCTTACCAACAGGATATCATATTAAAATATGCACTCTATAGTTAGCCAGCCCAAATTTACAAGTAAATTCAGATAAATTTGACATTAAGACATTTGAGGTACAGTTTATACTCTTTTTATAGTTTTATACAAGACCTGTGCAAAATGTATGACTAGTATAGAAGTTACATGGTTATGCAACCATGGTGAAATGCACAGGTAACTATGTTTTCCACAACTATTCTTTTTCCAACAATGTATACTGAAACCTATAGGACACTGCATTGCTGCTGCTTATCTGCTTAGTGGATGTTGCTCTAGTTTTCTTCAAGGTTTTATGATTGATTTAAGGCTGTGTAAAGTTATTTAATCAAAAATACATTAATTTCCATCATTCACTGAATAATATAATACAGTGGCTAAGAATCTGTCATAACACAACAAAATTAGGTTGAATATGTATACACTGTTGATTTACCTTAAGGTTCTACTCTGGAGATTTCATCAGTTAATACATCTTCAATTTTAAGGGTGAGAAGTTTTACATTTCTCTACACTACTTGCATTCTAGATCACAGAAGCTGATAGCGACCCAGAATTTATTTTGATGCGGATATTTTTATTTTTTCATGTAGCACTGTGTTCCTGGAGGAACATTATTTCATTCCACTGTATACTGTGTAAACGGTAGATGGTTGAAATGACAATAAAAGCCTACTTGACTTGAATAAACTGATGGCTCAAATTTGTGATGATCTGTCATGCTTGTGAATGGGTTGGTGAAAAATGGGGCAACCTTACAGTCACATCACTGAAGCCTTGCTGGCCTTTAATTGTCAAAGTCGATCATTTACAAACGTTCTTGTTTTTCTTTGTGGGTGGTAGAGTAAGAGTGTATTGAAGATAAATGCTTTAACAGTCTGTCTCACTTTGCAGTGTCTTCTCAGGGCTTGCTAAACCTCCTTTGTCAGCTTCTGAGACTAACAAAAAAAAGCACAGAACAGACCTCTGATTTCAAGCAAGTGTGTGTGTATTGGACTGTACAGTACCATGTGTGGGATGCATTTTAATTGAACACTATATGGCCAAACGTATGTGAACACCTGTTTATCATATACCTATATGAACCTGTTGGACATCTAATTCCAAGACCATGAACATGTATTAGTACTTTGTACATTAAAAGGAAATAGTAATTATAATAGTGCTTTAAATGGCTGATTTGTGGACAGTGGCTTAACACATAAAAATACTTTGATCCACAAAAGATCTTTTTGGAACAGCTTGGACAACTTTTGTAATTACTACACAACCAAATCGAGTCTAATAAAAGCATTAGTGTCCACTTCAATATATTAGTTAGAATTTAGACAACATATTTGTCTTATGGTCATACAACCTATTTGCAGTTTTTTTTAATTTATTAGCATTATTATTGTTGTTGTTGTTAATATTATTCATTTATTTAAATAAATCATATAACAAGGCACATTTATGTGTCTAACATAGACCTAGTATTCAATGTGGTACCACTCTCAAAAGTGGATACAGTCAGTTGGTGTTATACTCAATAAAAAAGAGGTTAGGTAATTAACCACACATAATCTTCAAACCCCATTTGCAGAAAGGTTTTTATAGAATATTCAAGTTATGCTACATTCCACAATACAAAGGAGAACTGGTAAGAGCTCACCTATATCAGTAATATGACTGGGTACAAAAGGGGCATCCACCAAAAGCTCAGTCTGTCAGCAGTCCATATCTGTCTCCTATTGAAAATTTGGGTCAATGACTCCTACATTTTCTCTCCAGGTGTACTTATTTCAACATAAAAAGGGTTAAAATCATAAAGCTATACTATATGTATATGTAGTATTACTCCCTTATATGTACCCACTTTAACTTTTCAAAAAACATTTGTTTCTATTTTTCTGCTATTTAAAGTGTCAAAATATCATGTGGTGCGACTGTCTGGCCATGACTTCTGTTTAGGAAAGTGCTTTGAAATAACTGTAATCATGTTCATATTTATTTTCTCTCCCATTTGGCATAATTTCCAAAGTGTAGTCCTGTATAAAATTACAAAGCGTTTGTATGCATATTTCCATCATAACATACAATAGACTTTGTCCAATGATGTCCATTTTATTAAATATCATGTGTTGCGACCATTATAAAACAGCCATTTTGGGACTTTTTTATGTTAAGTTCATTCAAAAACAGGATATTGCATCATCAACCAGTTTCCCAATGACACATACAAACTGACAGCAGGTTTGTAACTCTCTCTCAAACTAGAATAAAAACAATTTTTTTAATAGTTGGTATGTAGTTGCCACATTTGAATATTATGTGGTATGACCTCATAAAAACAATGAAAATTAAATTATTTTGACAAATATGTAATTTGATGATAAATTTCACAGTGACTTTTTGTAGAAAGCTAGCTTATTTTGTTTAGATGCCCAATTCTGTGTACAGAGTTTGAATGAACTTGAAATATCATGTGCTGTGACAAAATAAAATGTGGTGCAACCATTGCTGGGTGTTTTCCCTTATACTAGATACATGTCCTAGATTGGCACTTTTTGTACTTTTATATTCAATTCATGATTTATATAAATACAGTACTTTGTTTTATTATTATTTGCAACAGATTTGCATGGATTTGAGTAATTTCTTTTAAAAATTTCAGAAACAACAGTTTGTTGAGAGAAATTAAATAAATAATCAACAGAGAACATAGGCAGCTCGTTAACTCTGACCCTGCAGCAAGGGCAGAGTACCTTGCTAAGAGAAAAGATTTAAAAGTTTAAAAAAATGTTAGAAAAGAAAACTATATAAAAATAAACTTGAAGTACATATTGCTTATGTGTTTTTTACCTGAAGGAAATGAATTTTTTCATTAAAAAGTTTTAAATATTTGCTCAAAACAAAGTTGCAGCAGTGTGCTATAGTTACGTTTGAAAGGTTTTATATTTAGAAAAAAGTTAATGAATTGTTTTTGTTCATAAAAATTCTGACATTTTAATAATATCTGGTTTAAATATATTGCAGTACAAAGTTTATTATTTTTTGATCATTTAACACATATTTTTTTAATAGTTTAAGGTCATTTGGACCACCCACAAATCATGTGGTGCAACCAGTAATATCAATCATCTGTATTAAATTCCTCATTAAATTTCTAATATCTGTGGCTGAAATATTAATACAATTTGCTTAAGTGAAATTTATTTTAAAATCGTTTTTATCAGTTTTATGCAATTCACAGGAAAATAAGTCACAAATCACATAATAAGGTGACTGTGACATTAAAGAACAAAAATATGAGATCCTTATTTACCAAAAGTCAAAAGAAACCCAAATACTTTGTTTCTAAAACACTTACTATATAACTGAGAACTTAGGAAAATGTTAAACAATTTAGGGGAATGTATTAACTTTAAAATATATCATGGTTACACCACATTACATTTTTAAGGCTGCGCCCAATTCAACCAAATAAAAAAAATACTAAAATCACTTAATTAAAAAATTTAACATGAATTTATGTGTACACCACATTCTTAATGGTTGAACAATTGCAATAGATATTCTTATTTTTTGTATTTCAAAATTAGTCTTTTGAAAATTCTTATGTCATTGATCCATTTACAGAATATGTTTAACTTTACCAGTGAAAAAAAATGGAAATTTGTTATTTGAACTTTTATCAGTTCAAGAGAGTTAAACACATCACAAAGGAGGGTTAACACATCATACATTCTCGTCTTTATTGTCTTTTATAAAATATCTCAACTCTTCTGGAAAATGGATTTAAATATCAAGTCTACAGTCTAACATTCGACCTACATTTATGTTCTTCCTGACTTACAGGGAATTGCAGTCCTGACCAGTTGTTTACAATAATCAACCTCTGCAATTTCCAGATTATTGTGGTTCACATGTAAGTGCATTGCTGCAGCAGCTTTGAAATGTATGCAACCTTAGGAAATGTTTCAATAAGACATGTTTATCACAGAGGCCCAATTTTCCCCTGCTGTCAAAGAAACGTGGCAAAAACATTGGACTCTATTAACAATCCACAGCTATCCTGAAAAAATGCAGCATAGCACCTGCATTTTTTCAGAAATGTGACAGCAAACTAATGTCTCCTATTTTCACTCACTGTTTTTGATTACAACATCATCAGTAGGCAGCTGAATTCAAAAATTTCATTTCATTTCAATCATGTCATTATCAACAAGCCAAAGAATTAATTACTTTACTGCCTTGGTTTTCCCCTTTTGTTTTCCTGGAGGAATTACACAATGGTGTCTACCATCATTTATTTTTTCTGTTGTACTTGGGTTTTGTTCAGTGAGTTCAGAGCTTTTCTGCTTTTCATCTATAGCACTGTTGTGTAGCACAGCACATCTATGGCTGGTGAGCGGGGTTTCCCTTTAAACTGAATGGTCTTTTTGTACAGCAGAAAATATTTCGTCATGCAGGAGGACAACTGTTTTGTGCTGATAAAAGTCTGTTTGTGGGAGAACTACAGTATGTCAGGTTAGCCAAAATGTGAGCAAGAAAACAGCTTCATTAGAGAGAGCAGCTGCTCATCTATCACAAGGATATGGAAACCTTCCAAAGCTTCTCTACTGGTCATCCATTTGGTACAGCATTGCCCTGTGGCTGCCAAGTTGTGTTATATCAGCCTCACTATTTCTAAGGTAATTGATGCATGTCCTTATAACCTCAGAAATGCCACCTTCAATACTGTTTAACATAAGTATTTCTGTTGAACTGCCTGTAAAATTATATTGCATGACAACAATAACAAATGCTAGTTTTTTCATTTGGTCCATATCAAATGTGGACCAAAGTCTAGACAGACACCAAGCTTCATTGTAAAAGCAAGACAGAGCTCTGACTCCTGTTTTTTTTTTCAATACACACTGGGCTTACAACCAGCTAAAATTAAATTTGCATTTGGCTAACAAGGCTTGTCTAGTCCCAAGGAGAGAAACAAGACTTAAACTCCATCTGTTCCTCAGGCGTCAGCCTGAGGCACAGTGTGCTCAGTTTTCCACAATGTTAATCATGACACAGTGTATGATGAGCTCATAGTACAATCTTATATTAAAATCTTTGTTTGAAGCCACTCACTGACATGTTTTATCTAATGAACTATAGACAGCTGTACTGCATCACAGTGTTGGACCAGAAATACAGAATCCCGGTATTGCCAGCATTTTGTTACTGCATGTAGCATGCAGATGCACTAAATGACCTTACCTTAGTATTAGTACACACTGAATCCAGAGTTTATTAACAGTTTCAGTACATGAGGTAATTCTGAACTACTGTTATAGGTGTTGTTTTTACTGTTTATTAAAAGTATGTTTTTAATGTACTTTCTTTACAGTGAATTAAAGGCTAAATGGAGGCTGAAATGATCAATACACAGATAATGTCTACAATGTCTGGAGACAGATGCTGCTTTGGCAAGAACAAGACTTTTTGTCTCCAGTTTTTTACTTAACCCCAGGCGTATTATGTAATTAATCTTAAGATTTATTCAGCAACTACTATAAACTATTAATTATTAATTATGCAGTTCTAAAGAGAAAATAAGCTATAGGCCAATGTATAGACTTTTTCAACTGTCCTATACCCTTGCAGTCCCCCTTATTTTCTTTATATGTTATTGCTAAATAAGCATAATCAAAGGGAAAATATGTATTTCATATATATA
>JBBPDA010000001.1:33895338-33910306 GCA_037974385.1 Arnoldichthys spilopterus
AGGGTCTATATTTTTCCTGCTGTTGTGTTCACTGTTGCGTAAACAGGAAAATGAAAAGGTAGAGATATACTTCAGTATGTATTATAGGCAATTTTTAAAGAAAGTCACAAATAAACTGCTCTACATCTATTATAACACAATCATAATAGGTTCAAAAAACAGCATGGCAGAGGAATTATCAAACCTGGGAAAATAGGTTACACAGGTAGGATGGAGCTGTATGGAGCACTGAGGTGTAAAACCTTTTGCCACTTGGATAGTTTTGAGCATATCCAATGTTTCAAGACACTAACTTCTTCTGACAGGCAGAGTTGCTTTGGGCATTGTTTTAAAATGGAATTAAAACAAACAACCCTCAATATATTTAGATATGTGTGTACACACAAATACGCACACACACACCACACCACACACACTTTCTCTCTCTCTCTCTCTCTCTCTCTCTCTCTCTCTCTCTCTCTCTCTCTCTCTTTCTCTCACATACATTCACAATGGGCTGCATTTGTTGGTTTACAAGAATCTGTATGTAGGTGTTAAAGAAACAAATTGTTTTACTAGATTACCTACAGTTGTAAAAGAATTTGGAGATGCGTTTTTATAGCAGCATATTTAATTAAGAATTGAATGATTAAAACAGTGTTTGAACAAAATAATAATGAAAAAATATTTTATTACATTATTACATTTTCAGATTAGCTTAAATAAAAATAAGCAATAATTTTTTGTGGTTTGTGAGACAATTAATTATGAATGAATTAATAAATGAATGCATGGATGGATGGATGAGTGAATTAATGAATGGATGAACGAATGAATGAAATTCACAGGTAAATAACAGAAAAAAGGTTATGGGTCTGTAAAGAAAGATAATAAGGCAACTATCATTATCAGAAAATAATACTAATCAAACTTTCTAAGCTAAGGGATAAGTGTCTCATGCAGTGAGCCAGTTTGAAATCTGTTTTTAAAGAATATACTTTACTCAGTGTATTTCAGTAAAATTGTAATTACAAGCTAGATTCTGAAATGTACTTTCATTACTTGATTACACTTGGGACCGTGATGCGGCATCATTGTCATATGTGGCGTAGTCTTCAGCTAAACATACTGTGAAAAAAGACGTCGGTCTTACCTTGCACAGCATCAGGAGGAACATAGCACTGGACATGCTGGGAGGGATTGCCTTCTCAGAGTTTGCAGACATCCCTGGCAACTAAGAGACAAGTTGGCGCCACTCATCCTTAAGCCGGGAAGAAGTTCCAATGGGAGAAGGAACTGCAGGGTCTTTCAGGTTGCCCACTTTTAGGCTTTGTGTTTTCGGTCGTTCCCCAAGGCAGGTGTGTGATTTCCTGCCCTGTTTCATCTCAGTTGTGCCTGAGTTCACCTGCCATCAGTTTATTAAGTACAGCTTATACAAGCAGCTGCATCCTTTCCTTCCTTCTTCTTCTTTTTCTTCTTTTTCTTCTGAGATGGAGTGTAATTTGACACTGGGCAGACAGGCAGGAGAGGAGGAGTGGATCAAAGCTGAATCACACACTTAGTATAATCTTCTTTTTAATTGGATGAACCCCCATTTATAAGGTGACAATTGTCTTTTCTTGTCTCTGTTGAGCTGAAGGACAGTTTCCAGAATGAAAGCCTTGACAGAAACTTCATTTCAAGCTAAACTCCATTATGATGCTGCACTGTCGAGGTGTTTTGAGTTTTGTTCAGGTATCTGGTCCATTACCTGAGCTTCAGAACCAAAAATAAAAACTAGTTAAGTCACTTTAAGAAGGATGGAGGAAGAGAATGGTGAGAAAAGACGGAAAAATTCTTCTCCTATAGTGCGATGAGGAGCCATGAGCTGCTAGCTGTGTAAGTGCATGTGTGTGAGTGTCTGTGTGTAGTTGAGCAGGGTGCTGGAGGGAAGTCGTGCCCCACGCTGACGCTCCAGAGGCAGGCGGCATCCCCTGCTCCCTCCACCGCGCATATCAATGCAGCCCAGGTTGCCTGGCAACCAGCAAAGGAGAGCTACAGAAACGTCCCGGCGATAAGAAGTGTTTGTGACAGCAGCTGTGATGAGGGGGAGGGGCCTCCTCAAACACTCTCCCTGAATGTCCCCTATATCCCCCCGTCTGCTCCCACCTGCCAGGGTGCCACCCATTAAAGGTTCCTAAATGGTTCTTGTCTTGGAGATTCAGTTCTAATAAAAAAGCTTTAGCATCCTTACATACTGCTCTTACAAACAGAGGAACCAAATGGTACCCAAAAGCACTCTTTTGTTTCACTACATCTTTATAAAAGGGGGATCTTTAATGGGTTTTTTTTTAGTAAAGGCAAAAGTTTCATATGTAGAACCATGACAACTAAAGAACCAATGGAATGCTTAAATTGCTCTTCTCTATGATGAAAAAACTTTGTATGGTTCTTTAAAGAACCTTTAAAAATGGTACTACAAATATGTTTTATTACTGTACAGAACCTTATCTTAAAGAGTGGATGCAAAGGTTCTTTGACTTTTAAAGGGCACATTGCCTTTACATATTAAATTCTTTAAAGAACCATCTTTTAAAAAGTTCTTTAGGGAATCAGTAGTGTATTTTCTATGGCATTGCTCCAAAGAACTATTTTAGGCATGTTTATTTCTAAGAGTGAATGTGGGATATAGTGCAATGCTGCTACAACTGGAGGACTCACAGGACAGCTAAATCTCTTCCATGCGATGGTCAAGGCTGCAACCAAAAAGACTGACTCACTGCTCCGAGCTCTCAGTGAACGAACAAGAGATTGTAATAGATCATAGTAATGAGCCATCCTCTTAGTTGTAAGCAATCATAACCAGACCAACCAGCCCAAACTAAGTGTTCCCATGCATGCATTTGCTCTCCTCGGTTTTCCAGAGACAGAGAACACAATAGGCTCATTCTGCAGGCTTACTCTGGAGGTAAGCCTGTCTCAGGCTTTTAAACTGTGACAATAATGTGAATCACCATGGCACTCTTCTCCTCTCTGCCATGAGCGGACAGTGAGAGGTATTCTCCCATTTAGTCAGGCTTTATATAAAAGCTTCAGTGGCACAGTCACTTCAGGAAACAGAGACATGAAACCATGAAAAGTAACCAATAGAAATGGATGGGCTCTCTGCTGTGCCAAGGTACTAATGAAAATTTAAAGGGAACTGAATTTCTAATCCTTATGTATTTATGAAAAATAGTGTAGCATTACTAATTATCTTGTGTTTGAAAGAGAAATTACTTTTAATCAGAAATATCCCTTTATTTACACAAAGGAAAGTTTTAATTTGTCAAGACAATTGGCACATATTTCCCAGCCACTGGATAAATGCTGTACCAAAAGGAATAGAAGCACTCCAGACTATTGCTGATATAAACCCCTCTGCCAAAGGTGCTTTCCTTTCCCAGAAATCTTAGTGTTTACTCAATTTCTCCTCTAGCTAATACTTTGGGGCAACGTAAATGGATGCTTTTTGATTAATGCTGGCTGTGCAGCACTGATCAAATTCAGGTTTCTGCTCCATAAAGTTGATACAAATTAGATAACTTCATAGTCCATGCCTAGTGATCCTTGATGTGATTAGATTTATGTATTACACAAATTGTATGTCCAACATTTTTACATGGACAATATTTCATTATGTGGGTGGGATGTTAATGGAAAAGTTTAGAGTCAAGGAGAAAAAAAGTCAAAACAAATTGGTTTAAGCTTGATGTTGCTTTGCGCATGCAATGGCCTGGAATGGACAGCAATTAAAATGGAAATGTAAAGGAAACATTCTCCAGACTAAAATCACCACCATGCATAATTTTATTGCTTACTCTCAATCCTGCCCCCCGCTTCAGATTAACTTACTTACAGAGCTCGCTTTCACTGGGACATTCATAGCAATTAATCAGACAGTACAGTTAATTCATTCCTGTCGTCTATTAACCCGATCACTTACAGCCTCCTCCGAAACTGGGCAGCACAACTCTGAGCAAGCTTTCCCTATTATTTTTCTGTCAATTCATACATGACAGGAATGCAGGTCAGCTGAATTTCACACCAGTAGTGTATGTCAGGTTATGCCGATGTGTGATCTGAACAAGAGACACACTTCACCTAGCTGTGCCTTTGATGACCCACCTAAGGAAGAAGAGTTTGCATATGTTTGCAGAATAAAGACAACAGGACTTTGGAATGGCCCAGAGAGATTGGATTAGTCCTTTCATCTTAAGTGTTTCCTACAAAGTTGAAAAGGGCATTACAGACATTAAGCGTTGGCTCTGGGAGAAAGGGAGTAAACATCTAGTTCTACAGGCTATGGTTTTCACTTGACTAAAGATAGAAACACTGTCCTTGCTGTAAAAAGCTACTACAGTGGGTTCACTTAATCAATACCAACACTCACACACACAAACAGACCATTTAAAAAATGAGTAGAATTGTTTTGCAAGTTTAAAAAAAATGACCAAGCTTACTTTTTTATATATATACATTTCTATTTGGTCTTTCAGACTATTCTGAAATTTTATGTTGATATTGATACTGAACTTAACTCATTATTTAATAACAAATAGAATAAAACAGATTAATTGCATACACATAACAACTACATTTCTAAATTACTACATAAAAAATAATTCATTAGGGCCCTTATGCTGCTGAAACATCTGTTACTGTGCTGCACTTGTTCTGACCCCTTTTAGTCATAGGCAGCATTAACTTTTTGTGCTACAGTAACCCTTCTGTGGGATTGGACCAGATGGGCTAACTTTTGCTCCCCATGCACGTAAATGAGCTTTGATCACCCATGATCCTGTCACTGGTTGTCCTGGCCTGGTCCACTTTTTGTAGGTACTAACCAATGCATACTGGGCACACCTCACCAGACCTTTAGTTTGTCGTTCATCCACCACAGTCTGGCTCTTGTCAAAGTCAGTCAGATGTTTATGCTTGGCATTTTCACTGCTTCCAATGCATTAACTTCAAAAACTGACTCTTCATTTTGCAACCTAATATATTCCCTTTGACTGATGCCATTGTAACAAGATAATCAATGTAATTCACTTCACCTGTCAGTGGTTTTAATATTGTGGCTGACTGGTTTACATTCCCTAAAAATTTCTTACAATTTGAAGAAACACAATGGCTATAA
The DNA here is from genome assembly GCA_037974385.1 of Arnoldichthys spilopterus. Classification (NCBI taxonomy): domain Eukaryota; kingdom Metazoa; phylum Chordata; class Actinopteri; order Characiformes; family Lepidarchidae; genus Arnoldichthys; species Arnoldichthys spilopterus. The sequence continues at coordinate 33,900,476 of JBBPDA010000001.1, forward strand.
AATTGTAAAAGTTTAAGCTGTTGGACTCAAAATTTAGAAGACCTAATACAATACCCAGTGAGGTGTCACGTTTTTGGGTTGATAGGAAGCAAGTGCAGCAAGGCAAACTGGGTTTATTAATCAAAACAACAAGCACTACGAACATAAACTGGTTAAACAAAGCACGAGAAAACAAGACTAAGCTATACACAAAGGCAGGGCAACGTGACTCAACGATAGACAAGAGCAGGACGACATGAATGATGACAAAAACTGATGAAGACTGAGAGAAGCACACAAGGTTAAATAATGACACAATGAGGGACACCTGACATGAGACGTGATGACAGAAACGAGAAACAGGTGTGAGGCGGGGCTAGGGTGTGGTGTGAGTGAAAATGTCATAGCCCTGAATGTTTCTAGAGAGAAGTGGCAGGAACGAACTCTACATACAGTACATGCCTGGCTTCTGCTGCTTCTGTAAAAAGTTGATGTATGGCCTGCAAAGCAGAGCTGTTGAGTTTTTTAACAGTTGAATATTTAGTTTTTTCTAAAAAAGTAATTTTTTGTGTTTGAGAGAGGCTTTATTTTTAAAAGTGTAAGGCATATGATACAACTGAAGTTTGATCTCAGTCATGGGGTGCACCACTGCATTCAGCTGGTTGGGCTTTTTTAAGATGCCTTTGAATATTTTGCAACAACAAAAGCAAATCCTGAAAATGAAATCAGGAAAACGAAGCAGCTATTCAGATAATATAAGGGACTGGCTTATGGTAGCATCTGACCTCTGAGCACATATCTGTCACTGCTGCCATTTATCCTCATTAGGGAAGAACATGACGGGCCCACATGTGTGTCCCTGAGCAAAGGAAGACCCTGTGTCTCCTGTCTCCTCCTCAGTAGAGCTGGATAGTAATTACTATTTCTAGAATAGGAGAAAGTAATGGATTTGAATGATTCCATACACTTCATATGAGGGTTGACATGACAGCCCAAAGAGGACAGTGATTGAAGGAACGTTACACTTTCAGGGACTTGAGAGGTTTCCCATCCATAACAAAATGGATGGGAGCCCTTGAGTGCAATAAATTATGGGAAAATACAGCTTAATCCACAAGAACCAGGAATGCAAAGATAATTATATTTATTTTGTAGTCAAGCAGTTTGGAATAAAGACAAAAAAGAGATATAAGACAAAGGTACAAAGCAAACGTTTTGGGAATAATGTTTTATCATTCTGGCAAATTCCCCAGTTTCAGTCCCCCATTTAGCTCAATATAAAACTTTCAGCTAAATCATGGAAAAGGAAAGTATGTTTCAGTTTGTAGTTTTCCTAATAGATGAGCCAGCTAGCCTGTTACCATTCCATTCATTTTTATGTAGGGTAGTGCATCATGTAACCCATGGCAGGTAGTAATTCACATGTAAGAAGATCACAAACATTGCAAACTGAAATACAAACTACTTACCTTCCAAGTACAGTCAGACTGTAGTTTTGAAATGAAACAATTTGAATAAATTTTCCTCACTTAATACGATTTGGAAAAAAGTATATGGAATTCGTCCCTTTGGTTTCAGTTATTTCTAATAAAAAAATAAAAATTAAGTCACAGACAAAACCCGATTAAAACATTTAAATCTGTTTAATGTGCATGAAAACCTTAAAGTCTCATGTAGAAGGTATAAAGGTATGAGATCAGTGAAAGATGAAGGAAAATACATCAGCAAAACACCAGAAAAGAAACAGAAATTAACAATTAAAAAATATGGAAGTTAAGAAATATGAGTCTGACATCCCCTTTGTCATTAATTGTCCCAGTACATATGGACAGTGTGTTTATATAGCTACAGTGTTAAGGTCATATAACAATGGCAGCTCCTTTTGTAAAACTGTTTCTATTAAATAAAAGAGTTTTAAAGGGTTTAGAGTAGTTCATAAATTCTGTTAAAGTTTTAACATTAACACCACTTGGCTTTTAATGTGAAGGTCTCCCACATGCAACTAAAATAGCTTTGATTGTAGTGCACTGTGTTCTGACACCTTCCTGTCATTGCCAGCTTTAACTTTTTATGCTGTGGAATCGGGCCAGACTTGCTTTCACTCCCCACTTGCATCAATGAGCCATGACCCTGTCTCCAGTTCACTGGTTGTCCTTCCTTAGACTAAGTTTGGTAGATACAATGACTTATTTTTTCAACACATCAACTTTAAGAACAGATACTTGCTGCCTAATACGTATATACCACCCACTGACAGGTGTGAATGATAATCAGTGTTGTTCGCTTCATCTTTCAGTGGTTTGGATGTTGTGGCTGATCAGTGTATGGAAACTAATCTGCAAAACCAGTCCATTCTGAAGTCACAGCTTGTGTGAAAAATCTATTAGGCCTACAGTAATTTAGCTCTGCCTTTTATATTGTAGTTATAAGAAGTCTATCAGTTAAGTATTTTAAAGTGAACATATGAAAATTGATTCGATTTTTGGTGCCTGAAGCCATGTTTAAGTGGAACTCAGGGGTAAAAATACAAGAAAAATGCAAATGAAAAAAAAAAAGGAAATTGCTGCTCTTTACATGAAAAAAATTATAACATGTTATAATAGAACCAAAGTAAATTGTCAAAAATCCAAATGTACCACATTAACTTACATTTATAGTAAAGCTAAATGCATTTTTCTTCCCCTGTAAAAGCTGCAGGCCATGGTATAGCCAGTGATGAGGTTTGATCTCAGTTCTAGTTGATCTGAAAAACTTGCCAGCCAGCTTACCAACCATGATAAGCACATTACTCTTAGGAGAAATGCAGTAAGTGTTTCAAGTTCACAACCCAGCAAAAAATAAAAATTTGATGAAGATTTAGCGAGACACTGTAAGATGACATATGTGTGTGTGTTGGTGGTTGAATGGTACTGACAGACTCAGGATGTCCCTCAGGAGTGTCGTTGTCCCTGGAGTGCTACTCCAGAAGTACATTCCCTGTCTTCCAGCAGTGCTGCCAGCAGAGACAGGAACACTTAATAGCATCTTAGCTGAGAGCCAGTACAACAGACAGCTATTAGTTATTACAAAAAAGTAAATCTTCCAATAGGCCCACCAGGCTGTTTTAGTCACATGCATGATTAAAGAAATCTGTTAACTACACAGCATAATGCCTTCTCTAATGGTTAGCTCTATAAACCTCAGAGAAATCCAGACGAGTTTAAAGCTGATGCTTTATAATGTGATAGAAATAAAGGCAACACAGATTCTCAAAAGACCACCCTCTTGTTCTCTTACTTTTGATCATATTCTACTGCTTACTTTAAAGCCAGTCTGGAGCAAGAAGCCAAACCCCCTTACTGAGACTTGAGTATATGATTTGGAAGAGCATTTCTTTTACTTAGAAAACAAAAAACAAAGACAATTTGAAATGAAAAGTGGTGCCATCCAGGATATCCTATACACAACTTACCTAGTTCTTAAGCTCATGGAAATACATTCAAATGTATTCTTCGCACCAGCTTGGTGCCGTTGGAGTATATGCTTTATTTCATAATAAGGGGCATCTAGAGCACAAACAGTGCCCTTTCCTTCATGGCATCAATGAGATGTAACTTTGAGAGAAGCGTTTATGTTGGCAGCTTGGTCATTGTCTTGAGAGAAAATATATGTATGTGATTTTATGTATTTTTGCTGCAGTTTTCTAAAAGATTCATTAATATAACAAAGATTCAACACCAGACAACTCCCCAGCACCTGGGTACATGAGACCTCAGGACAGACAGCAAATACATCTGAGGATGTAGAAAATACATTTCAGTAAGATACTGTACATGAATTCATATTATTTATTCATTTCTATGCCTCTTTCAGTCCATCATTAAGATTCTATGCCCTATGTGACCCTTCAGAAATTATGAATTATAAAGCATTTACTTTAAGTGCAAAAATCAAAACTTGCATGCATTCTTTATTACACTTGACTGACAGGCCATGTCCAAGCTAATGGTAGAGGTATAAATTTGTAAATGTGTGAACAAATGGATTTCCAGTATCGCACTTGTGTAACAGACTGGCATTGACGGATCACAGATGCTTCATGAACATTTCTTTTAGTGATTGTATGGTCAATTTCAAGGTCATAGTAAAATAAAATGTGTGCTACATGCACCTTAACCATTAATGGTTTGCTCAGCCATCTAATAGAGTGCTATTTTATTTGCAGTATCAGGTTAAAAAAGCATTATGCTCATGGATGGGCTCATGGTAGACTCTTATACAAGCACTGATAGGACAGTCAGTTCACACATGGCAAGTAGTTTTTACTATATATATATATATATATATATATATATATACACATCCTATAACTTATTTATTTACACATTACCATTGTTAAATGTCATAATAATAGTAAATGCTAATAATTATTCAACATCAGGAAAAAAAACCCAGAAAACATAAATTTAACATTAATTTACACTGAGGCATGAACTTCATATTTAACTTTTTTTCAGTATTTAGTGTAGCTAAATTTCATTTTCACAGCTTCCATTCTTTTTTGAATCTCCTCAGAAATTTCTCTTTTAACCAGTTACATGCACGATGAGAGAGAAATGTATGAGGGAATTCATTTTTGGTTTGAGTGTTTGGGCGTTTGCTTGTGTGAATGTTAGTGCCTTTTGGACTGGGAGAAACGCCAGCCACACCATTGGGAACATCATTTGTTAGGGGGGACGCAGCTGTAATTACTTTAAGTTTGGGAGGATGGGAGAGTTAAAGTGACAGTAAGTTCACAGAAGTAAAGAATGGATAAATTATATACAGAGTTGTTGATATTGTTGCTAATGAACTTTGTTTAATATTTGAGCAAATATTTGATTTGTGATGGGTTAAATGCAGAGGTTATATTTCATTGTGGTGCACGTTGTGTGTTCACAATGACAAAATAAGTCACTTTCGCTTACTTTTATAAGTTTTGTTTTATATAAAATAAACTTCAACGTCTGCTCATAGTATTTTTTTTACCACACCAAACCTGACTTTAAAAGATTTTCTCTTCACTTACACTATCATTATTTTCACAAAGACATGTTTGTGGTTTTATGATTGAATGATTTATTAAAGAAAATGCTATCTGACCATTTTACGGAATTAAAATGGATTAAATCTTAAATCTTATAATCACACCTCACACTCAGTTGTGCTGTATTACTGATTTTCTTAATGTGTTCTGTCTGCTCCAGGCTGTTGTTGTCCATGCACAGATCTCAGTTGGAGCTGTATTGGACTTTTGTCAGAACGACAGTGTTGTTGGAGCAGGAGTGGCATACTTATGATCTTTTCCATATTTGGTCTGCTGGGTAATAAACATGCACAGTTCACCATCTGCCACACAGTGGCTTTTATATAGAAGCTAAATGATACTTTCTGAAATTGTTTTACCTTCTTCCTCTTTATCATCATATATGGAATATGAAAGTGATGCTGGTGGTAAAGCCTCAAAAACAGAAAAGAAGAAAGTATATTTGCATATACATCTGTCATGCCCGAAATGGCTGTGGACTGATCTGCCAAGTTCTAGACGAATGGTCCCGTGTAGAGAAGGGATTTTAACATATAAAACATGTACGCTATCTTGCAGAAGGATTAGAGAAACACAAACCAAGGCACATCAGAAGATCGAAGGAATTAAAAAAAATGAAATAAGGGATCGGAGCTGTGTTGAGTGGACCTCTCCAAATTCAGGGATGATTCAAGGGGTTTAACAATGGTACTTATCCTGGAGAGGGAAGGCATGGTCTCCTTCGCTCAAGGATTAGAGGCTCTGGCTTTGGCAGCAGTTCAAGCCTATCCTTGAGATCTCCAGCACGTCAATAGCTCAGTAGGTGGAGTATTGACTCACGCACCAGAGACGGCCTGTCTGTGTTTAGCCTGAGGATATTTGGGGATGTAGGAGACAGGGAAGAGGTTTTACTCCCATTACCAAATCTCCAGCATGGCTGAACACAAAGCACCACACTGCCCTGACAGCGACGAGAGACACCTGAGAGCAAGGAGCTAACAGTTCACCTGAATGTCTGCACTGCAAAATGAGAAGACTGAGCTTTGAGCCTTCGGTTTCAAGTGAGTGATACAGTTTGTGCTATAGCCAAAAAGTGAAGAGAAAAAAACAACTAAGATGAAAGTGAATACATTGTGAAAATGTTCTACTGCAGGTCATGGATTTTATTATTGAGGATAAAATAAAAAGGTGAAACACATTGTAACAGACTGTGCTACAGTCAAAATTTGAAAAAAATACAATGATTCTGAAATAAGTGAAATTTAGAACCTGATGTACTAGGCCAATCTCAGGTACATATCGGACATGGGAATAATGGTAAATGGAAAATGCTGTATGTCCTTCTCTTCCTCATTAATATGCTTTAGGGGAAGAAAATGAAAGCATCTTACAAGAGCCTGGTTGCAGATTTACAAGTGCAGCTGATTACATATTCTGCTCGATTTAGATATTATACAGAAACAAATATTTTTAAAACCATATGCGTACTATAACAGCAGGACACTTTTCTTAGAGGCCAATATTTGACTTAGTAGGTAAACACAAAACAACAGTTTGAGAGAAAATGAAAGATTGAGATGAACAGTAAACAATGTGAAGATCTGTGTGTAGAGTTTCATACAACTCTAGGTGCTTCAAATAAACCAAAACTCACTTTTCCACCATGTTGAATAAATGACTGATCAGGTCCTCCCTGCAGTATGCATGGTATAAGATGTGAACTTGGCTGGTAAGATGGTAATATGTGGAATCAGCTGTTTATTTTATGTCCTTTTTTTGCAAAAAGCACTGAAGAACTGAAGTGAAATTGATAGGAGTGGATGCTTTGCATTTGGGTGAGTGGCATCAATCAAATTCTGACACTGGAACTGCAGTTCAGAAATGTATTAAATAAGAAAAATGTTAGAGCTGAAGCCTCAAATAGCAATATTTTAACAACAGTTAAATGTTGAGCAGAGAGAGAGAGAGTGAGGAGTTAGATGGATGACATCATCTCATCACTCCAATCTGAGAAGTTTCCAAAGTAGAAGGTTTTTATATGCTTGTAAGTCGCATCATCTCAAGACCAGCTTCTTGCGGAATAAAGACAAATATGCCAAAATGAAAGTGCTGATGCAACATAATTGATGCAAAGTGGAGCCTTGAAGGGTACCTATCTCTCCCAGCTAGACAGTAAGACTCCAGTAAGTGTGTAACAAATAGAATGGGTTATGATTAAATCAGAAAGTATCAAATAATGATCTTCAATAGTAAAACAATCATAATACCAATAATAATTCAGTAGATAAAAAAGTATTACTGTGTTTATGCAGAAAGAAAATACCTGTGTGTGTAGAATGTCCGTGTGATCCACATGAATAATAAAACATAGCTGCAGTTGTGGAGACTGAGTGATGTGGCTTGCCAGGCAGTCAGCAGCTGCTGATATCTCAGCATCTCTGAGGAGACCTGGACCATGTGTTGTCCACAAATTCTCAGGTGGCCAAAGAATTAACTGGGTCATCCAGTCACATACAAATCCATTTCCAAAAAAAAGTTTGGATATTTTTCAAAAAGTAATAAAATCAAAAATCGGTGACATGTTTATTTACATTAACCTTTTTTGACAGATAAAAGTAGATAATAAAATAATAAATAAATAATAGAAAATGTATATATATATATATATATTAGTGGTTTTTACTGACCGACTTTTTTGTATATTGTAAATATGGTTGCAACACACTCAACATAGTAAGACACAGTTAATATAAGATATGCACAAAATACTCAAGTAACATTGATTTAGAATACTCTACATTAAGCAGACTAAGTGGTAGCAGGACATAAAAGTAATTTTTGTAAGCAAGAATATATCAGGGCTTACCCATTTGTTTCAAAATTCATGAGAGAATTGTTAGTCAGTTTAAAAGTAATATTTCTCAATGCAAGATTAAAGAGAATTTATCTTTAAACATCAACAGTACATAATATTGTGAAGAGTTTCAAAGAATTCATAAACATGTTATGAAGAAACATGTTCGAGTCCCAGCCTGGACACCACTGAGGTACCCTTGAGCAAGGTACTATCCCGCTACACTGTTGATAGCTGCCCACTGCTCCACGTGTGCATGTGTGATGGGTTAAATGCAGACAAATAGTCACTTTCACTATAAGGATTTTAGAGATACTCTTAGAGACTCTTCATGGGTCTTTAATGCTTATTTCAGGAGTACAATGCCAAACCCCATTCTGCATGGGCTATGTGCCTGAGCATGTCCCTAAGCATGTCTCTGTCCCAGCCTTTGTTGCTTGTGTTGCAGTCATCAAATTCTAAATTTGTGCTTATTTACAAAATAAAGTTAAGTTGGTCAATAAAATTATTGAAAGTCTTTTCTTTGTACTTTTGTCAGTTAAATAATGTCTTTGTGAATTTCCATATTACAGCCTTTAGGTTTTGTTGCATTATGGAAAATATCCCAACTTTTCGGTAAATGAGGTTTGTACACAGAGAATATTCAAAGTATTCTACAATGCAGAAACAAGTGAGTTAAAACACTGGTTTCTTCTAGAGATTTACTGTTCATTGTATCCTCTTGCAATGGCTGTGGGCACATTAAATATAGATCTTTATGCTGGCTAAATTATTCCTTACAGACTTTAAACAGGCTTATAGCGAAAGGTATAATTATGCTCTAAAGAATATGTTCCTGATTGCTTCACAACAGCTTGGCTCTTCATTTTGTCAGCACAGCCTTGTTAATTGCGCATGTCTGACAGAATGAATGTCCCAGTACTAAAGCTTTGCCTGTTCTGCACACAGAAGTATCAGTGTGAAATTATAACGGTTGATAAATGATGTCCCCCTACTCCATCACCTCCACGTAGTGCATGAGGAGCGAAAGAGAAACGGCCATTCAGCAGGAGCTCAATAAAGTAGCATAGTGTAAAAAGTGTCAGTTTTGAGATGATAAACATGTTTAATTCCACCGTTCTCTGCAAGATCCTAAGCATATGCATGAGTAAGTGTGCATTATTAACGGACCCCGTTTGAGGCACTGCAGTGCAATAAGCAGTGGGCTGCTCTCTGTTAATCTAGCAGGCTTTCCCTGGTGCTGACTGTGCGTGTATTTGAAGTTAAGGGCTAAGATTCAGGTATTAATTCATACTTGCTTGCAGTATTTACATGCAGTATTGTATAACCAAGGGCAAGGAGGAATTCTGCTTATAGTCTCTTCCTCACACATTGATAGTTTAGGGGAAACTGAGGAACTTGAAGCTTGCTGTGACACTTCATTCCATCCATTAACTGTATAAGGTGCACATTTTAATGCAATATGATAAAAGTGGTTAGCAAACCGATTCTGGAGTTCCCCTTGTCCTGCACATTTTATTGTTTTCCTGGATTTCAACACACCTGATCCACTAAAAAGCTAATTTCCAGTTCTTGAATGAAAGTGGGTGCATACACATTAAAATGTGCATGGCAGGGGTTTTTCCAATACTGATTTGGGAACCACTGATTTGTCTACAAAACTCTACTTTTGTTTTTGGCACAACATTCAAATAGTTTGTTTGCAAAAAGGTGGCTATTATATAGAGATGTGATGACCAAAAGATGCTGCCATCTTTTGCAAATCTCCTTCGACATCTTTCTTGTGCATGCATTTACTATAAGGAAGGGGCACTACAACTCTTTTTTAAATTTCTTTATTATTGTCTTAACAATGCACATGGGAATTTTCAGACAGGTAGCTTACATTTACATTTACATTTATTCATTTGGCTGACGCTTTTATCCAAAGCGACTTCCAGGACAGAGGAAACAA
>JBBPDA010000001.1:33922601-33933135 GCA_037974385.1 Arnoldichthys spilopterus
TACACACTATTTACACTATGCTTTACACTTTAAGGAACTGTGTAATGTAAAGGTTCAGTCACAGCAGTTCACTGCTTATAGGGGAAAGGGTAAAGACTATAGTTCATAATTTTCTGCACAGAGTTCACATGAGTCATCCATCTCTGGTCAGTTTTTGACCACATAATCCCTGTCATATATTTCTGGTTAGTGGATCTCCCTCAACACAGTATTGACATAAAGAAAGGTGAAAATCCTAACAATAATGTGAGCTAGATGTACCTAATAAACTGGCAGCTCAGCTTATCTTCAGTGATGTTTTAGAAGCAAATGTTTACAAATAGTTTACATGAAATATGTAGGATTCACTTTATCAGTGTGGATGCTTGATGGAAAAGAACGGTTAAGGAAAAAAATCACACACAGGTTGGTATTCCTATTTTTGTGAGTTAAAACTACACTACACCCAAACTTAACCCTAACCTTAATCTCAGTAAACATTTTTTTTTAAGTAAAATTTGTGATGAAAACAGCATACTTCCAGCAAAATGTTCTCTTGTCTACAGATTATCCTGTATTTCTATCATTTTGAGGACATTTGGTCCTCACAAAGAGTTAAATACTTGTACACACACACACACACACACTCACACACACAAGCTGCAGTGATTGCATCAGAATACAGCAGGTGGGAAAAAGCAGAAACTGCCCACACACAGGTACTGAGCAGGAGCTGTATGGCAGAGAAGACAGCCCGGCTTTCTCTGCCATACAGCTCCTGCTCAGTACCTCTCATTTTTAAATGAATGGATAATCATAATTATTAAGTAAGGAACTCAGACCCCACCTTACATGTGCTCCTGTGATAAAGAGTGATTGCAGTGAATTAAGGCATATGCTTATCTCTGATCTCAACCTGCTCTGCTTTGCTGGGATTTGAGCAGATGTTATCTTTTGATTAAAGCCCAATTGATCTGGAATGATGAATGTGTAACAGAGAGTTTCATCTCTGTGTGTGTTAATGAAGTGAGAGCTGCTGCAGTGTTGCTCTACTTTCTTTTGGTACTGTGGGTAAACACACCTCTGACACCAAGCAGAGCTGTCACAACCACAATGAATCACTCGAGTCCTCAGCTTACCGTGTGGATTACCAGGCAAGACAACACCATTTAAAGTGAAACCATTGCTACATCATAGCAGTTATTTTTTACTGTGGGTTTACTCTGTACCTGTCTGAATCTTTTCTGCAACACTCATTGTGAAGGAACTGCTATGAATTCAATATCAAAAACTTTTAGAAAAATAAGCAAAACCAAAAAGGGTTTTTTGGGGCAATGCCACAGTGTATTCTTAGCTAATCTTTATTTGTTGAATTTGTAGAATTCAGTCTTATATCATGGACAATAATCTCCCTAGCAACAGAAACTGGGGAACCCATCATAGTTAAGACCTCTGCCCTCCACATGACTGATTCCCTTCTCAGGCAAGAACATCATACTGTGCCAGTAACTACCTTGGACAAGACTATTAATTACTCATGTCCTTCCCCTGTAACAAGATTTTATTGCTCTGGTTTAACTACCAGATTTTGTAAGGTGAAAGTCATTGACTGTAAATGCTTCTATAAATACTGTAATGTGAAAAATTAAGTATGTCCCATGTAAGTATGTTGGAAAAAAATCAACAGTTTTGATGAGATATATTTATTTTTCACAAGACTTTGTGTTTTGACCTAGTTTTCTGTTAATTCACTACATACAGGGAAGTGCATTGAAACTGATGGTCATTGTTACTGTCACGAATGGAGATGAGTCTGAAAACAAGTGCGGTTAACAAAGAGTCTTTATTTTCAAAACCAACAACAGAGGAACCGGTGCTCGGATCCGGCGCTCGGGAGGAGAAAGCTACGAGGGGCGCTTAACTAAGTGCCTTCCTAAGCAGCACCTAGCTGGTGCTGTGTGTTCAATACTTGTCCTACAACTAAGTGTTTCCTAAGCAGCACCTACCTGGTGCTGCACGTTCAATACTTGTCCTGCAATTGTTTATTGCAATTAACATAGCATACAACTAGTCTCCTCCGTGCTCTCCCCGTGTTCCGGCCCTGCCTATATTCCTGGCTAACTAGCCGCACCTGGAAATGGTTGGGTCAGTCAGTGTTCGGGGGACGGAGACCGTGCTGACCGCTGGGTGGCGCCAACACCCCCCCCCCCCAACTGGAGGGTGTCTTACCCATTCCCTTTCAGTTACAGACACTGCATATTTAAAGGGGGCAGAAAAACATTGCTCTCTTGAATCCTGTGCCTACAGCTAAAGGTTAAATATTTGGAAAAAAGGGAAAAAGTAGCTTTTTCAATTATTTGATATATTTATAATAGAAAACACTATTAATATATGTAATACATTTTCTGTAGATAAAGTACACACTTTACTTCAGAAGTTATTCTATATCCCCCCCAGGATAACTCAAGTTCTTGTAGGCATTTTGCATAATTGTACAACCGTTTCTGACTTCAGCTTTCTGAAACCTCTAACCCCTCTTCTATGCAAAATTCCTTCACTTGCAAGATTTTTGAGTGTTCCCTTGAAGTACTGCCCTTTTCAAGTCCACTCAACATCTCAGTGGGGTTCAAATCTTGGGCTTGGCCATTCTATAACCCTCTGTATCTTGTTGAACTATTTCTTCCGCCACACTTATGTATTGTTTCTGTGGCCAAACAACTCTATCTTTGATTCATCTGTCCAAAGCAAATTATTCCAAATGTCCTGGTCTTTGCTTATATGTTATTTGGTAAACTGAAGTCTTGCACTTATGCTCTTATTGGAAAGGAAAGGCCTTTTCCTGGCACACCTCAAATGCAGTTCAAATTTGTACAGTCTCTTTCTGATTGTGGACGTATTCACTTTCACAACAAAAGTTGTAAGAGCTGCATGCAGATCCTGTGATGGAATTTTGGGGTTGTTGAAGAATTCTTTTAATAGTAAATGGTCTGTTCTTGGGCTGACTTTGCTGATGCAGACAGTCCTGGATAAACTGGTAAGTGTATCAAATCTGTGCCATATGCAGATGATTTTTCCTACAGTAGAATGATTTATTTTAAATAGCTAGAGATTTGCCATGCAATACCTTTCCAGACCCATAGACATCTACAACTACTTCTAAGGTTTTAAAGTCCTTAGATAATTATTTAGGTCTTGTCATGATGACACCACACACATTAATAGCAAAGAGAACACCAGACTTTTGATGTCAGGTTTAATTAAGACAGGTTCCACTTGTAGGTGATTCTTATCAAAGTGATTCTAATTTGAGTTGAAGGTGAGATAAATGTAATGGTGTATTTTTCTGTTTAATTTGACTGATATGGTTTTAGTGTATTTAAATTATGAAAATTATTACAAAATGTCAATTTCCTTTTACCTATAGGTAATTTATTGATAGGTGAAATGCTTGTTCGCATATGCTGAAAAAATGTCCATGGGATGTACAATTTTTTTTACATGCATGTATGTTTTTGGTTTTGGTTTTATATTATTTTACTACATACATACAAGTGCACTGCTTTATTGAAATTATATGTCAACCCACAATGTGCTACAGACACTGCAGACACATATTAGGCAGAAAAATGCTGGGTTTTTCCTATTAAGAACCATCCACTGGAACCAAAACAACCTTTGCTCTAATGAAACCTGTTAGAATGTTTTTTTTTAAGTGTGTAGGTGTGAAGGTAAGCTTTAATAGAAACACATTGACAGTAAAGCTACATTGCCAGAAAATATAACAGATATTTATAATTCTATATAAATCAACTTTTAATAATAAAAACATTTTTTTTTAAAAACTATCAGATTTCAACCAAAAAAACGCTTTGTCCTTACACAATATCTCTCTCTATTGTGCTCTTTTTATTATTTTTTTTTATAGTAAGAACCTGAAATATGACAGAAAGTGATATCTGTATTATTTGTAACGTGTAACGCGATGCTAAATTAGCCTGTTTAAAAACCCTTCATATGCCAAAGTCTCAAAGTCTGCAAGTCAAGCACTCAGTTACCTCTTACCATGTTAAGAGGCAAATTTTTGCTTTCATGTGATAACGAGACCCTGCAACGGCCTTATTTCAAGGAAAGAGTGAAATATTTGCTTAAAAATCAAAAAGGTTGTTTTTTTTCCCAAGCCTATTAGCAACATCAAAGTGTTTGTCAGGGGCAGAGTACACTCAGCTACTACAGTATCCAATGCGCAAAACGCCGTAAAAATCTGATTTGCATGAGAGAAATACTCCAGCAGAATGATAATTTCCCATTTTGACCTCATATCCATTACAGCTCTGTGAGCAACTGTTTTAAAGTCTGCCTCTAAGATGTGGTAGCATTGAAGGTTTGAGGGGAGAAGTGCAGTTTTCTACCACTCAGCTATTTAAAAAATAAGGCAACCATGTATGACTTTAATTTATGATTAAGTTTTTATAATGAGGGATGTTTTAACTTTACAGAAACTGGAAGATGCCATAGGAACAGGCCATGATGTATGTTACATCTGAAGGATTGAGCGCTGAGCAGCATTAAGAGTTATATGATAAAAACTTGTAAACTCAGGAAATTATCTTTTTTCATCTCACTGATATTTATTCTACAATAATATTTTACTGAAAAATTGTTTATGTAAAGGTACTATATAAAATATCATGTTTATGGTCTCAGTAGTGTTAATCTTTTTGTCTCTTACAAAACCTTTCTATTCATTTTTCCTTCTTTTTTGGCTGATTTAGTACAAAGATTCAATCAGGGCTGTTACTCTTTCTTTGGACTGTTTTTTCCAGTTAGTGCAGTTGGGTAGGCGTGAACAGGATGAGCAGTTTCTGTGGTTTTAGTGAAGGATCCATGTTCATTAATCATGCTGGAAAGCCACTACATGCAGTTCTGTGAGCAGGAGCGCTGACCAGGGCACAGGGTGTCTCAATATCCTCTGACCCAGCTCAGGGTTTGTCCACTACAGCACCTCTGGACACATGCTCTAGCTGTAGGGGATTGCATGTATCTGGAGCACACAGCAACTTACCCGGTGCAAAGGCTAACCAAAACAGCCTCATAGGACTCTCAGTGTCAGCAGGTCTTCACTAAGTAAATCAAATCTCATAAATGTCACACTGAAGGCTTTGATGTGTTTTAGCACACTGCAGCATCATAAAGAGTTACCTCTCAAATCCCAGTCTGTTCTGAGTGAGAAATATTTGGGGCAAAAAACCTGCTGTAAAATGTAAGGAATTGTAACACGTTACCAATCTGTTCAAGTTTCTGTCTCACAGTATAAAATGATTCCACTATGTTGTAGTGCAAACCTGGCATTTGATGTCTTGTACTGGTGGTTATTCAAGAAAGGTCAGTTCACCTGAATTCTTTTCAAGAAATTGTTTTATTCAAGAGAGAGCAAAGTTACAATAAATGCAGGTATAAGTAGGAAAATCAAGAGGAGCAGGTGTTAGTCTACATTTATTCATTTGGCTGACGCTTTTATCCAAAGCAACTTCCAAGACATGGAGCAGAGTAGTGGGACGGAACGTTGCTCAAGGTGCCTGAGCCGGGACTTGAACCTGCAACTTTCAGGTCCCCAGCGCAATGTCCTAACCACTAGGCCACTGCCACTAGTCATCACAGAAGGAAGGGAACTAGATCTTTTGGCTAGTTCAAAGCTTCTGGAAGCCTCTTGTAGATTCTTGTGCCACCATGTGTGCTTGATAGTGACAACAGCATAATTGAACTGAAGCAGCTATATGGTTTGATGACATTTTGAGAGCGACAGAGGCCTTGAGTCTTTTGAGAGAGTAGGAAATATGTTTAGGGGAGTGGGACAAATGGGATCATATCGCTTAGGAGTAAACTGATGAAAAAATAAAGTTGCCAAAGTCTTCTTTGACTTGATATAGAACATAGATGAGTTTAAGTCTCTAAGGAATGTTGCAATGAACTATTCTATTAAATTGTTGTAAATGAAATGTGCAAGCGTAAAGAAAATCAGAATACAGGAAAGAAGAGTGAAAAAGTATGATCAAAGTAAAATAGAATTTAAAATAAATTAAGACAATAGAAACGTGCATGAGCAGGTTTGTGCCTAGAGCCAGAGCAGCCCATTCTGCTCCCCTCATGCTCAAAGAAGACCTTCAAGTTGCAGAAGACATTAAAGACTCAGTGCACTCTCCTTATCTGCTATCTAGAGGACGCATTTGATCATATGCACCATGTGGTGACACAAATGTACACACACACGCCCTTGTGCTCTTTATATCTTCCTCTGTGTAAATATGCTGACAAACAATAACACTCAAAAACCTACAGACAGCAAAGGAAAACACCTCAGTGGCAACATGAATAAATGCCACTGCTACATAGCAGCCTTCCTTACAAAACAAAGACTAGGAAATATAGTGCAAGCAGAGTAATAAATCAGCGAGTGCTGTGTGTAACCGTAAAATAACATAAATTATAGTCTGGAAGTGTCAGAGTTCTTATGCGTCCTGCGATAGCAAATTACCAGTGTCTCGTTTTTGTCGTGTTTGCCATTTTTCCCAATGTCATTAAAACCTGAGCCGAGAGCAGTTAAATACCCTCTTGCATTTATTTTGATGCCAAGGCAGATGGTGTGCCCAGCTCTAGAACAAAGCTGACTTTAAAAAAAGCAGCACATAACTTGTATGTCCCTGTGGCAATGAGACAAAGGGGAAATGGCTTTGAAGTGTGGAAAGGGCAAGGAGGGAAAAAAAAGAGACAGGCCTATCAGAAGCAAAGGTAGCACTTAGGGCAGAAGCAAACACGCATGCGATGTAAAACAGCTCAATTCCGAAGAGATCCTCATTCTAATTTGCCTCTCTTGTAAAGGTTCATTCATTTGTTCATTATTAATCCTCATGCACGGGTTGATTTTGCGTGCTGTTGCAGAGGGAATGGCGTGTTTTTCGTTACCATTGTGCTTCAGATGATTGGCTGATTTCACAATGCAGAATGTAATAAATACATGACACTCATTACTCACAATGACTAATTAATTCTAGAGGGAGGAAAAGTGACAGAGCTGCTCTCTGTAATGGTGATCCTGTTGATTCAATTGCAGCACTATTTATTCAGCCTGCAGCTAAAAATTTTTTTGGAGGGATCTGTAATTGTATTGAAGCCAGACACAAACGCTGAATATTACCAATTTTCATTTATTGCCAACATTATGGGCACAATATTAATATGTACAATATTAATGCTGTCTTAGGCTAAGTTTTAATAAGAGAACTGTATCTCAGATCTGTGCGTTCTGCAAGATTAACAGCTTGAATTGAAGCATATGTGTATCACAACTAATACTGATACCCTTGCATTTGTCTTCGCTCGCTTAGATTAAATAAGACACAATAAATGAACTAAGGTCATTTCTTCAAATTCTGCCTAGATCTTTCAGAATCCATACCCTTTACTAGTCCAAATCTCGATCTAAAAACTCCTGGTATTTGATGAAATCTAATATCGCGAGATGGAGGTAATTATGTTCTGTCTCTACTGCTGCACTTGCAAACAGAAATATGACTATTTTTAATATGGACTGTCTGAAACATGGTTCCATACATTTCCTGTTGCTCAGATATATTGATTCCATGGTATAACATAGCTTTACAAACCTGTATCATCTGAAGAAAAATGATCTTAATTGCCAGCTGTGGAAAATGCATGGTTGTTACTATCCCTGTATAAAAGGTCAACAGAGATGTTAGGAGCAACACATGATAAAAGGTTACAGTGACCTTCAGATCTGAGTCACTACATGCTTGTGATACAACATCACTGAAATAAAGCAATCTCCTCTAATGATCACAGGCAGGAAAGGTCAATATGCCGTGGTACATCTGTAACAATCACCACAATGGAGAACACTGTAATGTGTGCTAGAGTTTATCTAACAAAGATTCTGTTTCATTTTTCCTGTAATAAAGCCCTCACAAAAAAAGAAATTATTATTCATGCATAAACTAACTAACTGTAACTAACAGCATGACAGACATTGAATTCTGCTGTCAAATGTGTCATTCTGCATGGATTAAATAAAAATAAAATATTTTCTTGATCTCAAAATATCCCCATTTGGTTGGAGTGGTGAACACACAGCTATGAAAATCCACTGATTCAGAGTTGCCAGCCAGATTCACTCTGAAAATGGAAATGAGTGTTAGAGGAGGTAATAGGGGAACTATGAAAGTATGTGCAAGAATGAACCACCACCCAAAGTCTATCGATGTGGTAAGTGAATCTTAGAAATGGACAATGAGTGTAGATACAAAATAGTGAAGTAGTAAATTAATAAAGTGTCAGCTGACATCCAAATAGAAGACAAAATGATCATAATATTAATACGAATTTTCTTCTATTGACTGTAAGCTATAAGATTTCTGCGAAGTAGCAGCTAAACATCACAAATACATTTCAACATAAAGAAAAATGAGGGCAAAGTGCAGATGTACACTGATCAGCCATAACATTAACACCACTGACAGGTAAACTAAATAACATATCTAGTTACTTCATTACAATGGCACTTGTCAGGAGGTGGGATATACCTGGAGTGTTCAAGGTATGCAGTAATTAGTAGCTACCAAAAGTTATTAAAGGAAGGACAACTGCTGAATAGGTGGCAGGATCATGGGCACCCATTGATGCATGTGGGGAGTGAAGGCTAGCCCAATTGGTCTGGTCCCACAGAAGAACTACGGTGGTGTAAAAAGTGAATGCTGACTGAGAGAACACAGTGCATCAGGGGTCAGAACACAGTGCATCACGGTCAGAGCTGTTTCAGCAGTATGAGGGGAACCTACTCAATATTAGGCAGGGGGTTATAAAGTTATTCTCGATGTGTGTATATTTTCAGCTTGTTATGATTCTGACTTCTTGTGATTGATGTTAGGGCATTATGCCCTAGTGGTAACTCTCAATACCTCCTGTAGTGACGGAAGATTGCACACATGCTGTGTTGTTGCCTGTTGTTTTCAGACACACATACTTTGTGCAAATACCAGAAATTTAAGTCAAGCTTATTTAATCTTCTGTGGGACAGGAAGAATCTTTGCTTTAACTCACATGACCTGAAGCCTGATGGTGTACAGTGTGCAGGGAAAATTCATATGCTGAATATTTGGCCCAGCATTTGTCTTGGCTGGTGGCTGTGTGCGCTTGTGTGTGTGCGCACAGCAACAACTACCCACACTATCCACTCTCTGTAAAAAGGTGAGTAGTGCTTGAATAACTCTCTCAGTCCAGTGGTCTCAACTCGGTAATGACATTGTTACAGACTCTGCTGCAATGCATCCCAGGATATAATGCAATTGACAAGACAACTGGTACAATCAGCCTACGCTTTTGATCAAACTTTGTTTTTGAATTCACCTAAAGAAGCGTTTTGTGGTTTTTATTATCAGCATCCTTTGGCTTCTGAAACAGGGAGCAGGACATTTGGAAATGTGAGCTTAACCTAAACAGCCTTTGATGGACTATCAATGTTTTTTTCTGGCGCTCGAGGAAAAACTTTGTCCACAGCACCACCTGTTGGAGGACATGTAGAGTTAAAATCAATGTGCCTAGATACAGTATACACCTTGCTACAGACTTCAGCTCAAAACCTTATAATGATATACCATGCTTCCAATCAAAGCCTTCAGAAGCACCTGAGTATTGTAGCTAATCAAATGAAGTACCAACAATATGGCAACATGAAGTAACTTGAGAAACATAACTGCAACAATATAATCTTTGATTTAAGTGGCTTCCTGGGCACACTGTGATCAAAAATCAATACAAAACGTGTTGTGGATCATGTGGATTAACAAAATCATTCTTAACATTTGGAGGAAGGAAACCAAATCCTTTTCATCTCCAATCGGTGAAAGGAAAAATGCAATGACCGGAGCAAGCTAGTCTGGTGAAGGATTAAAATCAATTCAGTTTTACAGTATGGCTTTTTTATCTTTATCTCTTTATTTATTTATTTGAACTTCATCATGAAGCAGCTTTACAAAGACCAATGTCAGGAAAAACTGAAGATGTTAGAAGAAACACTGAAAAGACCCCAGACTCAAAAAGAGAACCCATTCTCCTCTGATGTATATAGTGGAGAGTTAGGGATGTGCTGATTATGATTTTCTTTTTCATTTTGTATTCACTTTGCTCTATGAATTTTTTTACTTCTTTTTTTCTTATAAAGATAAAAAAATACTTGTTTGGAAATCAGAATCAGAAAACTTTATTGATCCCGGAGGAAATTGTTTATGTTACAGAAAGCAATGGACAGTGTCATAAACTTGACAGGTTCAAGTGCAGAAATAGTTCAATCTGAACTCCACATAATGCAGAAACAGACAGGTCAAAACCAAACATTTACATTTACATTTACATTTAATCATTTGGCTGACGCTTTTATCCAAAGCGACTTCCATGACAGAGGCACAATTAAGCATTCGCGTCGCATAGATCAACACTGAGAGTGGAGCTACACGGAGACCGACACATTGCTGGTGGTTGTAGGATA